>CALNVZ010000641.1:26910061-26942264 GCA_940671915.1 Paracentrotus lividus
TGTGCCAAAAAACCATACAACAATACCATACATATGGTATTTCTGCCAAAAAAAAACATACAGCAATACCATACATATGGTATTTGTGCCCCAAAAAACATACAGAAATACCATACATATGGTATTTGTGCCAAAAACCATACAGCAATACCATACATATGGTATTTGTGCCAGAAAAACCATACAGCAATACCATACATATGGTATTTGTGCCAAGAAACCACACATATGGTATTTGTACCAAGAAACCATACATATGGTATTTGCTGCCAAAAAACCATACAGCAATACCATACATATGGTATTTCTGCCAAAAAAAAACAAAACATTACAGAAATACCATTACATATGGTATTTTGTGCAAAAACCATACAGCAATAACCATACATATGGTATTTGTGCCAAAAAACCATACAGAAAATACCATACATATGGTATTTGTGGCCAAAAAAACATTACAGCATATCCATACATATTGGATTTGTGCAAAAAAAAAACATACAGCAATACCATACATATGTATTTGTGCAAAAAAAAAAAAACATACAGCAATACCATACATAATTGGTATTTGTGCCAAAAAACCATACAGAAATACCATACATATTTGGTATTTGTGCCAAAAAAACAACTGAAATACCATACATATGGTATTTGTGCCAAAAAACCATACAGCAATACCATACATATGGTATTTGCGCCCAAATACCACAGCACCGCTTGTATGGATTCTTATGGTACCCTTTTACTGTGTGGTATTTCCTATGGGTACTTCTATGGTATTTATTGTACCATAGAAATACCATAGGAATACCACAGGGACATTCAGAAATACCATATGAATACCACAGGACATTCAGAAATACCATAGGAATACCACAGGACATTTTTGTAAGGGGGGTGTTTGCCCCCTGGATCAACGTCTGTTGTCCTGTAGCCCTCTTCAGCCTTTGTCTTTATACTTACCACTTTGCTTTTGGGATTTGACTTTGAAGCCATATTAACTAGAAATGGCGGATCCAGGCGGGGGCGCAGGGGACGCGCCCCCTATAATTTGATTATAACCGCTCATTGACTGTACGTGTTAAAATCTGAAAATTTCGGTGGCGCCCCCTCTCCCTTTTCCTGAAACCCTGTATCCGCCACTAACTAGCAGAAATAGGAAAGGTGATCTATTAGCGAAGGTTTAAAAAGCCCCACATTCATTGACCAGAGAGATATATAATTTTTCATTACAATTCCCATTTATCTGTATACGTATGTAGATCCCCGCAAGTGTTCAGAAGTGTCCGGAAGTTTCCAAAAGTCGGAAAAAACAAAGGCCGAGTAGACTCGCAAGGTTATTCGTAAGTGGACGCAAGTGTCCGTATCTGGTCGTAACTATTCGTATCATCCGCATTTCCTCCCGTATATTTTCTAATTATTGAGGCGTGACGGGAAGGCATCCGTGGGGATCCGCAGAAAAAATGACTTTTTTGGACGCAACGCTGGACGTAACTCAACGTAAGTTCTGTGTGACTGTAGCATAACATGTAACCAACACAGTGATAATTAATTGTTCTCAAGTCTCGAGAAACCTCATAATAGAGATTACAAAAATAAACCGAAGGGGAAATCTCATTTGACATTGTTTAACAAATTGTACGTTATGTGTGATGACTGAAATAATTCTGAAAAAAAAAATAATAATGAATGATGTCACAGACAGGATTATCGTCAGTCAGAGTTTGCGAACTATGATGCGGTTATTATAAATCTGTTCTAATGGAATTATGGGTTGTATTTCATGGACCACTTTTCAAGCATTATATGAAGAGGTTCATAATGAACGTATACCAGCACCGAGGCATGATATCACAATGAGAAGTTATTATGTACAGTCCAGTCACACCAACCAAATAATGAACAGCAAAACAAACAAAGATATATATAACCATATTTCTTATTATATCAGTTTAGATTTAGAGATATGACTATGGTATGACTGTCATGTACTATTAGCTCGAATCGATGAATATTATGAACCGACAACATCAAGAACGAATCGGGGAAAAAACTGTTTTTATACATTTGATAAGCCTGATATTATTTGCATTTCTATCGAGGTTTTCATAAAGATCATTCGTGCTTAGCTGTAGTCAAAACTCCTGAATAATGTGTATATGCATTTCGTTCTCCAACTACAAAGTGTTTTCATTAATACATTATGCATGACTACATGAAGAAGAGAGTGGCGAACATATTTGGATTTTGTTTCCTTTTCAGATAAAGTTAAAAACAAAAGTTTTCATAATGAACATAATTTGATTTACTGATTTAAAAATAATTGTCGTGGTGCCCGAGCTGCGCTGCAGTGAGAGAGAGAGAGAGAGATAGAAAGAGATTGATATAGATACAGGGAGAGGCAGAGACAGAGAGAGAGAGAGAGAGAGAGAGAATGGAAGTGGGGTATATGTAAATAATAATAATAATAATAATAATAATAATAATAATAATAATAATAATAATAATAATAATAATAATAATAATAATAATAATAATAATAATAATGATAATAATAATAATAATAATAATAATAATAATTTGTATTGCCCACATATCTACTCTGTAGAGTGCTCAAGGCGCATCATATATATATATTTTTTTCAATACGGATTATCATAATAGTATGCAATGTATACCGTACATTGTATGATATTAACTTGGATTAATCTCAGTTGGTTTGTGTGAAACTCAGGGATTGGTTATATAGGAACTAAAACTCAGTGTGCTGGCAGTTATGAAATAATACCCTGAAAAACTAACTAAAACTTTATATACATTATTCTTCAATTGTATTAGATTATAATGATTATAAATTTAGTTTTGTACTGAGAATAAAAAAAAAAAGCAACGTCATTCTTATGACATATGCAAATGTAATATATTCACACTGATCACTGACGCCTATTCATTGCCAATACCACAATATCATAACAATGTACAAGTTTTCCCCGGAATCTCGCCAAATTTTAACACGGTGTGCATTCATGCAGGATAAGGTGCTCAGTACTGAGATCGGTGGACTGCTAGACGCCATTTTGATTACAAACGTATGACGTATCAATATATTCTTTGTCCGACAAAGTTTTGAAGACTTACAGAGTGCATTTGTGATCAATTTTCTTGAAGACCGGATTCTTAAAGGTTTGGACAGCAACTAACCTGTCATAAGGTGAGCTATGGTCCGTTCATTGTATTAGAATACGATTTTCATGTTGGTTTTACACACGGAAGTCGAAGAGAGTGTGGGAAAATACGTATATATAGTTATATTTTCACTCACCAGGCTGCGTCAGTTGATTCAATGTCCTGTTTATCCAATCCGAGGGGCGGCGATCGAGAGGGATATTATATAGTCCTCGAAGTAGAGTATTTAGTTCATGGTCTTGCACAAGTCCCGATGATATAAATAAATGAACGAAGATGACATGACGATGTATACACGAGTAGAGATACGAAGCGATCAGTAATATAAAGTCAGCAAATATATCGAGAATGGAATATATAGCAGATGGAATATATTACAAATTGAAGATGAAGAACGAAAGATGACGATATAAGAGTTCCGCTGGTGAAAAGCGATAATAAATGCGATTGATGTGAAGTTGGAATATGTTCACGAAAGTCACAGAAATAAATCAAAGTTCGCGAGAACTGAACACAACGTAAACGATTTATTCCAGTTATTGGTATTCCAAAGAAATGATAAAGTTATTCGGAGTCGCGACAACTTGTAGAAGTTTCCACGTTGGAATCGAAACAAGAAGTGTTGGAGGCGAGAAAAAGATGAAATGGGGTGAGAAAGTCTCTTCGCGGAGCACATGGAATAATTTATTGTCATTGGTGAATTTCCATGTCAATAACTCGTTTCCATACGAACGGAGGAGTGGCAATCGTGTCAATGACTTTCAAATGTTGATATTCAATATTTTCATAATAATGCGATATATTCACAGAAGTTAAAACAAAGAACAAACGCGACCGGAAAATGTTACACAAAGAACTCCAGTGCAAAGTGTCAATTGTGGTTAAAAGTACGATTAATTATTTACAAACTGGCGTCTAGATGATGTGGAGTTCCTACAAGAGTAATAAGGAATAGAAGCTAACCATGAGAAACAATGTTATTTCTTTAGAGATGATTGATATATGGAGCGTGATCAGAGGATGGCCAAGAAAAAAATGAATGAATGGTGATTGTCACATGGCTAATTTCAGAGTCTGAGAATAACAGCTTTAGCTTTGGATACAAATATATAACGCAGTAAAGAATAAGAAAGTAACAAAAATGGGAATTCCATATATTTTAACACATGGGCAGTTCCAAGGTAACGGAGTGACATTCAGAAGTAACATTTCAGCATTCAAACAAGTTTATCATCCATACTTTAAAGCCCAAGTATAGTTGTGGTAGAGAAAATTGCATGTTTAAAAAACTTACTCAACGTGTCTTAATGTTGTTCCAATGACATATCAATACATGGGCAAGTAATATAACCATGTACCATGCATGTCTTTTCATGATATGTTATAGTTAGCATAAACATGGGGAGATGTTCATCAAAATGAGGCCATACTTCCTTTACTCTCACCCCAGAACTCTGGGCGTGCCACACCACTGCTGACTGGTATGGCGTGGGTGCATTCTCTGTGTATCAATAGCATATACTTTGCACACAAACCACTGCACGTTGCACTCTCTTCCGTGTCATCCTGTTTATACATGGCCCATCAACGAATCGATTTACACAGTTTTGTTGATACATTCAGGTCTTAGAGTGGATTTTACAACAAATCATTTTGTACACAGAGGTTATTTCAGGTATTAATTCATATTATTCTGCTATGGAAGTAAAACAAAAAATATGTTCTCCCAAAAGTATACATGAGCTTTAATCTGCATGTACAAAGAAATGGTTCATGACAAAAGCTGATGGTACCCTCTTTTCAAAATGATATATATATATATTTTTTTTTTATAGTGATGCTCTTAATTAATTAGATATGAATATTCATAATCATGGTTACGGAGTGACGCAAAATGGACATGCATATTTGAGCAGAAAACATTTTGCTTAAATCTGTGAAATTTAAATGGCTATTACTATTTTGAATTATTGATTGGATTCTATGTTATTCTAGGTATAATATGCCACCTTGCATAGCAAAATTGGTTGAATATTTTGTTAATTATGACTTAAAACTTGAACCCATTTCCGGTTACGGAGTGACGGTTACGGAGTGACATCTGGTTTCCCGGTCTTTTTCGTGAGGAGAAATGCATTATAGAGAAATATTGATACCCACGTTTGTTGGAGTAGTCCATGATAATTAGATTAAGCCCAAAAAATTGGCAAAAAGAGACTAGATATAAGAATAAGAGGCATTTAAAACCCCATAGTCCCATTTGTGCAAATTTGGGTTTGATCAATTATTCAGCGCAAGAATACTGAATCGCAATTTTTTAAAACTTAAATGATTGGTTGTATTGTAAAGAAGCCTTTGTCGCAATTTCATATCCTAATTTGCATTTTCAAAGGCGCAGCGCGACATTAAAATTTCAGCTCCATGTCCTGTTTTGCTTGGAATTGCCAACATGCCTCCACCACGTCCACCGTAGGATCCTCCACCGTAGGATCCTCCCCTCCGTACCCTACCCCACTCAAATTATCTTTGTATTAAAACAATGAGCAGGACATGGCTGAAACTTCACAGACATGTATAGCTACTGATAAATTTTCTACAATTTGAGACATTGCACAGCTCATGAATATACATGTACTGTGTTTTCATGCTATGAAAATAAATGTGAAAGAAATTCCTCCAAAATGTAACGCCTCCACCTTTTCACTATACCCCATTATGTGACACATGACCATAAACAAAATACACCCTTAATCTATGAAGCTATCTGTAGAACTAGTACTACATATTTCCTAAAAATAGTTTACCTCCATGACTCTGTGCTTTCTTTTCGTATAACATCTATAAGGAATGGGAAATATTTATTTTCCTGAAGATTTTCACCATGTTATGTTAATCGCAAATATGTTAGAGATGGCATTTTTTTCAATTTAATGTGAAAATCAAAACAAGAAATAAAGTGAAGTTCATTTTTTCCAGTGAAAAGTCACATTCCATGTACACGTGTTTTTCAAAAATGTATAAGCTTAGTTATTAGGAAGTTGATAAGAACATCATTGGACGGTCAAAGAAATTTAAAGGCTACAATATGAGTTGATTGATAATTTCTAATTTTAACGGGTTTTTTTTTTTGAGAGAGAGAGAGAGAGGAAGAGGGATCAATGAAAACAACAATGAGGAAGATTTGAGGAAATGGTAGATAGAATGAAAAAGAAAAGAAAAGAATAGAATGTCAATTTTGACTTTGAACCTGTGCATACTTGATATGCCAAACTTAGTTTTGATTAAAAAAAAAGAAAAAAGATTTTAACAAACGTTTCACTGTTTTATTCTATGGTATTAACTTATTTTGTTTAGTTGCTATGGTTGTAGTGTGATCCGTGTAGTAGGATATCAAAAAACCCTTTTTGATCCAAGAGTTTTATGCTTTGTTTGTAGCATCTGTTTAATTCGAATAACATTTGGAAATAAAAATGACTGTTAAAATATTTTCCAATATGGATCAGGAGGAAGAGGGATCCATGAAAACAAAAATGAGGAAGATTTCAGAAAATTGTGGATGGGGGACGCCTCAAGCAAGAGGGAGAGATAGTGTGAGAAAGAAAAGATAAAAGATAGATTGAATCGATGCAGTATTCATATACCAACCCCAGTTTTAATGGTAAGATGAATGTTTCATTTATTTTGAGTCCCCCCCCCCCCCAGAATGGCGCTATGATATTATCCTCTTTTTGTTAGTACCTAGGCCTATATGGTTTGTTTTGTGATCAGTTATTAAACCTGGTGTATAGTTTTGGTAACAAAAAAGGAATCTGCACAAAACCGATTAAATGTAGTCTCATGTTGTTCAAATTGCACTTAAAGATATGTGTGAGAGATTTTGTGATATTCCTTTCACGATTTCCGGTGAATTTCAGTGAAATGTTTGAATCCAAACCCAATTTGTAACGGTTTTTGAGACCTTTGCTGGGTTGTCCAGTCCCCCGAACTTCCCGCATGAATGGAGCGTAGCGATCTGTGTGTATCACCCACACAAGAGAATCCCCATTGGTTTTCCATGTGAACGCCTCGTGCACACTGAGATGAGTCGGATCCCCGACTTATCTTTTTTTATACTTATATCGTGAAATAAAGACACTAAAACGAGATTCCATGTAATATAACTTTCTTTGATATAGTTATAGGATTCACAGTCTTTCATATTATCTAACTGTGAATCCAAATTAAATGTTTCCTTCTCCCAACACTATACACAAGCTTTAACAAAAAAAAAAAAAAAAAACAGAAACAAAACTTTCAATGTCAGAGAGTTTTAATTTTTTGTTTTGTTTTTAAGTAGTAAATGGTTTCACGCACCACATCTCTGGTATATCTTTTCATCTCCTTTTCATTACTTTTCTCAATCCTTCATTTTTAGCTTGTCCCCTCATCTCTCTCTCCCTCTCTCTCTCTTTCTCTCCATTTCCCTGGCTGTATCTATTCTCAAGAGAATTTTCTCAATTTACCATAACATACTTTTCCTCCCAGTTCTATACTGACTCTCTTTATATCTTCCCTTCACTCCCTTTCTTATACTTTTCTGCAGATCACCATGGCGTCTGAATTCAGCTCTACAGATAACGTCTGTGAAGGAGAAAACTGTGAGGCGTTCACTGATGTGACGTACTACGTGAAGGAGAAGAAGAAGCTCTGTGATGACTGCGCTTCTAAAGAAGGGTGCATCGGCAAGGCAAGAAAGGGTGGGCCCAATCGTTATTGTGATGAACACGATGAAGAAATAAAACTTTATTGTAAAACACATGGTGTAGGTTTATGTGTAGTTTGCGCGTCGATAGATCACCATCAACAAGAATGCATACGACAGGGCATAGAAGGCGCTATCATGGAAAATAAAGCAAAGCTCAATTGTTTGAAAGAACAGGCAAAGGACAAGCTAAAGTTACATCGCGCCCATGAAGACAAAATCATACAATGTAGAAAAGACACAGACAATCACCTTGAAGCTGTCAAAGATGAAGTCGATTTGGCCATCAAAGAGGCGACAAAAATAAACAAAGACAAAGAACAAGAAGACGCTGCAAAAATCAATCAGGAGACTGATGAGAAGAATATCAAACTCCAAGAGGAGATTCAGAAAAGGAATGATGAAATTCAAAGACTTAACGATGAGATCAGGAAGAACGATGAAGAGAAAAGGGAACGACTTGAACAAAACAAAACAAATGCAGAGGAAAGGCAAGAACCCATAGACAATAAGCAACGCATTCTTCATAATGACATTCAAACTATCGGTGAAGAGAAAGAGAGAAAGATTGGTGAGAGGGAGAAATCATGTAAAGATGACATGAAAACCACTGAGAATACAATACAAACACTTGATACAATAATCGAAGAAGATAGAAATGTAATCAAAGACGGGCATCGTGTGAACATATCAATGACAGATGAACTAAAGAAGCCACTGGATGAGGCTAGGGTGAAACATATTACTCGTACTGTGTTAGGTGTGAGGTTTGTGAAGGGTGTTGGGAGGGAGAAGTGTAATGGGAGGATTGATGGGTGTGATGGGGAGTGGAAGCTTATGGATACAATTAATGCCAGAGATAAAATCACATACCCGGCCATTGTAGGATGCATAGACGAATGTAATGTGATCATCTCAGATAGATTATTAGGTGCTCAACATACATACATGTTAGATATGAAAGCTAAACACTCTCAGAAAGTGATAACATGTAGTGATACATCGTATGTTACATCCTGTGTATTGCTGAATGATGACAAGGTAGTATGCAGCAAAGCGCGTGCAGGTTTTACAGGAGACAATTTGACTGGATGCATCAGTGTGTATGACAGACAGTGGAGGTTGATCCAAAAAGTCACAATACCAAGAAACAAAACGACTGATTACACAAGCGTAGAAGTTGCTGTTGATCAGGATGGAATGATTATCTCTGCTAAGACCAGTCAGTCTAAGATATACGTTATCAACCCAGCTGATGGTAAGATCATCAATACAATCACGTGTAAAGTGAATATGAGGATGCTTGATGTGCTGTCATCAGGTCACATCATCGCTCGACCCTCACCACCAGATCGCAGAGTTTTCATCATCGATAGAGAGGGTGCTCACAGGGAAATCCCCCACAGTGATGTAATCAGGAATGCTTGCATCGATCCTATGACAGACGACCTCTACGTTGTGACATCAGATGATGAGTGCAAGACGTATGTTATTGATCAGGTGATGAGTGGAGGTGATATGAAGAAGAGAAGAGTAGCATCATTCCCTATAACAACCAGGTTAATGGAGATGCAGAATCGGTTGAATCACCTTGTAGCATCTCGCGTAATGATGACGTCATCAGGGAAGATGATTGCTTGTGATGGCATATGAAAACGTGAACAATCAAAAAGGACAGTGTTATTTTATACCAAACACGCACAGTTCCACTACAGTGCACTAACGACCAGAAAGAATCTTACGGGAAATGTGTGTACTGGGTATAGACTCTCTCTACGTCTGACCGTCGATATCGCGATAACAATGCCCTGAATAAAGACCGTGTAAAAGGAGAGTGCAAGCTGTGCAGTCAGGATCGAAGTATTTTATCATGATATTTTTTTTTATGATATCAAAAACGCGGGGGAAAATATTGACCAATCACAAAGAAGTTAAAATCATTGGAAAGAGAAATTAATATATTTACTTCACTCAGCGTAACTAGGAAATCGATGCGCTGCTGAATTTTACAGAAAGCTTTTAGTGACTGCTGTTTGACCAAAATATCATTTTCACACAGAAAAACGACCCAAAAATGACTAAAATGGGAGATTTTAAAGCTCAAAACGCGAGGGTTAGGGGTAAAAAAATATTCTTCCCAAGGTTTTATCTTGTTTTATATACATTAACCCTCATAAAACCTGTGTAACTAAGTAAATGATCTTCTCGATTTTTTTTTATTCCAGTATATTCAACAAAACTCCCGTTTTTCGGGCATTCCTTCCATTGACAATCGGTGCGTGAAAATGGTTTTCCTAGAAAGAAGCCCCAACGTTTTCATATGGGATGATATTCTCGTATTCAAAAATAAATTCAGCCTCTGAAAACATTTAATTGAATGCTTCAGTGTACCATAGGATATATATAGTGATATGCAAATTATCTGCATTATAACCCGTTGTTGTAATAAAAATGAAGAAAAAAAAAAATCCCTTAAAATTTAACCCATGTTGAGTTTTATCGAATTAATCCATTACTGCATATTAATGTTTTTGTCATAGTTTTCAAATGTTTAGAAAACAAAAAAAGCTAACACTGTATTTTTTTAAATCTATCTATATTTCATGCTACTCATTTTTGCGATTTTTTGGGGAGTCAGTTTTCCATTTTTATTTTGCCCCTATTTTAAAAGTTATCAAAAATGAGTTGATAATCTACTGGATGCTTGCAGACGTAAAATAATGAACGCTAAACATGTTAATATTCCTTCTGCATCATTATCATAATCATGATAAGTTTCGTTATGATAAACAGCATAGTCAATGAAATACCAAATGAGACCGAATTCATCAAGGTATATAACAAAGACATGCATATAAGAGGCGGTCTATTATTACCATCTTGTTTTAAGGCGTGTGTAGATGTGTGGGAGAAATGCCTACTCTTTCTTTCGTGTTCCATTATTTAGGGGCGAATAATGTCTGAAATACAAACAAACATAAGAAATGCATATCGTTTATTTCATTCCAAGTGTGATTTTTGTTTCACATCTATCTTTTTTGTTCTCTTTCTTTTTATACATTTGTTCTTCTTTCTTTTTATTCATTTATTTTCTTTTCTTTCCATTTTTTTTCCCTTTCACTTTCCTTTCCTTTCCTTTTTATTTCTTCTGGTTTTGGATGTAAATCTATATTATGTAAATATGTATTGCTATGGCGACATCTATTCAAGCCTCACGCTTGAACGTACTCTCGCTTCCTACCAAAATGTTCTTTTAAACAAATATTTATGTATTTCATCTTTTGATTTGAACTGAATTATATCTGCAAACCAATAATTTTGCATATATATAAAGTTTGTAAAAAAAAAATAAAATTGTATAAATGAAGGATATTTTCTCGACTTCAGCGGGTATGGAATGGTTAGAATGAACGAAGTTCGTACATGGCATATGTTTCAGGAAGCGTACCTTTAAAAGGCAGTTTATTTAATCGTAGTATCGAACATTGGCAATTTATACAGAACATGTACAAAACACATTTCCACCAATTATGAGATCTGGGCCCCGTCCAGACAGGGTTCTAATGACTGTTAAAATAATTATCAGTCAGATGTCTATATCTATTTCATATATGATTATTTTTTTTTATCGACAAAACTACACTCATTTCAAAGCTTCTTATTCATAAGTATTTACATTTTATTAAAAATATATTATAGAAATGAGGCTTTATATAAAATGGTATATTGTGTACATTTTTTAAACATATAACTTTATTGGCAGGTGAATACGCGCGCGTTGAACATGAACATAATTTTGCTATTAAGGATTAATATAATGTTCATTTCTGTAATAAAATTTGATGAATTGTCGATGTATCAGCATATCTCTTGATAACCCTATTTTTCCATGCAATTAACGAACTTTGGGGTTGATTAACTATTTCTAAATGCTTAATAGAAAAAGACTATTGCTACAAAATTAAGAAATCAAGAAAGCTTGATAGCGATATTGATGATGCAACTCGTTGCAGGCAATTTTGCTACAAGCATACACAAGGGATTTTGTTTTGTGTTTTTGTAAACATTGCATTAATCGACACAGTCAAAAATTCAAGAGAGACATGTTGAATCGTATACAGCAGTATTTCATATATATTCTTTTTAATGCCATGCATTTAATTATTCTTATCATGTATTCCTGTTATGAAAACGATTTTATGTTTAATTGTTATAGCGGTAAGATATAAAATTACCGGACAGTAGGGAATATCGGCGGTCACCACCATGTCCACACCTGCTGCCAGACATAAGATCAATTGAGTATTGAAATAACGCGGCATCTATTGGTCAGGTGGTCTGTCTGGGAAGGTGAATGCTGTATCGACACAACAAATGAGAAACTCAGAGAAACTACCCACTGCCGACAATCTTGTCAAGGTAGAAATTTGCCAGCCTGAAAAATGGCTGATGAAAAGAGCGATTAGAGAATGTGATGGTATAAAAATAGAATTGGGGCATGACCTTCTATTTCCATGCATTATGGACATGTGTGGAGGGTGGGCAACGGTGTATGGAGTGTTTGCACATTACAAAGCCCTGGTATTGGGGTGGCAGTGATGTTGAAAAAGTGCTAGTCAGTGTCATTTTTTTGTGTAGGAATTTACCGGAACACCACATGGAGCGGTTGTTTGTTTTACTTCCGGGGTTGAGTTGCTAAGATGTAGATAAATGCATTGCACATTATAATGTATGCATATTTATTTATTAAATTGTTTGAACATTTTGAAATGTCTATTTCTCTTTATTTATTATTGTGATATGTCTATGGATCTAACATGAGATATAAGTTATTCTGAGTGTTTGAATTTTGTAGTAAAATTGCATATAATCTTCAAAAATGAAATAATGTTATAAAAAAAGCATCATACACCAACAGTTACTGTTTTGATGGTTTACATTCAAATCCAGTCTTACCAGACAAGGACTCTTATAGCCAATAAAAAAGCGTAGCTGTTAAAACATTACTGTCCTGCGTATTCCTACACTGCTCAAATACAAGGGATATGTCCGCGACAATTTACGATGACGTCATTTATTTGCATATAAACTGCCTCAACAGAATATTTTTGATACCTCAAATTTTTTTTAAAATAAAGTGAATTATGTAGCTAAGCAATGAGAATCTTTTTCTTTTGTGATTTTATTGTTTTCATATGCTAATTAAGCAAATGAGCTTAAGTGGCCGGTATTCCCTATTCTAATTGACTATGCTTCATAAACTTTGAACAAAGTGATTAATTTCTGATTGCAGATATAGAACCATTATGTACGTCATTTGATTTTTTTTAATGTCTTGTTTGTTCTGTACCAATAATTTTCATTGTGCAGTAAAACGTTTTTGCAATTAAAATGCCCTATCAGAGATGTAACCCAAATCAAATCGTATTCTTTGTCAATTTATTACTATGTGTACTTTGTAGATATTAGGGGAAGTCCACCCTGGAATTTTATTGGTTTTAAAAAATGTAGAAAAAAAAAATATATAAGCGAAAGTTTGAAGAAAATCGACCAAAAATAGCGAAGTTATAAATATGTAAAGTTTTGATTCTGTGACGTCACGTGCGAGCAGCTCTCCCATGTGTTGTGTACGTAAATTCCACAAATTTGTCTTTTTCTCATGGTTCTTGATAAAGGAATGGGTCAACTTGATTAGGGCATGTATATACAGTGCGTCCCAGAAAAAAGTATACCCAATTTTGAGGGCCTCGTATAAGGAATTTATAAATCATGTGACCATATATTATATCTCATGTTAAAGAGTAACTCGTACTCTATTCAATGATATAAAATTTATGTCTGTGCTGTCACGAATGACTGAGTATTCATACTTTAAAAAAAAATCCGTCGAAAGTGCTTTGTACCAAGTTTGGGTTATTTTGGGTTTAGCTAATTTCAACTTAACAACTTCTTCAACGTGCCCACCTTCCCTCTCAATGCATAAATCGCAGCATCGTTGCATGTCTTGGACAGCTCGTTATTGTAATTGAGCGCAATTATGCGACTACCAAACACCTCCCGATGTCGATCTCGAACTGCTACACTCCGGTGTGCAGGGGCACCATCCGCCTTGTTGCACGGTATCTCCTGACTACAAAAACCCTCTGCTCTGTTGTTCACTGCACCATTTTGGTTGCATGAGGTATCATGACACATGAAATCAATGTTTTACTTACTTCTAAGGCACTTGAAATTCAAGGTAGGACACAATGGAAGATCATCCAAGTGTTCATGCATACCAAGGCAATTGAAAGAGGATTTCATCAAGATAGCATCCCAAGTAACGCTTTATCCTTTGTGAATGACTCAGGAAGGCTTACCTCAAACAATGAATGATGATCAGGGAGCCAGGAATTCATTGACAATATACCATGAATATAATTAACATTTTTGGTCAATTCTCTTGAGCTACATTTCGCATATATATTTGCTTAATTAATGCAAACATTTTTTTAAAAACTTTCATCCACTTTGCATCATTGAAATGAAAAGTTTGCTTCCGAAAAACTTGGTACAAAGCCCTTTCGACGGATTTTTTTCAAAGTTCAAGTACTCAGTCATTCGTGACAGTATTGACATAAATTTGGTATCATCGAACAGAACATGAGTTACTCTTTAACATAAAATGAAAAATAAGGTCACGTGATTTATGAATTTCTAATACGAGATCCTCAAAGTTGGGTATACTTTTTTCTGGGACGCACTGTATACATGTATATGAACATATGTTTGATGACATATCGGCTGCACAGATGACATAATTAGTTTTGTTTTGAAAAAATGACACTTTATGGAATTTACACTACATAACACATAGGAGAACTGCTTGCACGTGACGTCACAGAATCAAAATTGTGAATATTCATAACTTCATTATTGTTTTGTCGATTTTCTCCAAACCTTCATTCATATTTTTCTTTTATTTTTCTTCATTTTCTAAAACCAATTTTAACCCAGGGTGAACTTCCCCTTTAATCTTTACTGAAAAGAATATAATTTTACTAGATATTTATTATTTTAAATGTATTAGGAATTGGATACCGAATCGGTAATGAAAGGGGACCCAGGGGGGGGGGGGAGGGGGGATAAGGAGAGATTAAATGGTCAGGGAAGATATTAGGGAGAAAGGACATGTAACTTAAGTTATAGAGGGAGGGGGAAGAGGACAGAGTATAAGAGGGACTCGCAGGGTGAGAGGTTAGAGAAGAAAATATATACAAAGAGAATTTAAAGAGAAAGAGAGAGGGAGAGAGTAGGGAGAGAGGAGAGAGAGATACAGAGAGGAAGAGAGGGGGAGTGATGTGTGTGTGTGTGTGTGTGTGTGTGTGTGTGTGTGCGTGAGAGAGAGATGAGAGAGAGAGAGACGAGAGTGGGAAGGACAGAGAGAAGAAAGAAAAGAGGCGATTGAGTGAAAGGTGTGAGGGAGATTAGAGAGGATATCAAAGCGGATATATAGCAGTAGAGTGAAGTGAAAGGAGGTTATGCGGCGGTCACAACTCGTCGTACGTGCCATCGACGTTGCCTGCGTTGTATGTGCAATGTTAGTCCAGATGCTGTCCCTTCGAAATTTACTATTCCCCCACGCAATGCGCAATCCCCTCTGATCGCGCGATCCCCGAATTTTCCGCCATCGCGCGATCAGAGGGGATTGCGCATTGCGTGGGGGAATAGTAAATTTCGAAAGGACAGCATCTGGACTAGTGCAATGCACGCACGGGTCCTAATTCAACTTCTGCGATTCCTGCAATTCTATCGTAAGGGTATTGTAAAAACTTCCTGCGCGTCGTACATGCATTGTACCTGCGAGGTACCTCCGCTGCACGAATTTTCTACGATATCCGTCGTAGGGAGTTGCACGTCGATGGTACGGCAAGTTGTGACCGCCGCGTAAGTGACAATAAGGAAAATGAGTGAGTAAGAGAATGGTGAGAGGAATACATTATAACAAGATAGAGCACTGTAAAAAAAAAAATGAATGAAATAAAATAAACTAAAATATTTATTGTTAAGGGTGAGATGTAGACTATACTGGTTTGATAAGGAACTGATAATAAGTTATTCATTAGAGATAGAGTGCCAAAAAACCATACAGCAATACCATACATATGTATTTGTGCCAAAAAACATAACCAACAATACCATACAATGGTATTTCTGCCAAAAAAAAAACATACAGCATACCATACATATGGTATTGTGCCCCAAAAACCATTTACAGGAATACCATACATATTGGTATTTGTGCCAAAAACATACAGCAAAACATTACATATGGTATGCTGCCAGAAAAACCATACAGCAATCCATACAATGGTATTTGTGCCAGAAACCACACATTGTATTTGTACCAAGAAAACCATACATAGGTATTTGCTGCCAAAAAACCATACAGCAATTACCATACATATGGTATTTGTGCCAAAAAACCATACAGCATACCATACAAATGGTATTTCTGCCAAAAAAAAAAAACATACAGAATCCATACATATGGTATTTGTGCAAACCATACAGCAAACCATACAGTATGGTATTTGGCCAAAAAAACCATACAGAAATACCATACATATGTATTTGTGCCAAAAAAACATACGCAATACCTACATATGGTATTTGTGCAAAAAAAAAAAACATTACAGCAATACCATAATAGGTATTTGTGCAAAAAAAAAAAACATACAGCAATACCATAATTGGTATTTGTGCCAAAAAAAACCATTACGAATACCATAACTATGGTATTTGTGCCAAAAAAACATACTGAAATACCATAACTATGTATTTGTGCCAAAACCATACAGCAATACATACATATGGGTATTTGCGCCAAATATCACAGCACTGCTGCTTGGTATTTCTTATGGTTACCCTTTTCTGTGTGGTATTCCCATTGGGTACTTCTATGTATTTATTGTACCAAGAAAATACCATAGAATTTACCACAGACATCAGAAATACCATATGAATACCACAGACATTCAGAAATTACATAGGGCAAACCACAGGACATTTTTGTAAGGGGGTGTTTGCCCTCGGATTCAACGTATCTGTCTGTCCTGTAGCCCTCTTCAGCTTTTGTCTTTATACTTACCACTTTGCTTTTGGGATTGACTTTGAAGCATAATTAACTAGAAATGGCGATCCAGGCGGATGGGCGCAGGGGACGCGCCCCCTTATAATTGAATTATAAACCGCTCATTGACTGTACGTTGTTAAAATCTGAAAAATTTCGGTGCGCGACCCCCTCTCCCTTTTCTTGAACCCTGTATCCGCACTAACTAGCAGAAATAGGGAAAGGTGATCTATTTAGCAGGTTTTTAAAAAGCCCCCACATCAATTGACTCAGAGAGAATATATTAATTTTTCATTTACATTCCCCATTTATCGATACGTATGTTAAGACCCGCAAGTGTTCAGAAGAAGTGTCCGGAAGTTTCCAAAAGTCGGAAAAACAAAGGCCGGTAGTACTCGCAAGGTTATCGAATGTGGACGCAGTTCCGTAGTCTGGTCTAACTATTCGTATTCATCCGCATTCCTCCGTATATTTATCTAATATTGAGGCGTGACGGAAGCATCCGTGGGATCCGCAGAAAAAATGACTTTTTTTGGACGCAACGCTGGGACGTAACTCAACGTAAGTTCTGTGTGACTGTAGCATAACATGTAACCAACACAGTGATAGATTAATTGTTCTCAAGTCTCGAGAAACCTCATAATAGAGATTACAAAAATAAACGAAGGGGAATCTCATTTGACATTGTTTAACAAATTGTACGTTATGGTGTGTATGGACTAAATAATTCTGAAAAAAAAAATTTAATAATGAATGAGTCACAGACAGGATTATCGTCAGTCAGAGTTGCGAAAACTATGATGCGGTTATTATAAATCTGTTCTAATGGAATTATGGGTTGCTATTTTCATGACCACTTTTTCAAGCTATTATATGAAGAAGGTTTCATAATGACGTATACCAGCACCGAGGCATATTATCACCAATGAGAAGTATTATGTACAAGCAGCACACCAACCAAAATATGAACAGCAAAACAAACAAAGATATATATAACCATATTTCTTATTATATCAGTTAGATTTAGAGATATGACTATGTATGAACTTGTTCATGTACTATTAGCCGAATCGATGAATATTATGCAACCGACAACATCAAGAACGGAAATCGGGGGAAAACTGTTTTTTATACATTTTGATAAGGCCTGATATTATTTGCATTCTATCGAGGTTTCATAAAGGATCATTCGTGCTTAGCTGTAGTCAAACTCCTGAATAATGTGTATATGCATTCGTTCTCCAACTACAAAGTGTTTTCATTAATACATTATGCATGACTACAGAAGAAGAGAGAATGGGCGAACATATTTGGATTTGTTTCCTTTCAGATAAAGTTAAAAACAAAAGTTTTTATAATGAACATAATTGATTTACTGATTTAAATAATTGTCGTGGTGCCCGAGCTTCGCTGCAGTGAGAGAGAGAGAGAGAGATAGAAAGAGACTTGAATAGTACAGGGAGAGCAGAGACAGAGAGAGATAGAGAGAGAGAGAGGAATGGAAGTGGGTATATTGTAAATATAATAAATAATAATAATAATAATATAATAATAATAATAATAATAATAATAATAATATAATAATAAAATAATAATATAATAATGATAATAATAATAATAATAATAATAATAATAATTTGTATTCCCACATATCTACTCTGTAGAGTGCTCAAGCCGCATCATATATATATTATTTTTTCAATACGGATTATCATAATAGTATGCAATGTATACCGTACATTGTATGATATTAACTTGATTAATCTCAGTTGGTTTTGTGTGAAACTCAGGATTGGTTATATAGGAAACTAAAACTCAGTGTGCTGGCCCATTATGAATAATACCCTGAAAAACTAACTAAAACTTTATATTACATTATCTTCAATTGTATTAGATTATAAGATTATAAATTTAGTTTTGTACTGAGGAATAAAAAAAAAGAACGTCATCTTATGACATTATGGCAAATGTAATATATTCACACTGATCACTGACGCCTATTCATTGCCAATACCACAATATCATACAATTGTACAAGTTTTCCCCGGAATCTCGCCATTTAACACGGTGTGCTTCATGCGGATAAGGTGCTCAGTACTGAGATCGGTGGACTGCTAGACGCCATTTGATACAAACGTATGACGTATCAATATATTCTTTTGTCCGACAAAGTTTGAAGACTTACAGAGTGCATTTGTGATCAATTTCATTGAAGACCGGATTCTTAAAGGTTGGACAGCAACTAACCTGTCATAAGGTGGGGCTTATGGTCGTTCATTGTATTAGAATACGATTTTCATGTTGGTTTACTACACGGAAGTCGAAAGAGAGTGTGGGAAATATACTATATATGTTTATATTTTCACTCACCAGGCTTCGTCAGTTGATTTCAATGTCCTGTTTCCAATTCCAGGGCGCCGATCGAGAGGATATTATATAGTCCTCCGAAGTTAGAGTATTTAGTTCATGGTCTTGCACAAGTCCTGATGATATAAATAAATGAAACCGAGTATTGACATGACGATGTATACACTCCGAGTAGAGTTACGAAAGCGCATCCATAATATAAAAGTCAGCAAATATATCGAGAATGGATATATAGCAGATGAACTATATTACAAATTGAGATGTAAGAACGAAAGATGAATATAAGCAGTTCCGCTTGTGAAAAGCGATAATATAATGCGATTATGTGAAGTTGGAATATGTTCACGAAAGTCACAGAAATAAATCAAATTCGCGAGAAACTGAACACACGTAAACGATTTATTCCAGTATTGTATTCCAAAGAAATGATAAAGTATTCGGAAGTCGCGACAACTTGTTAGAAGTTTCCACGTTGGAATCGAAACAAGAAGTGTTGCGAGGCGAGGAGAAAAAAGATGAAATGGGTTGAGAAGTTCTCTTCGCGAGCACATGAATAAATTTATTGTCATTGGTGAATTTCCATGTCATAAACTCGCCATACGAACGGAGGGTGGCAATCGTTCAATGACTTTCAAATGTTGCATATCAATATTTCATAATAATGCGATATATTCAAGAAGTTAAACAAAGAACAACGCGACCGAAAATGTTACACAAAGAACTCCCAGTGCAAATGTGTCAATTGTGCGTTAAAAGTTTACGATAATTATTTACAAACTGCGTCTAGATGATAGTTGGAGTATCCTACAAAGTAATAAGAATAAGAAGCTAACATGAGAAACAATGTTATTTCTTTAGCAGATGGATGATATATTGCGAGCGTGATCAGGAGCATGGCCAGAAAAAATGAATGAATGGTGATTGTCACATGGCTAATTTTCAGAGTCTGAGAATAACAGCTTTAGCTTGGATACAAATATATAAGGCAGTAAAAATAAAAAGCTAACAAAAATGGAATTCCAGTATATTTAACACATGGGCAGTTCCCAATGTAACGATCGTAGTGGACATCAGAAGTAACAATTCAGACATTCAAAAAGTTTTCATCCATACTTTAAAGCCCAAAGTATAGTGTGTTAGAGAAAATGCTGTTTACAAAACTTACTCACGTGTCTTAATGTTGATTCAATGACATAATCATACATGGGCAAAGTAATATACACTCAGTGTACCATGCATGTCTTTTCCATGATTGTTATAGTTAGCATAAAACAGGAGATGTTCATCAAAATGACCATACTTCCTTTACTCTCACCCCAGAACTCTGGCGCGGCCACACCACTCGCTGCACTGGAGTATGGCGTGGGTCATCCTGTGTAATCATAGCATTACTTTGCACACAAACCACTGGCACGTTGCACCTCTTCCGTGTCCATCCTAGTTTATACATGGGCCCATCAACGAATTCATTTTTACACAGTTTTTTGATACATTCAGTCTTAGAGTGGATTTACAAACAAAATCATTTTGTACACAGAGGGTATTTCAGGTATTAATTCAATTTATTCTGCTATGGAAGTAAATTAAAAACAAAAAAAAATATTTCTCCCAAAAAGTATACATGAGCTTTATCTGCATGTACAAAGAAAATGGTTCATGACAAAAGCTGATGGTACCCTCTTTTCAAAATGAATACTATTATATATTTTTTTTTATAGTGTGCTCTTAATTAATTAGATATGAATATTCAAATTCCATGGTAGGAGTGACGCAAAATGGACATCAATTTTGAGCAGAAAACATTTGCTTAACTGTGAAATTAAATGGCTATTACTGATTTGAATTATTGATTGGATTCTTATTTTATTCAGTATAAATATGCCAACCTTGATAGCAAAATTGGATTGGAATATTTGTAATTATGACTTTAAAAACTTGAACCCATTTCGGTTACGGAGTGGACGCGTTACGGAGTGACATCTGGTTTCCCGAGTCTTTTTCGTGAGGAGAATGCCATTATAGAGAAATATTGATACACGTGTTGTTGGAGTAGTCCATGATAATTAGATTAAGCCCAAAAAATTGGCAAAAAGAGACTAGATATAAGAATAAGAGGCATTTAAAAACCCCATAGTCCATTCTGTGCAAATTTGGGTTGTTTGATCAATTATTCAGCGGCAAGAATACTGATCGCCAATTTTTAAAACTTAAATGATTGGTTGTATTGTAAAAGAAGCCTTTGTCGCCAATTCATATCCCTAATTTGCATTTTCAAAGGCGCAGCGCGACATTTAAAATTCACTCATGTTCCTTTTTTGGCTTGGAATTGCCAACATGCCTTCCACCACGTTCCACCGTAGGACTCCTCCACCGTAGTTATCCCTCCCCTCCGTACCCTACCCCACTCCAAAATTATCTTGTTATTAAAACAATGAGCAGGGACATGGCTGAAACTTCACAGACATGTACTAGACTACTGATAAATTTTCTACAATTTGAGACATTGCACAGCTCATGAATATACATGTACTGTGTTTTCATGCTATGAAAATAAATGTAAGAAAGAAATTCCTCCAAATGTAACCGCCTCCACCTTTTCACTATACCCCATTATGTGACCCATGACCATAAACAAAAATACACCCTTAATCTAAGGAGCTATCTGTAGGAAACTAGTACTACATATTCCTAAAAATAGTTTACCTCCATGACTCTGCTGCTTTCTTTTCGAATAACATCTATAGGAATGGGAAATTATTAATTTTCCTGAGATTGTTCACCAAGTGTAATGTTAATCGCAAATATGTTAGAGATGGCATTTTTCAATTTAATGTTATGAAAATTCAAAACAGAATAAAGTGAAGTTCATTTTTCCAGTGAAAAAGTCACATTCCATGTACAGTCGTTTTTTCAAAGTATAGCTTAGTTATTAGGAAGTTGATAAGAACATCATTGGACGGTCAAAGAAATTTAAAGGCTACAATATGAAGTTGATTGATAATTTCTAATTTTAACGGGTTTTTTTTTTGAGAGAGGAGACGAGAGCGAAGAGGGATCAATGAAAACAACAATGAGGAAGATTTGAGGAAATGGTTAGATAGAATGAAAAAGAAAAGAAAAAGAATTAGAATCGTCAATTTTTGACTTTGGAACCTGTGCATACTTTGATATGCCAAAAACTTAGTTTTGATTAAAAAAAAAGAAAAAGATTTTACAACGTTCACTTGTTTTATTCTATGGTATTAACTATTTTTTTAGTTGCTATGGTTGTCAGTGTGATCCGCTGTAGTAGGATATCAAAAAACCATTTGATCAGAGTTTTATGCTTTGTTTGTAGCATCTGTTTAATCTCGAATAACATTTGAATAAAAAATGACTGTTAAAATAATTTTCCCAATATGATCAGGAGGAAGAGGATCCATGAAAAACAAAAATGAGGAGATTTCAGAAAATTGTGGATTGGGGGACGCCTCAGCAAGAGGAGAGATAGTGTGAGAAAGACAAAGATAAAAGATAGATTGAATCGATGCATATTCAGTATACCACCCCAGTTTAATGGTAAGATGAATGTTTCATTTATTTTGAGGTCCCCCCCCCCGTAATGGCGCTATGATATTATCTCTTTTGTTAGTACCTAGGCCTATATGGTTTGTTTTGTGATCAGTTATTAACCGGTGTATAGTTTTTTGGAACAAAAAAGGAATCTTGCACAAAACCGATTTAAATAGTCTCATGTTGTTAAAGCACTAAGATATGTGTGAGAGATTTTGTGATATTCCTTTCACGATTTTTTTTTTTCCTGGTGAATTTTCAAGTGAAATGTTTGAATCCAAACCCAATTGTAACGTTTGGACCTTTGGCTGGGTTCCAGTCCCCGAACTTCCGCATTGAAGAGCGTAGCGATCTGTGTGTATCACCACAAACAAGAAGAATCCCCATTGGTTTTCCATTGTTGAACGCCTCGGCACACTGAGATGAGTCGGATCCCCGGACTTTAATTTTCTTTTTTTTTTTTTTTTATTATACTAATCGTGAAATAAAGACACTAAAACGAGATTCCATGTAATAAACTTCTTTATTATAGTTATAGGGATTTCACAGTCTTTCATATATTCTAACTGTGAATCCAAATTTAAATGTTTTCCTTCTTCCCAACACTATACACAAGCTTTAACAAAAAAAAAAAAAAACAGAAACAAAACTTTCAATTGGTCAGAGAGTTTTTAATTATTTTGCTTTTTGTTTTTAAGAGTTAAATGTTTCACGCACCACTCATCTCTGGTATATCTTTCATCTCCTTTTCATTACTTTCTCAATCCTTCATTTTAGCTTGTCCCCTTCATCTCTCTCTCCCTCTCTCTCTCTTCTCTCCATTTCCCTGCTGTATCTATTCCTCAAGAGAATTTTTCTTCAATTTACCATAACATATTTTCCTCCAGTTCTATACTACTTCTCTTTATATCTTCCCTTCATCCCTTTCTTATACTTTTCTGCAGATTCCACCATGGCGTCTGAATTCAGCTCATACAGATAAGTCTGTGAAGGAGAAAACTGTGAGGCGTTCACTGATGTGACGTACTACGTGAAGGAGAAGAAGTAAGCTTCTGCTTGATGACTGCGCTTCTAAAGAAGGGTGGCTCGCAAAGCAAGGAAAGGGTGGGCCCAATCGTTATTGCTGATGATAACACGATGAAGAAATAAAACTTTATTGTTAAAAACACATGGTGTAGGTTTATGTGATAGTTTGCGCCGTCGATAGATCACCATCAACAGAAATGCATACGACAGGGCAAGAAGGCCTTCATGGAAAATAAGCAAAAGCTCAATTGTTTGAAATGAACAGCAAAGGACAAGCTAAAGTTACATCGCGCCCATGATAGACAAAATCATACAATGTAGAAAAGACACAGACAATCACCGAAGCTGTCAAAGGATGAAGTCGTTTGGCCATCAAAGAGGCGACAAAAATAAACAAAGACAAAGAACAAGAAGACGCGCAAAATCAATCAGAGACTGATGAGAAGAATATCAAACTCCAAGAGGAGATTCAGAAAAGGAAGGATGAATTCAAAGGACTTAACGATGAGATCAGGTAAAAACGATGAGAGAAAAGGGAACGACCTTGAACAAAACAAAACAAATGCAGAGGAAATGCAAGAAACCCATAGACAATAAGCAACGCATTCTTCATAATGACATTCAAACTATCGGTGAAGAGAAAAGAGAGAAAAGATTGGTGAGAGGGAGAAATCATTAAAGATGACATGAAAACCACTGAGGAATACAATACAAACACTTGATACAATAATCGAAGAAGATAGAAATTGTAATCAAAGACGGGCATCGCTGTAACATATCAATGACAGATGAAACTAAGAAAGCCACTGGGATGAGGCTAGGGTGAACATATTACTCGTACTGTGTTAGTTGTGAGCGTTTGTGAGGGTGTTGGAGGAAGAAGTGTAATGGGAGGATTGATGGGTGTGATGGGGAGGGAAGCTTATGGGATACAATTAATGCCAGAGATAAAATCACATACCCGGCATTGTATGGATGCATAGACTGATGTAATGTGATCATCTCAGATTAGATATTAGGTGCACATACATACATGTTAGCATTGAAAGGCTAAACACGTCTCAGAAAGTGATAACATGTAGTTGATTACATCGTATGTTACATTCCTGTGTATTGGCGAACTGAATGACAAAGGTAGTATGCAGCAATAGCGCGTGCAGGTTTTACCAGGAGACATTTGACTGGATGCAATCAGTGTGTAACAGACAGGGAGGGTTATCAAAAGTCACATACCAGAACAAAAGCTGATTAACAAGCGATAGAAGTTTGCTGTTGATCAGGATGGAATGATTATCTCTGCTAGACCAGTCAGGTCTAGATATACGTTTATCAACCCAGCTGATGGTAAGATCATCAATCAATTCACGTGTTAAAGTGAATATGAGGATGCTTGATGTGCTGTCATCAGGTCCACATCATCGCTCGACCCTCACCACCAGATCGCAGAGTTTTTCATCATCGATTAGAGAAGGTTGCTCACAGCGGAAATCCCCTACAGTGATGTTAATCTCGGGATATGTTGCATCGATCCTATGACAGACGACCTCTACGTTGTGACATCAGATGATGAGTTGTAAGAGTATGTTATTGCATTCAGGTGATGAGTGAGGTGATTATGAAGAGAAAGAGTAGCATCTTTCCTATAACAACCAGGTTAATGGAGATGCAGAATCGGTTGATCAACCTTGTAGCATCTCGCGTAATGATGACGTCATCAGGGAAAGATGATTGTTTGATGGCATATGAAAACGTGAACAATCAAAAGGACAGTGTTATTATACCAAACACGCACAGTTCCACTACAGTGCACTAACGACCAGAAAGGAATCTTACGGAAATGGTTACTGGGTTATTAGGACTCTCTCTAAACGTTCTGACCGTCGATTCGCTGATAACCATGCCTGAATTATAAAGACCGTGTAAAAAGGAGAGTGCAATCTGTGCAGTTAAGGGAGGAATCGAAAAGTATTTATTCATGATATTTTTTTTTATGATATCAAAAAACGCGGGGGAAAATATTGACCCATCACAAAGAATTAAAATCATTGGAAAGAGAAATTAATATTTTACTTCACTCAGGCGTAACTAGGAAATCGATGCGCTGCTGAATTTTACAGAAAGCTTTTAGGACTTGCTGTTGACCAAAATATCATTTTCACACAGAAAACGACCCAAAAATGACCTAAAATGGGAGTTTTAAGCTCAAAACGCAGAGGGTTAGGGGTAAAAAAAATATTCTTCCCAGGTTTTATTCTTGTTTATATACATTAACCCTCATAAACCTGTGTAACTAAGTAAATGATCTTCTCGATTTTTATATCCAGTATTATTCCAAACAAAAACTCCCGTTTTTCGGCATTTCTATCCCATTGGACAATCGGTTGCGTGAATGGTTTTCCTGAAAGAAGCCCAACGTTTTCATATGGATGAATTCTCGTATTCAAAAAATAAATTCAGCCTCTGAAAACATTTAACTTGATGCTTCAGTGTACCATAGGATATATTAGTGATACAAATTATCTGCATTATAACCCGTTGTTTGTAATAAAAAGAAGAGAAAAAAAAAACATCCTTAAAATTTAACCCATGTTGAGTTTTATCGAATTAATCCATTACTGCATATTAATGTTTTTGTCATAGGTTTCAAATGTTAGAAAACAAAAAAAAGCGTAACACTGTATTTTTTTATAAATCTATCTATATTTCAGCTACCTCATTTTTGCGATTTTTTGGGGAGTCAGTTTTCCATTTTTATTTTGCCCCTATTTTTAAAAGTTATCAAAAATGAGTTGATAATCACTGGATGCTTTGCAGACGTTAAAATAATGAACCGCTAAACATGTTAATATTCCTCTGCAATCATATCATAATTCATGATAAGTTTCGTATGATAAACAGCATAGTCAATGAAAATACCAAATAGGACCGAATTCATCAGGTATAAACCAAAGACATGCAATATAAGAGGCGGTCTATATTACCATCTTGTTTTAAGCGCGTGTGTAGATGATGTGGGAGAATGCCTACTCTTTCTTTCGTGTTCCATATTTTAGGGCCGCGAATAATGTCTTGAAATACAAACAAACATAAGAAAGCATATCGTTTATTTCATTCCAAGTGTGATTTGTGTTCCACATCTATCTTTTTGTTCCTTTCTTTTATACAAATTGTCTTCTTTCTTTTTATTCATTTATTTTTTTCCTTTCCATTTTTTTCCCTTCCACTGTCCTTTCCTTTCCTTTTATATTCTTCTGGTTTTGGATGTTAAATCTATATATATGTAAATATGTATTGCTTATGGCGACATTCTATTCAAGCCTCACGCTTGAACGTACTCTCGCTTCCCTACCAAAATGTTCTTTTTAAACAATATTATATTATTTTCATCTTTTGATTTGAACTGAATTATATCTGCAAACCAATAATTGACATATATATAAATTTGTAAAAAAAAATAAAATTGTATTAAATGAAGGAATATTTTCTCGACTTCAGCGGGTATTGGAATGGTTAGAATGAACGAAGTTCGCTTACATGGCACATATGTTTCAGGAAGCGTACCTTTAAAAGCAGTTTATCTTAATCGTCAGTATCGAACATTGGCAATTTAACAGAACATGCTACAAAACACATTTCCACCAATATTGAGATCTGGGCCCGCGTCCAGACAGGTTCTAATGACTGTTTTAAAATAATTATCAGGTCAGATGGTTCTTATATCTATTTCATATATGATTATTTTTTTTATCGACAAAAACTTACACTCATTTCAAAGCTCTTATTCATAAGTATTTACATTTTTATTAAAAAATATATTATAGAATGAGGCTTATATAAATGTATATTTGTGTACATTTTTAACATAATAACTTTATTGCAGGTGAATACGCGCGCGTTGAACATGAACATTAATTTTGCATAAGGATTAATATAATGTCATTTCTGTAATAAAATTTGATTGGAATTGTCGGATGTATCAGCATATCTCTTGATAACCCTATTTTTCATGCAATTTACGAACTTTGGGGTTGATTAACTATTTCTAAATTGCTAATAGAATAAAGACCTATTGCCTAACAAAATTAAGAAATCAAGAAGCTTGATAGTCAATTATGATATGCAACTCGTTGCAGGAATTTTTGACAGCATAACACAAGGGGATTTTGTTTTGTTTTTTGTAAACACAATTGCATTAATCGACACAGTCAAAAAATTTCTTTAAAAAATCTATTTTGAATCGTTACAGCAGTATTTCATATATATTCTTTTTAATGCCATGCATTTATATTTTCTTATCATGTATTCCTGTATTGAAAACGATTTTATGTTTAATTGTTATAGCGGTAAGATATAGAAATTACCGGACAGTAGGGAATATCGGCGGTCACCACCATGTCCAGCCCTAGCTGCCAACATAAGATCAATTGAGTATGAAATACCGCGGCATCTATTGGTCAGGTGGTCTGTCTGGGAAGGTGAATGCTGTATCGACAACAACAAATGAGAAACTCAGAGAACTACCACGATCTGTAGGTAGAAATTGCAGCCTGAAAAATGGCTTGATGTAAAAATGACATTTAAGAATGTGATGGTATAAAAATAGAATTGGGGCATGACCTTCTATTTCATGCATAATGGACATGTGCTGGAGGGTGGCCAACGTTATGGAGTGTTGCACTTTACAAAGCCTGTGTATTGGGTGGCAGTGTGTTTGAAAAGTGCTAGTCAGTCATTTTTTTGTGTAGGAATTTACCGGACACCAATGGACGGTTGTTTGTTTTACTTTCCGGGTTGAGTTGCTAGATGTAGATCAAATGCATTGCACATTATAATGTATCATATTTATTTATTAAATTGTTTTGCAATTTTGAAATGTCTATTTCTCTTTATTATTATTGTGATATGTCTATGGATCTAACATGAGATATAAGTTATTCTGAGTGTTTGAATTTTGTAGTAAAATTGCATATAATCTTCAAAAATGAAATAATGTTATAAAAAAATCCCATAAAAACAGTTAGTTGATGGTACATTCAAATCAGTCTTCCAGACAGATCTTTATTAGCCATAAAAAAGGTAAAAACATTACTGTCCGGTATTTCCTACACTGTAGGGAATGCGGACAATTTACGATGACGTCATTTATTTGCATATAAACTGCCTCAACAGAATATTTTTGATACCTCAAATTTTTTTTAAAATAAAGTGAATTATGTAGCTAAGCAATGAGAACTTCTTTTGCTGATTTTTTGCTTTCATATGCTAATTAATCAAATGAGCTTAAGTGGCCGGTATTCCCATCTAATTGACTTATGCTTCATAATTTGAACAAAGTGATTAATTTAATTTTCTGATTGCAGATATAGAAACCATTTGTACGTCATTTGATTTTTTTTAATGTCTTGTTGTTCTGTTACCAATAATTTTCATTGCTGCAGTAAAACGTTTTGCAATTAAAATGCCCTATCAGAGATGTAACCCAAATCAAACGTATTCTTGTCATTTATTACTATTGTGTTACTTTGTAGATAAGGGGAAGTCCACCTTGGAATTTATTTGGTTTTTTAAAAAATGTAGAAAAAAAATATATAAGCGAAAGTTTGCAAGAAAAATCCGACCAAAATACGAAGTTATAAATATCGTAAAGTTTTGATTCTGTGATCGTCACGTGCCGAAGCAGCTCTCCCATGTGTTGTGTACGTAAATTCCACAAATTTGTCTTATTTCTCATGCGTTCTTGATAAGGAATGGGTCAACTTGATTAGGGCATTGTAATACAGCTGCGTCCCAGAAAAAAGTATACCCAATTTTGAGGGGCCTCGTATAAGGAATTTATAAAATCATGTGACCATATATTATATCTTCATGTTTAAAGAGTAACTCTACTCTATTTCAATGATAAAATTTATGTCTGTGCTGTCACGAATGAGCTGAGTATTTCATACTTTTAAAAAAAAATCCGTCGCAAAGTGCTTGTACCAAGTTGGGTTATTTTGGGTTTAGCTAATTTCAACTTAACAACTTCTTCAACGTGGCCCACCTTCCCTCTCAATGCATAAATCGCGCATCGTGCATGTCCTTGGACAGCTCGTTATTGTAATTTGAGCGCAATTATGCGACTACCAAACACCTCCCGATGTCGATCTCGAACTCTACACTCCGGTGTGCAGGGCACCAATCCGCCTTGTTGCACGGTATCTCCGACTACAAAAACCCTCTGCTCTGTTTTCACTGCCACATTTTGGGTTGCATGAGGTATCATGACACCATGAAATCATGTTTTACTTACTTCAATGGCACTTGAAATTCAAGTGTAGGAACAATGGAGAAGTCATTCCAAGTGTTCATACATACCAAGGCAATTGAAGAGCGATTCATCAAGATAGCATCCCAAGTAACGCTTTATCCTTTGTGAATGACTCAGGAAGGCTTACCTCAAACAATGAAAGATCAGGAGCCAGGAATTCATTTGACAATATACCATGAATATAATTAACATTTTTGCGTCACAATTCTCTTGAGCCTACATATTTCGCATTATATTGCTTAATTAATTGCAAACATTTTTTAAAAACTTTTCATCCACTTTGCATCATTGAAATGAAAAGTTTTGCTTCCGAAAAACTTGGTACAAAGCCCTTTCGACGCGGATTTTTTTCAAAAGTTCAAGTACTCAGTCATTCGGACAGTATTTGACATAAATTGGTACATCGAACAAACATGGAGTACTCTTTAACATAAAATGAAAAATAAGGTCACGTGATTTATGAATTTTATTACGAGATCCTCAAAGTTTGGTATACTTTCTGCGGACGCAACTGTTATACATGTATATGAACATATGTTTGATGACATATCGGCTGCACAGATGACATAATTAGATTTTGTTTGAAAAAATGACACTTTATGGAATTTACACTACATAACACATAGGAAGAACTGCTTGCACTGACTTCACAAATCAAAATTGTGAATATTCAAACTTTCATTATTGTTTTTTCGATTTTTTCTCCAAACCTTCATTCATATTTCTTTATTTTTCTTCATTTCTAAACCAATTTTAACCCAGGTGTGAACTTCCCCTTTAATCTTTACTGAAAGAAATAATTTTACTAGATATATTATTTTAAAATGTATTAGGAATTGGATACCGAATCGGTAATGAAAGGGGACCCAGGGGGGGGGGGGAGGGGGGATAAGGAGAGATTAAATGGTCAGGGAAGATATTAGGGAGAAAGGACATGTAACTTAAGTTATAGAGGGAGGGGGAAGAGGACAGAGTATAAGAGGGACTCGCAGGGTGAGAGGTTAGAGAAGAAAATATATACAAAGAGAATTTAAAGAGAAAGAGAGAGGGAGAGAGTAGGGAGAGAGGAGAGAGAGATACAGAGAGGAAGAGAGGGGGAGTGATGTGTGTGTGTGTGTGTGTGTGTGTGTGTGTGTGTGCGTGAGAGAGAGATGAGAGAGAGAGAGACGAGAGTGGGAAGGACAGAGAGAAGAAAGAAAAGAGGCGATTGAGTGAAAGGTGTGAGGGAGATTAGAGAGGATATTCAAAAGCGGCATATATTAGCAGCAGAGTGAGTGAAGCGAGGTTATGCGGCGGGCTCACAACTCGTCGCTACGCTGCCATCGGACTCTTGCCTGCGTTGTATGTGCAATGTTAGTCCAGATGCTTCCTTCGAAATTTACTATTCCCCCAACGCATATGCGCAATCCCCCTGATCGCGCGATCCCCGAATTTTCCCGCCCATCGCGCGATCAAGAGGGATTGGCGCATTGCGTGCGGGATAGTAAATTCGAAAGGACAGCATCTGGACTAGTGCAATGCACCGCACGGTCCTAATTCAACTCTGCGATTCCTGCAATTCTATCGTAAGGGTATTGTAAAAAACTTCCTGCGCGTCGTACATGCATGTACCTGCGAGGTACCTCGCTGCACGGATTTTCTACGATTCCGTCGAGGAGTTGCACGTTCGATGCGTATACGGCAAGTTGTGAACCGCCGCTCGTAAGTGACAATAAGGAAATGAGTGAGTAAGAGAAGGTGAGAGGAATACATTATAACAAAGAAGAGCACTGTAAAAAAAAAAATTGATGAAATAAAATAAACAAAATATTTATTGTTTAAGGGTGAGATGTAGACTATACTGGTTGATAAGAAACTCGATAATTAAGGTTATTCATTAGAAGATAGAGAGAAGGGGTGGGGGGGGGGG
>CALNVZ010000641.1:26945141-26968483 GCA_940671915.1 Paracentrotus lividus
AATATCATATGTATGGTATTGCTGTATGGTTTTTTGGCACAAATACCATATGTATGATATTGCTGTATGTTTTTTTTTTTACACATATACTATATGTATGGTATTGCTGTATGTTTTTTTGGCACAAAAACCACATGTATGGCACAAATACCACATGTAGAAAGTTCCATTAACCGTTAAATTTGCTTACACTCAAACGTCACGTGGAGCGACGAAATGCACTTTTTTTTTAAATTATCATTTTTTATTATTATTATTTTTATTTACATAGGTTAAGTTTGAAGCATGTTTCTGCTAGGGATGGGAGCCTCTGTTACAATCGCCCCGTGTTACAATTATTGTCCCGGTCTTCCCCTACCATCAGGGCGGCGATTTCATGTGATGACGGGTCAGGGTGGGGGGAGAACGGAGACCCGGATATGGGATTATTATAGACTCGAACGGAATAAGGCTTCTCTAAAATATTTGTATACCCCCAAAATTCGAAATAGAATATTCTATTCACATTATTATGCAGAAACTAATGACAATTTAGGAATATAAGTTGAACAAATAAAACATATTCCACAAACTACGACCCTGTAAGAAGTAGTTAAATCCGTTAAATCATTGTATTTTATTTGTTGTGAGCGCGAAGCCGGAGCTTAAAATTTGCTCTATATAACTTAATCATTGCTATTCACTAGCGATAATCACTACCTTAAGTATATACAATTCCAAAAGAGCGAGTGAAAATCCTCATTTAATCAAACGTTTTACAATATATATATTATTATATATTATATATAATATATCAATATATATTATATAAATATATATATATATATATATATAATATATGTTTTGTAATTCCTTCTGAAAATGGTCACTATATATAACGGTACGACCTGAAAAGAAAGAATTTAAAGAAATTTAAAAGTTTATTTACCATCACATTGAGAAGTGGGGCAAAACCAAAATTTTATCCAAATTATTTAGAAATAAAAACAAAATGTGAAGCTGAAAATCAAGGGAACACGTCCCCCCTGATTGCCGCCAAATTTGGAGAGAATTAATCAACACTAGACGGAGATGAAATAAAACAACCCCAAAGAGGACATATAATATAGGCCTAATATGCCAAAATTCACAATAGAATGACCTACCTCACACATTATGCCAAATTACAAAGTAAAACAGTATGTTGACAAATAAGAAGATAAATGAAATACGGCTAGTAAGAAAGAATTATTAAGTATTAAATATATTGAATCTAGGTGTTATGTTTGAAAAGCGAAGAGCGCGAGCCCGAAAATTTTGCTTATTTTAATAACCTGAAAAACTATGTACATTTATACGCACATAGTCCATCTTCGTCTATATATTTTTGTTAAGCTTTAAAAATCGAGGTGGACGATACCCACCCCAGAAAACAAAAATCGAAACATGCGGGGGGGGGAACTCGATCGTCCCCCCCGTTACCACCCGGATTCCGCTGCGCCAATACTCTACCGTTGTGTAGTATTTGTCACCAGGATATTTTTTCTTCTAAGGGATAGTTTCTTACAGGGAATTGGACTAAGGGTTGTGTTTGACCAAGTCGACTTGATTAGACGAAAATTGCGGATAAAAATATAAAGAAAAAAAAAAAAAAATTAGACCAAATAGTAATTTGACAAACTGATGTAAGACCAAATCCAACAGCATGACAGGCGATGAAAACCAACGGGCATTAGTTCAAAGGGATTCTATGGCAGTTACTGCTAAAGTTTGTAGTCGTGCGTATTCCTGTGTACTTTCGATGTGCGTACTTATGGTAATTTAGCTCATTTGCATACCAGATTTTTTTGTATGCCACATAATCAGTATTTTTGTGAAGCTTTACCTCATTAAACTAGTAATTGCCTGCATATTAAAATATTTTTTTCTTTAGTGAAATATATTCCTAAACACAAGTAGCATCAAGATCGATAGTTTTGACCATTGCATTGAATTATCAAGAATATAGAAAATAACTAACTATGACCCAAAATGTTTTTGCTAAATATGGTATATATATACCAGTGATGAATCCTTTGGGTGTCTAGAGGCAGTCCTGTGGTAACTCGGCGTTTGGCATCCCTGTATCTAAACAGCTGTGTGGGTTCGTGCGCAACGGTTATGTCATAATTCCTGTAACGTTGTGTGTGCGGTATTGCATGTGTGGTTACTAGTTTCGGATTAATGCTATAAAGGTTTTTTGCTGTATGGTACACCTGTATGGTATTTCTTTGCGTACTTGTGCTGATAATACCATAGGAAATCCTGTCGTATTTGTGCAAAATAAAACCATAGGAAAATCCTCATGGATATTTTGGCTGTATGTACTTGTGTATGGATTTGTGCCAAAAAAACCAGTAGGAAATCCTATGGTATTTTGGCTGTATGGTACTTGGTGTTATGGGGTATTTATTTGTGGCAACCATAACAAATGGTATTGACCTCACTGAGTTAATCCTTATGGTATTTTCTGTTGAGTTATGCTATGTTGGTATGCTGCCAAAAACCATAGGAAATCATATAGTGTTTTGGCTGCTATGGTACTTCGTTTATGGTATTGTGTGCAAAAAAAAAACCATAGGAATCCTCATGGTATTCTTTGGCTGTGTTGGTACTGCTCTATGGTATTTTTGTGGTATTTTGTGCCAAAAAACCATAGGAAATCCTATGGTATTTTGCTGTATGGTACTTCTGTATGTATTTGTGCCAAAAAAACCATAGGAAATCTATGGTATTTTGGCTGTATGTATTTCTGAATTGGTATTTGTAGCCAACAAAACCATAGAAATCCTATGGTATTTTGGCTGTTATGGTACTTCTGTTACATGGTATTTGTGCCAAAAAAAACCATAGGAAATCCTATGGTATTTTGGCGTATATGGTACTGCTCTATGGTATTTTGTGTGGTATTTGTGCAAAAAACCATAGGAAATCATATGGTATTTTGGCTGTATTGGTACTTCTGTATGGTATTTGTGCCAAAAAAAACCATAGGAAATCCTATGGATTTTGGCTGTATGCGTCTATCTGAATGTTATTTGTTGCAAAAAACCATAGGATCCTATAGGCATTTGCCTGTATGGTACTTTCGTACTGGTATTTGTGCCAATAAAAAACCATAGTGAATATCCTATGGTATTTTCTGTATGCGTCACTTTATGTATGGTATTTGTGCCAAAACCATAGAAATCCTATGGTATTTTGGCTGTATGGTACTGCTCTATTGGTATTTTGTGTGGTATTGTTGCCAAAAAACCATAGGAAGATCCTACTGTATTTTGGCTAGCTATGATACTGTTTTTTAATGTATTTTGGTGGTATTTGTGCCAAAAAACCATAGGAAAATCCTTTGGTATTTTGTATGGTACCGTTGTTTGGTACCACACGATATTTTTGTAAGGGCTCGTTCAGCTAACCAATCATGAGCTAGCTGCCTGACTAAATGTGTACAGGGAGCGAGTTGGCTCAGTCGGGAAAGCGTCTGCCTGTCGAACCAAAGATCGTGGGTTCGAGTCCACCCCGGGCGGATGACTGAAGCCTGCGTTGTGTGTTAACGTGCCCCTCTCCTGTTTCATAGACGCAGGCTATGTAACAGTGGAAAACACTCCGTCCCTCGGATAGGACGTTAAATGGAGGTCCCGTGTAAAGGAGAGTCACAACCTTTGCACGTTAAAGAACCCACTGCACTCTTCGTATAAGAGTAGGGGGAAACCCCGGTGCAGTGGTCGGCCTGCATACCCCCAATCAGTTATATTGGAAGGAGAGACCTGCTGTTTACAGTGATTCAGTTCGCTTTTCGCCTTCCATGGCACAGGTGACGCCAAATGAATAATAATAACTACAAAGTGTTTTCATGAATACATTATGCATGACTATATGAAAAAGAGAGTGACGGGCATGTTCTACGAACATACATGCAATCTGTTTCCTTTTCAGATAAAGTTAATAACAAAATTTTTCATAATGAACTTTTTTTGATTTGCTGCATTAACATGATTAACGAGAATTGTCGTGGTGCCCGAGCTGATGCATTGAGAGAGATAGAGAGAAAGAAATAGAGAGAGGTGGGGAGAGACAGAGAAGAGAGAGGGAGTGATGGAGAGAACGAAAGAAAGAGAGAGAGAAAAAGAGAGAAAGAGAGAGAAAGAGAAAGAGAGAGAGAGAGAGGAAGGGAGAGAGAGAGAGAGAGAGAGAGAGAGAGAGAGAGAGAGAGAGAATGGAACTGGGGATATACATGTAAATAATGCTATTTACATCAGATAATTTCAGTACGGATTATCAATATATAGAGTGTGCAATGTAAGCAATGAAAGATATTGAAACCATTATTGTACATTTATATAATATTGACTGGCCTTGAGGGAGATACCGCAGATATTTCCCAAATGCCAAACAAGTCTAATATTGCCTCGAGTCGAAGACGAGGGCAATATGGGTCTTGTGAGGGAAATATAGGAGGTATCTCCCGAAGGTAAAGCCAATCAATATTATTATTATTACCTGTTAACCTCAATTAGCCACATTTTAAAGAGAATAAAAAAAGTTTGCTTGATTTAAACTGGGCATTTGTCGTGGGATTTTTCTTTTCTTTTCTTTGTTTCTTCAGTATTCTGAGTTGACCATTGTGACGTAGTTATTCAGGCGCTTATTTTTTTTTTACATGATATTAAACCATTATGACGCAATAATGTTTCTGTGCGTATCCATTGTCTTACACTTTGTACCTTAACGCGCATCATCTTCTTACAATTACGCGTATGATCTAGACCCCTGACCAGTGAATATGGATATTACGGACCGGCAATTTTGTACACAAACCCAATAGGAAATCGCGGAGGAGGGGAGTATGAATATTACGGCCCGTTGTCGTAAAACTGAGCCATTGTGACGTAATTTGTTTAATCAAATCAATCAGGCAGACAAAATACGTGCTTATATCTTGTCTCCAAAACGCCTCATACAGGTAATAATTAAATAATATTGACTGCCCTTGAGGGCAATATGGCATGTAGTGCCTGAACTAGCTTAATATTGCCCCGAGTCGAAGACGAGGGCAATATGGTGCTAGTAAGGGCACTATATGCCATATTGCCCGAAAAAAAACAGTCAATATTTTATTATTATCCTTCAACTACCTATCTCCAACATAGGACATTGAAAACACACAGTGTAGTCTACTTACCACATATCCTAGCTGGTCTGGTACAACTGCTACAAGTACAGTCATGTATGTTTGAATCCAAAATTGTTCCACTGTCTTCATCAATATTAAAATATCAAGGAATCATCCCTCGAAACATCATGCCTCGGTATAATTTGCAGAATGTGTCATTCAACGAGTCATATAAAAGTTTGCTTTCTCAGGATATAACGTTACCAAAAACCGAAAAACTGATTTAAACTGGGCATTTGTCGTGGGATTTTTTTTTCTTTGTTTTCTTCAGCATTCTGAGTTGAACCATTGTGACGCAATAATGCTTCTGTGCGTATCCATTGTCTTACTACTCTTTGCTAAACGCGCATCATTAAAATTACGCGTAGGACCCCGACCAGCCGGTCAACATTGTAAAAAGGCAGCCTTACGTCAATGCGTGTTTTTTCAATGGGATTTTTTTTTTTCCGTCAATATGGCCAATATACCCCATGATCGCTTCATATATCGATATCATATCAAAACTGCGGTCGCGTATGAATTGCAATAGCCCGGTTCAGATGTCTTATAAGGGTAATAATGTATGATATTCACCTGGATTAATCTCATTTGGTTTATGTGAAATGAAAGGGTTGGTGATTATATGTACTAAAGCTCATGTGCAGGGCAGTTATGAAATAAACTTACTAAAACCTACTCATCTTATGAGATATGCAAATATGATTTATTCACAGTGATCACTGACGCCTATCCATTACTAATACAACATACTCAGGTACAGGTTTCCCCAGCAATTCACCAACGTTTTACATCCTGTGCATTCAAACAGGAAAGGTGTTTTTTATGTTTTGAATCGAATCAATGCAAAGTGCTCAGTACTGAGATCTGTGGAATTCTAGACGCCATCTTGATTGCATTACACGTGGCCCACAAGTAACAATAAGATTTCTCATCCCGATGAAGTCTTGATAAACTTCATGGTTTATACTATAACGATTACAAAAATACCGAGAGGGAATTAATCTCATTACTCATTGTCTAAAAATTGTACTTTATATAAGTATCATGTGTATAACTGAATGAATTCTTGATCTAGTTTCTGTAACATGATACCAGGATTGTCTGAATGAAATAACACAACAACTTTTCAGACCGGATCATCGTGAATCAAGGTTAAGGTTATAAACTGCTCATGTAATCATGGTTTGTATTTCATGGACCATTTAGCTGTTTAACATGAAGAGGTTCACAATTAACGTGTACCAACACCGAGTCATCATATCACACTGAGCAGTTATTATGCCTCGATCACAGTTCGTGCCGGGGACTCGTACAGCGAGGGGAATCAGTCGTTCTCATAATTTTTTTATAGGATGGTTGCTCAAATTGTGACTTCTCCCAGGGTTAGCCATCCCACACACTTTGGGATATGATAATGTATAAAATTAATTATAAAGCAAATTCTATAATGTCGCCATATCTTATATTTTGCACCAGCATTCAAAATAGAATTTAAGAATAAATAAACATTACGTCATACATTTTTATTTGAGATGCCAGCAACCTCCGTCACATATAATTATCTGGATATTGTAAAATTGTAACAGTCTTATTTCTGATTCTTCCTCTCACCTATTTCCAATTTTCTCGTTTTGTATTTCCTTTTAAACTCTTTTAATTGTTGTTTTATTGTTAATTACATTTTAGTGTTGGGCACTTATGCATTCGATGAGGTATTGGGAAGGAAGGCCTGTGGGCCATGGAATTCAGTTATCCTATTGCTTTCCAGGCAGCCTTATCGGTGCATAAGTGCCTACAGAACTAATGTGTCAATCCTTTTCAATTGTATGTATATCAATTATATTTCATTGCCATTATATTGTATCATGTATTTCATGTTGAAAGTGGCGAATAAAATAATAATTATAATAATTACGAAAATCGATCAACTTTGCAATGTCCCCATTTGTTGCGTGTATTACACATTTCGCCACCTATCAATAAGTGCGTGCAATGCCACGAGGCATTCTCAACCTCGTTCGTTTTTATTCGTTAGTCGTCTGAAAATATTCCATTTCGAAGGCACTGATTTGATCAGGATTGCCGGTTAATATGCTATAAAAAACAATAATCATGTACACATGAAGGGTCAAAATGACAACGACACAGAGCTGTATTCAACACATTATTAATCTTCCGATGTCCAATCATGATGTGTTGATAACTCTGTTGTCATTGTCAATTTAAGCCTTCAAGTGTACATGATTATTGCTTTTATATTCTCTCCCCACCCCCTATGTGTTGTGTGTGTCTCTCCTCTCTCTCTCTCCCCACGATGGCTAGGAGGATTGGAAGGGGAAGAGGTGGTATGATGAGCATTTAGTTGCATGTTTCCATATCTTGTAGATAATAGAAAATTAAATCTATTTGAATATGTTTTGTGTTGAAGTTAATTGTTTTGAGAAAACTGCAATATTTTCTTAATCATCAAAGAGCAAAAGGAATCAAGTTTTGTACGTTACTCATCAAAACCATGATACCGACTGCCTAACCTGTCTGCACAAAGCAAGAATGGAGTGCAAAATGAATTTTAGCCTACATGAGGGGCACATAGAGTTAGATGCTAATTAAAAATGACTTATGCCACTTGTTTCCAGTTGCCATTAAAAGACAGCCGTGGTTGCGTTTCAAACGAGTGGAAATTAAGGAGACCATTTGTTTAAATTTGTAGTTCTGGAATGAATACAATTGATTACATTCTCTTCTTTCTTTATAATAGGGAGAAATAAATTGAGGAGTAGTAATTTCGTTGAAAAATGCCAGACCCAAGCTCGCACCTGTTTCTTGCAACAAAATTTGATCAGTTGTGTTCCGATTCATTACTCTTTCATTAGCAATAGTGATCCGAACTTAGGTTGTGGTTCTCTCAATCATTGATAATGTTTGGTTACTAGTTATGACTGGATATTTCCTGATGTTGGGACATATTTTGAAAAGTTTAGGTAAAGAATCCATGATATGATGTTATAAACTAATTTGGGGCCCCAATAATCCTGTCTCAACAATCACTTTCATTTTTTCACTGGGAATCAAAGACGTCGAGGTTTGATCTCGTTTGTTTACATACGCAACTATCGCTAGGGGGTAAAGAAATGTGAATTTTGAACGAGCCGCATAGATCAATATGACAGGTACATGCCGTGCATTTGCTTTTATATAGTTAAACACACAGTTAATGCCGGCCTTTCCAGTTGATTCAGCCGAGTCAGATTGGAGTGAGCGGTGATATTTTTTTATTTTTTTCTCAGCTGTATTGCAAATTAGAAGATGCGCGACATATCGCATTGATGTTGCCGCTGTTTTAAAACGGATTTTCATATGACAGGAGCGTGGTGGATTTTTCAACCCCGCGGAAATGGAAAACTAGCGACATTATCGGGAACCATCCCATAGTCTACAAAGCTTTGATTCCGGGGCTCGTACGATGAGTAGGAAAATACACTTGGACCATTACGTACGGTTCCCGACCGGCTTCCTAAGGGGGCCGTCACACTGAGGTCGTTCTATAACGTTCCATAACGTTCTTGCCTGTTCTTTAAAAAAATGCTGAACGGGCTTTGGTTGGGTTGGAACTTATAACTTTGAAAAATAATTTATTGAATACGATACTAGGCAGTTCATAAATAGTTCTCGTTACGTCAATTCCGTCTTTATCGCGTCCGCAATTCGTTGTTATCCAGTTCGGACCGAGTAAACGGCTCGTTCACTCTATACCGTTCGTAGCACGTCCAAACCGTCACTAAAAGTGCCTATGCGAAGCATGATAAAAGTTAGGTACCATGTTCGTAGTACGTCCTTCTCGTTCAGAGTAAGTCCTACCCGTTTAAGGAACGTAGAACTTGAAGGCAGTACGATTTTTTTTAACATGTTCAAAAAATCGGAATGCCTTTCTGTTCTCTCCGTTCGGGCCCGTTCGCCAAGTTCGTAAACAGATTGTAAACGGTCTGTACCAGATTCTAAAAGGTCTGTACTACGTTCAGTCCGTGTGTAAACAGATTGAGCCCGTTCACCAAGAACAACCTAGAACGCAGTGAGAACTAGCTCAGTGTGACGGGAATTATGACATGCCGTTCTGTTTAAGAATTGAAACGTATGTTCGAAGTACGTCCTTCTCGTTCAGAGTAAGTCCTACCCGTTTAAGGAACGTTGTCACTAGGTTTAATTTTAGAACTTGAATAATTGATATACAATGCTCGTTTGTAAGACGTCCTAGCACATCTTTAGAACGATTTAAGTACGGCAATTTCGTTTGTAGTACGTCCATCTCGTTTCAGGTACGTTGCCACCCCGTTACATTTTAGGACGAGATGGGCGCCCGATTTTTTAAAACACTTTTTTGAAAATCCGACCGAGCTAGTCCATGAAGTTCGTAAACAGATCGTAAGAAGTATTTACTACCTCCACTCAGTTTACACACAGACTATGCCCGTTCGGCAAAATTTGCAAGGACGTAGTAGGAACGAGCTCAGTGTGACGGGGGTATTACGATGGTATGTGCACAATGGAAGATTTTCCAATAGGGTACATGCAGGTAATATGGGCCACCTGAAGCAACTCATGTCGTGACCGTCGACCGGTGACCGGTGACCGGTGTAATCACCATAATGTAGTTCATATTATTATGAACTGTTTACGAAAATATAGTTCTGGACAATTACCCCCCAGACAATTACCCCCGAGGACATTTACCCCCGGACAATTACCCCCGAGGACAATTACCCCCCCGAGGACACCTCCGGACAATTACCACGGACAATTACCCCCCCCCCCCTCTCCGGCATCGATGTTGGAATCATTGTGAGTCTCGCCCGGAGTTGCATGTTTTCGAATTATTTTCTACTTTCTCTTTCCCTGTCTATTTTATATTTCTCTTTTTCCTTTTCTCTCTCTCTCTTTCACTTTCCTTTTTTTTTTCTTTGCTTTTCCCTCTCTTTTTTTTCTTCCTTTTCCCCCTTTTCCTTCCCAATATTCCAGATTAAGATTAGAACTTAATAAGCTTAATAACTTTAAAACTAAGATAATACACACAATAACACCTTGTAATTTTACCATTTAGGGTGATAGAAGTTAAACGTCAAAGAAGGAAGTTAAGTACCAAAATTCCTAAATTGTAAACGATATGACATAATTAAATAGAGTGTTTTTCCATACTCCATAAATTAGCAAATAAAGTGAAAATATAAACTAAAGCCCAACGTCAATTTAAGCAAAAATAAGGTTAATCGTAAAATAAAATGTCATAAATTACTTAGTTTTTAACTTTACTTGTTAATTTATAGAGTTAATTATGGCCCTCATGACCGCCCATAGAAACCATGGTTTCAGACCATGGATTTTGCAGAATCCACCGTCAAGAATTCGGGCCAGTAAGGTTTTGTTTGATTTACACCACCTTATTCAGGTGGTTACTGTATAAAACTATCGAGAATTGATTATTGTTAAAGACAAAAAACAATGTAGTATTCTCCAAACAAATTTATTGACTTTTATCGAATTTTATTGTATCACATAAATCAATTAATTAGGCCTGAAAAATATGAATAAACATGATATATGGAATTGGGAAGAAATCAAGTATAAAGATAATTTGCAACTTGTACAAGACCGTTTCGTCTGATGTTGTTGTTGCTCTCCTTACAGCGTTCTTACGATAAACACTATTACTAAGCATTTCATGCTTCAATATTGCCGTTGGACCATATTAAATATACAAATATCTTACTTGGTGTTTACGGCGTTCTTGGGGTAGTTGTCCTTGGGGTAATTGTCCGGGGGTAATTATCCAGGGGGTTATTGTCTTGGGACAGGTTGTTCTCGGGGGTAATTATTCCGGGGGTGTATTGTCTTGGGGTAGTTGTTCGTCTGGGGTATGTCCGGTCGGTAATTGTCCGGAGGGCAGTTGTCCTCGGAAGTAGTTGTCGTTTGCGGGTAATTGTACTCGGGGGCCGGTAATTGTCCTCGGCCGGGGTTATTGTCCAGTGGTAATTGTCCGGGTTATTATCCAGGGTAATTGTCTTGGGCTCGTGTCGTGGGGTAATTGTCTGGGGGGTAATTTTCCTCGCGGGTTAATTGTCTGGGGTTTCAAGGATATTGGGCATCGGCGGGGGGGGGGTAATATTCCGGAAGTTAATTATTCCAGGGTGGCTAATTGTCTGAGGCCACTTGTCGTCGGGAGGTAATTGTCTGGGGTAATGTCCTCGGGATTAATTTCGGGGTATTTGGGAGTTAATTGTTCCTCAGGGAATCTCAGGTTCTTCAGGCGGTATATATGTCTGGGTAAATTCGTTCGGCGTTATAGTGTCCAGGGGGTAATTGTCCTCGGGGGATAATTGTCCTCAGGGGTCAATGTTCCGGGGGGTGATTGTCCGGGGGTACTTGTCCCTTGGGGTAATTGTCGGGAGCAGTTTGTCCGGGGGTAATTGTCCGGGGGGTAGTTTGTCCTGATACGCGAAAATATATCGTCGTGAGAGCATCTGATGCCGAAATTTCTCTGAGAAAATTGCTGAAAAACCAACAAGGTAGGTAAAACTTACGGTATTTTTTTACCCTGATGTAAAATGTTATATGTCGCAGAATGTGATGGTGAAAGAGTGTTTGAGGGGGTAACCTCAATTGTTGTGTCTATTTAGTAAGCTTATAGTTTCATTTTGATCATACTAGCGTGTATAGGTCAATTTCTTTTAGTGAATGACATTGAATGCTTACCTGACACAGCAATATTAGTGCAGGTAATATGGGACATCCAAACTGGCGGAAATGATTCTGGTACTTAGTATTCGGATGAGGCATCAATCTCTTTGCTGCGATTTTTTTTGGGTATATTCACAGTATATAATTAATATAAATAACTTATTGTAGGCTTATATTGACTTGTATGATGAAAATAATATTTAAATAATATTTTTAAAAAGAAATGATATACAAAATACATAACAATTAAATATATAGTCAAATGATTTACTGAAGGGTCTTATAATTTCAAATTGTATCTTAAAGTTAATGATTTTCAACATTCTAAGCAAATTCCAGACATGGTAGAGTCATCGTAGTTTTTAAAACATACATTAAATACATGTGCCCATATTACCTGCACATGCAGGTAATATGGGCACTTTGGTAATGACGTCAACATTTTTAATATTGCAGACAGGGGGGTTGGTGATAATTGTTTTTCTTCACAATAAAAGTTAGAGCAGTAGTTATTGATTCATATAAACAAAGATTAGGCTGTGTGTCATTTCGTAATTTTATGCAAATTAGGCAAATGAGCTTAGGGGGGGGGGGTCCATATTACTTGCATGTACCCTAGTCATGCTATAAATGTAGGGGAGCCGAGAAGATCAATTGCATGCTGTCGATTTTCCCGGTGTTTTTCTGAACCCGGTAGGCCGTAGAAAACCCGTGGAGTCACCAAAGGGATCCAAGCAGGGTTCTGCTGGTAGCCTAAGGGGCCTCTGCCGGTAACCGAGCTAAACTATGTCCAGCAATTTATATTGTTCATTAATTTATTATTATTACTATGTTTTTTTGTTGTTGGAAGGATGGGGGGGGGGGTCTGTCACAGGAAATACCACTTTGGACTTTTTAGATGTTTTATCGAACAGGTTTGCTTATAAGCATCTAGGTAATAACGTTTCCCATTTTCTCCCCTAATGATGGATAATTGGTGTACACATGAAAATTGATAAAATTTCGTCTCTCAACTTTTAGTTTCATGGATAGATCTAATTCATTCATGCAAAATCTTTCGATTTAGAGCAACTAAATAACAAAATATGAAAAAATAAAAATAAAAAATAAAAAAATAAAAAAATATTGGGGATCGAACTCGAGTCCTCTAAATGAGAGTCTGTGCTTCACTGTTATTGCCGATACCGAAAGCAAAATTCCTAATTTAAATGCACCAAACGAGGATATATTAGTCTTTGTTCAAGGCCGATTTTGAGCAATTAATTTGTGAAGGGTCCGGTACTATTTCTCCTACCTCCTTGGTACTATCCTATAGAAAAGGAATTGCGTGCACCTGATACAAAAATTGTCAAAACGACTGATGCTATGCGCCGTCCAGGCCCCGGAACTTGGTATGTGATTGCGCCATTAGCAGTTAAAGTCCAGTCACACCAACCAAAAAATGTACAGCAAAACAAACATAGATAGTTTAGATTTAGAGATGTGACTGACATATATATGACAGTGGTATACTATTAGCTCGATTCGATGATGAACCGATGACAACATCAAGCACGAATCGGGGGGGGGGGGAATTTGGTTTTATCCATCTCATAAGCCTGATATTATTCACATTTCTACTGTATTGAAGATCAGTCGTGCTTATCTCTAGTCGAAACACCGTAATAATGTATAAAAGCATTTCGTTTTCAAACTAAAAAGTGTTTGTTTTTATACATAATGCATGACTACATGAAGAAAAGAGCGCCGAGCACGGTTAAGGCATATGTATGTGAATAAAAAAGACTAAGATTTACTTTCTGGTCAGGTAAAGTTATTCACAGAAGTCGTCAAAATGAACACTAATTTGAATTACTGAATTGACGAAAATAGTTGTGGTTACCTGAAGCTGCCTGCAGAGTCCGGTGAAAGAGAAAAGAGAGGAGGGGGGGGGGTGAGAGAGAGAGAAAAAAAGGAGGGAGAGAGAGATAAAGGGGTTAAGAGAGCAGAGAGAGAGAGAAGAGAGGTGGGGGTAGAGAGAGAGAGAGAGAGAGAGAAAGGAGAGGAGAGATAGAGGGTAGAGAGAGAGAGAAAGAGGGAGAGAGAGAGAGAGAGAGGGTAGAGAGATAGAGAAAGAAGAGAGGGAGTAGTAGATAGAAAGAGAGAGATAGGAGAATGGGGGTGGGGGTATGGCAAATTAATACATGTTTACATTTATTCAATTCATTACGGAATTATCAAATCTATGCAGAGTGAAGCAATAAAAAATGCGAATCATTTGAAGGTGTTCTTTGTTGAAAAATATGAACATTCAATCATGGCTTTAATGATATGTCTGGTATGGTCTCCATTCTAGATTAATTATATGTTGTACAATTTTCATTTGGGTCTTTGCAAGCATGACTTAATAAAGACAAATTCTTCAGGAGACGGTAAGATCTCACTTCGCCGAGTGGCGCCGGTAAAGAATAAAAGCAAATGTTGACAGAAATGTGCTGTACAAATCTACCGTCACACACCCTCTCACACACACACACACACAAACAAACCGCATCCTTCATCCAAACAACGCTCATCATCACATTTCTTCTTATTATTTTTTTTTTTTACCCAATACCATCACTGGAATGATGGGAACGCTACTTATTCCCTAACAACTGTTTGTGAGTGTGAGTGAGTGTTGTTGTTTGTTGTTTTATATTTGTGTGTGAGTAATGTGGTGTGTGTGTGTTTGTGTGTGGTATTTGTGCGTGGCACATAGGTAATAATTTCTCAATTTGTTTTTTTTTCTTCATATAGCCACTTGGCGCAAATGAGATCTTGCTGTTTTCTGAAGATGTCTGTTATTTCAGTCATGCGTGCCAAAGATCCAAATGGAAAATTGTACACATATCACAGTGAGCAAGGTGTACAAATGCCAAAAATCCGCCGTTTTTTGCCGTTTACGTGTACAAATCTCTTATGGGAAATTTTTTTGGGCAAAATCGCCGATACGTTTTTTAAAAAGAAGGCCGGAAACGCGACAAAGGAGAGGAAAAGAGAGGGTATTTAAGGCTACAGAAACGAGTCTGTAGTATTCCTAATGCGTGTTTTTTGAAAAACTATTGGAGGGCAGCAACGTCACTTGTTATTTAATGACCAGATTAATTCCCAGGAAATGCAGCGAAAACGGCTAGAAAAGGGGTAGAAAACGGCGAAGGAAATTCTCTTCATTCATAGACCACCTGACATGATTGAATAGAAGTGAAAACAGCGACAAAACGGCGAGTAAAAGAGCTGTAAAACGGAGAGATCAAAGCAATTACGAATAGAGTTTGAAATCAGCGACATCAAACGACTACAAAGGCGCTCTAAGCGGAGAGCCTGAAACAATATGAAACGGCTAAGAAAGAGAAGTAGAAACGGATATAGGTCCAATCATTACTTAATAGAGTGTAAACTTGGCAAGAAAACGGCGGAAATGAGAAAAAGAGTTAGAAACGGAATAAGTGCAAATAATTACTAAATGAGTGAAAAACGGCTAGAAAAGAGGTAAGAAAACGGTATAGGTTCAAGCACTTGAAAACCCGGCCTGTGCCACATTATTTCAGGACACTGCGCATTAAGGCCAATCTTTATAGAGTCTGGCTGAATCAACTTGCTATACTTTACGTGCTTGAACCTAACAAATATTTGTAGCAAAGTTTAGATAAAAATTTCCCGTTTTGATATTGCCACACTCTTGGCATAATTTATTATTTGTATAATTTGGTATAATAATCATAAATATATATTGTTTTATTTTTGTATTTATGACAAATTTTTATTCCATCCAAAATGTTTATTTACCAATGAGACATACTTTTAAATCAAATGCATTATCAAGGTGAACTTCTAAGCTTTCTTTTGGTATATCATACTCTCATACTAAGACTAAAATACTAAGGTTATAGTTTATTGAAGAAAAAAAAGTTCAAAGGAAAAGAAAAGATCAAAGTGTCCCTCTCAGCACACTCTTGACAACGGGGTAATCCTCCCATCTGATTCCCCCAGCCCTGTAGGCCACTCTTGACAATTGAGCGGTAATTCCCCATAGAAATCTCCTCCCTGGTCACTAACCTTTGACAATGGCGTGATCTCCCCATATGAAACTACCCTGGTCCAGTCATTGTCGATATCCGCTCAGCGGGAAGTTGAAAGGGAACATCAGAGGGATACATCTCTTTCTTCTTTTGTTGCATAAATCAGCCTTTGAAATTAGAACTTTATTGATATTTGTTCTTTCCACAGTGTATGTATACAAGTACACTTTACTGTAATATGGCAGAATGTACAAGTATATGAGGACTTATAACAAGAGAAGAAAAAAAAAAAAAAAAAAATTTTAATCCACCGAAAACGCTAAATACGCTGTTATTTTAAATGTAACACTATGACGAAAAGCAGTTTATCTGAAAGCGGTGAGTTGTTATACAATGCAAACAATACAGAGCAACAAATAATTGCTGCCCACTAGCGGTAATATGAATGTCCAATTGACTCGTGTACTATTGTGCAAATTGCGTTCATATGTCAAACGATTGCAGTTCAGTGTTTTCGTCTGTTCTTTTACCCACCGGCTTAGATCTGCCTGAATTCTTCCGATAACTAACAAGTTTCGCTACAAAATGGGCTCTCTTATCATTCCATAACTAAATGAATTAATTTTGCAATTTTATATCACATCTCCGTCTTTATTTGATGAAATTATTTATTTCAAAAGTATAAAATCATTAAAATCTATTAAAAAAAACATAGGGCCTAACGTTCCGTTTTTAGCCCCTAAAAAAAAAAAACATAAAAATCTGCCCATTATACGGTACTAAATCGATTGCGTGGTTGTTTTTTTTTTAATTACTATCAAAGAAGTTTTTCTTCAATTATCTGCAAATATAGCCACGATCGCTCCTTTTCTAAAGATTTTCGTAGTAATTTTTGGTGATTAAACTAGCCTTTTTCTCGGCCGCTGTTTTATATTCGTTCGGGGAAAATAAGCACCCGCCCATTTCTAGCCGTTTTCTCGTCATTAAGTAGCCGTTTTCCTACTCATTTCAGCCAAACAGACATTCACCTTTTTATAGCCACCATTTTCGTCGCTGTTTTCTATTTATTCGGGAGAAAAGAACCATCCGCCCATTTCTAGCCTTTTTCCTCGTCATTTAGTAGCCGGTTTCTATTCATTTAGCAAAACAGCCATTCGCCGTTTTATAGCCCATTTTCCTGTCGTTTCGTCGCTGTTTCTATTCATTCGAGGAAAAATAAGTCACCCGCCCATTTTCTAGCCGTTTTCTCGTCATTTAGTAGCCGTTTTCTATTCATTCAACATACAAAGCCATGTGGCTTCTTTTTGTAAGCCGTTTTCCCGTCGTTTAGTAGCCGTTTCCTATTCACTTTCAAACATACAAATCCATGTGGCTCTTTTATAGCCGTTTTCTATTCATTTCAACATACAAGCCATGTGGCTCTTTTTAAAGCCTTTTATCGCTCTTTCATTCAACCAATACGTACTCTAACTGCTTTTGTTACATGCAGCATTCCCAATAACCACCCTTAAAAAGAACTAGTTTACTTGTCGCCCGTTTTCTGGCCCTTTATGTGCCTTTTTATCCATTTTTCACGCCGTTTTATTTTTCAAAAAGAGCGAGAAAAGAGAGAGAAATAAGCTAGAAAAAAGCGAGTGGCAAAAGAGGGCTTGCTCACTGTGTATGCTAGGAAGATGACTCTACTGATACATATCATAAAACCCATTATTAGATGTTTATACCTTTCATTGACTATTGACTGTATAGTGTGCAATGCAAGCAATGAAATATATTTTGGTTTGACAAATAAAAGGGTTGGTGGTACAGGAACTAAAACACAGTGTACAGGCAATGTACCCTGCCAAAATAATTAACTGCTAAATAAGACTTAATGTAAATTATTCTTCAATTCTATTGGATTATGATGCTTGTTTAATAAGTTAGTTTTGTACTGTTTATGAAAAAAAAGCAAAGTCCTTCTTATGAGATATGCAAATATGATTTATTTACAATGATCACTGCTCAATTGCCAGTAAAAAAAAATATGATACAATGTACAGGTTTCCTCCGGAAATTCACCAAGGTTTTACATCCTGTGCATTAATGCAGGAAAGGTGTCTGGTACGTTTCAAATCAAATCAGTGCCAAGTGCACAGGACTGAGAGCTGTGGAATGTTAGCCGCCATTTTGATTTCACCCATATTGCGCATTGATAAATTCCTCATACAACAAAGATTTGAAAACTCAAGGAATGCATGGGTGATCAACTTTCTTGTAGACTAGATTCTTAAAGGTTTGAACAGCAACTTACACTGTGATAAGGTAAGTACTTTATGGTCGTTTCATTTTATTAAAATAGAGTAATAAGTAATAGAAGTTTACCATGAGAAACAAGGTTATATCTTGATATGATATGTCAGGTGCGGATCTAGGGGTGGCCGAGAGATCCACCCAAATAGCTTTCGCCTTCTTCAAGATTTCTTTAGCTGCGGAGATGTGTGTTACTTGTTTGTATGTGGTTATTCTGGAACATAATCTGTGTCGAAGAGTGGGAGGGGGGGGGGGGGAGGTAGAGTGAAATAATTTGCCAACTTGTCGCACAAGGAACTTTTAGTCATTAAAAATACCCATACAGCAGATGCCGCGGAACGGATTTTAGAGTAGGGCTCACAATGGAAAAGGGGCACTTATAAAAAGTAGGGCACATGAGATCAGAGGCATAGGCCAAATGAGAAATGTATTCTGAGAGGGCCGAGGAGGGGTTGCTAGGAAAATTTGTACTTGCCGAAAAGTTTGAGCTAAAAACTGGAGACATTGTGCATTAAAGACCCTATTTGTATCCGCGAGCGCAAAGCTCTACCGAGCAGGAAAGTTTTGGGTTTTAAGAGACATACAAAAAGTGTGGGAAGTTTATGCAGGCCATCCCCCCCTCCTCGAAAAGTTGGGGATATATTCGCCCCCCCCCCCGCCCATCCCCTGGGATTTACGCCAGTGCTTGAGCTTAATCGCACTAATACATATATCCCGAACACAACGTCGTTGGTGATTATTTTAAGTTGAATAAGCGAAAGAAATGAAGAAATGAATGCTGGTCATATGTACAAAATATACCAAAAATGCCAAATTTATAACTCGCAATTGGATAATCATCTTCGAATAAGCATGATAATAAGTTATGAAAAAAAAAGTTTACACATTAGGAATAAGTCAGATCTGGTAACGGGTGATTAGATAATTCTGGTAAAATTAACCTTAAATTGGACAATCATCTTCAAGTTAAACGATTAATACTTGTACTACGTTACTTGAGTTGAATACATACAACATTAGTAAGGGTCGTCAAGAGATTTGACACCGATAGCTTCAATACCCATGATTCCTACGTCATCAATTAAATGGAGTGATCTAAAGTGTGTAGTGTATGGCAAGCTTTTTGCTGTGGTGCGTTGAATTTCCGAATTTCGGATCTGGTGTTGGTGAATCTTGCGTATGGAGTGGTTTCGATTTTCCATACGTATTGTTTGTTGTTTTGTTTGTTTGTTTGTTTGTTTGTTTTTGTTTGTTTTTTTTTAAATTTGTAGTCAATGTGGATTGTGATTGGGAATTCCAAATTACAATAATTTGTACATTTTGGTATTTTTGTTATGATTCAATTGTAGATGGCCCTGTTAGTAGAGGCTGTTATGTCCAAATATTAAGTCCCGTGAAATTTTCGTGCCAAAAGCAATTTTATGAGCTAACTTTGTCAATTCGGGGGTGCTGAATCCTAAAAACTTTGGTACCAATTTTTTCGACAACGTCTTAGGCCGCCATTTTGAACTTCCAAATGGCCGCCATAGAAAATTGTATTTTGACCTATATCTTGTGAGATATTCAAGCCAAAGTGGTTTTCATGACCTAATTTTGTCAATTTGGGGGTGCTGAATCAAAACAACTTTGGTACCAATTTTTCCGACCATGTCTTAGGCCGCCATCTTAAATTTTAAAAATGGCGGCCATTGAAAATTGTAATACCTATATCTTGTAAGATATTCAAGCCAAAGTGGTTTTCATGTCCTAATTTTGTCAATTTGGGGGTGCTGAATAAAAAAAAACTTTGGTACCAATTTTTCCGACCACGTCTGAGGCCGCCATTTTGAACTTCAAAATGGCCACCATTGAAAATGGTATTATCTACATCTTGTGAGATATTCAAGCCAAAGTGGTTTTCCTGACCTAATTTTGTCAATTAGGGGGTGCTGAATCCAAAATTTTTGGTACCAATATTTCCGACCACGTCTTAGGCCGCCATTTTGCATTTCAAAATGGCCACCATTGAAAATTGTATTACCCATATCTTGTGAGATATTCAAGCCAAAGTGATTTTCTTGACCTAATTTTGTCAATTAGGGGGTGCTGAATCTAAAAAACTTTGGTACCAATATTTCCGACCACGTCTTTGGCCGCCATTTTGAATTTCAAAATGGCCGCCATACAAGAAAGAAATATAACTTTGATGTTCACATTATGAGACTGTTCTTCTGTCATTATGATCCATTTCATCTTGAAATTCATAATGGCCACCAAAGCTAAATCATTCAGCCTTGGGGTATAATGACCTGTAAATGGTTGGCACCTGTTAGGATGGCCACCACATTGGAATTAAAAATGGCCGACCTAGATAAACATGAGATGATTATTCAGTTGCAATGTTATAAATGTAAATTTGGAGAATATCTATAGCATCTAAGATGTTAACAGTTTGTTATTTAGACAGGTAATGCAGATAGGCGAGCATTAATTATATATGATAATTAAATCCAATTGAAATACAGTGCTATTTATAAGCATATTGCATTTGAAAATGCAATTTTAATTATATAGAGCATTTGACGAGGGAGCAAAGTTTCTAATACAGTATAGGCCACCATGAAGACACACACAGAAAAAAAAAATAAGTGTCAAAGCGACACGATCAGTGGCTCGTGATGACCAGACTACAATAAAGAGTCACACTTTCCTATCTAAAGGAGTCAACATGACTCTACAGAGTCAGCATAATACACCATGCAGAGTCCACGTGATCCACTGTGGACCTTGAGGTTTTGCAAGTGCTAATCAGAGTCACAGATTTCCTCTATTGGAGTCAGCATGACTCCTTTATGGTCACAATCTTTTGACTTAAAAAGGGTAGGGAAAATCTATCATTAGGAGTCTCTGTGACCTCTCTATATATCCCTCACTGAGGTTCATAGAATACAATCAGATCGGCGATGTCTCCTTTTGCGTGTCTAAATAACTCTTTCGAAGAGTCACTTGTGTATGGACTATAAAAAGAGTTCATGGGAAAGATAGTCTTGAGGTCTCTTTGACCCTCTATAGTCCTCAATGATTTGAATAAAAGTAACAAATCAGAGTCGGGCATGTCTCCTTTTTGGTGTCTACATAACTCTTCTCGAAAGAGTTCACTCTTTATTATGAGGCGGTATGAAAAGTCATGGAAGAGTATCAGTGGTGAGATCTTTGGACCTCCTGTTAAAAATCCTCGATGATCGGAAAAAGATTACAATCCAGAATGGTCTGAGCGATTTCTCTGTTTTGTGTCCTAAAGTAACTCTTTCGAAGAGTCACTTCTATTGGATGGACTATTAAAAAGAGTCCGGGGAAAAACGTCATCATACGAGAGTCTTTGTGACCCCTATAATTTCCTCTAATGATTGAAAAAGTAAATTCAGAGTCGGGATTTTTCCTTTTTGGCTGTCGAAATAACTCTTTCGAAGAGTCAGTGTTTATGACTGATTGAAAAGCGGTCAGGGAAGAGCTGATATGGAGATTCGTTACTGACCTTTGATGATCCTCTTTAATGATCTGCAGGAAAGTAACAATCAGGTCAGGTTTTCTCTTTTGGTGTCAAATAACTCTTTTCGAAGGAGTCACTTTTATATGACTATTAAAAAGAGTGGGAAAAAGTATTCATAGCGAGTCGTTTTGGACCCTTTATTATGCTTTCCAATTGATTTTAAAAAAGTAACAATCAGGAGTTCGGCATGTCTCCTTTCTGGTGTTTAAGTTACTTCTTTCAAAGAGTCACGTTTATATGACTATTGAAAGTGTCAGGAAAGGGTATCATGGAGAGCTTTGTTGACCCTTTTATAATTCCTCATGATCGGGAAAAGTAAACCAAATAGGGGCTCGGTGATCTCTACCTTTTTGGTGTCCAAAATACACTCTTTCGAGAGTCACTTACATGACTATTAAAAGAGTCGAGGAAAAAGTATCCGTAGAGAGTCTTGTGACCCCTATATTTCTCATGATTTGAAAAGTAACATTCAGAGTCGGCGGATTCTCCTTTTTGGTGTCGAAATAACTCTTTCGAAGAGTCAGTGTTATATGACTATTGAAAAGCGTCAGGAAAGAGTATCATGGAAGGTCTCTATGGACCCTTTATGATCCTTCATGATTTGAAAAAGTAACAATCAGAGTCGGCATGTCTCCTTTTTGGTGTCTAAATAAACTCTTCCGAAGAGTCATTTTTATATGACGCTATTGAAAAGTGTCAGGAAAGAGTATCATGGAGAGTCTTTTGTGACCCTTTAAAATCTCTGATCGGAAAAAAAGAACAATCAGGGTCGGGATTTTTCCTTTTTGGTGTCCAAATAACTCTTTCGAAGGCAGTCACTTTATTATATGACTATTTAAAAGAGTCGGGAAGAAAAAGTATCATGAGAGTCTTTGTGACCCTATAATCCTCATGATTTTGAAAAAGTACATTCAGAGTCGGGATTTCTCTTTTTTTGTGTACGAAATAACTTCTTTCGAGAGTCAGGTTGATATGACTATTGAAAGCGTCATGGTAAGAGTTTCATGGAGAGTTCTCTATGTACCTCCTTATTGATCCTCATGCATCTGCAAAAGTGTACACATCAGGGTCAGTGTTTTCTTCTTTTTGGTGTCCAAAATAACTCTTTTTCGAGAAGGTCACTTTTATATGACTTATTAAAAAAGAGTGGGAAAAAGTATCATAGCGAGTCTTTGTGACCCTCTATAATGCTCATGATTTGAAAAAAGTAACAATCAGAGTCGGCAGGTCTCCTTTCCGGTGTCTAAGTAACTCTTTCAAAGAGTCACTTTTATATGACTATTGAAAAGTGTCAGGAAAGGGTATCATGGAGAGTCTTTGTGAACCCCTATAATCCTCATGATTTGAAAAAGTAACATTCAGAGTCGGGATTTCTCCTTTTTGGTGTCGAAATAACTCTGTCGAAGAGTCAGTTTTATATGACTATTGAGAAGTGTCAGGAAAGAGTATCATGGAGAGTCTCTATGACCCTTAGTATGATCCTCATGATCTGCAAAAGTAACAATCAGGGTCGGTATTTCTTCTTTTTGGTGTCCAAATAACTCTATCGAAGAGTTATACTTTT
>CALNVZ010000641.1:26986037-26997011 GCA_940671915.1 Paracentrotus lividus
CAAAGGATAAAGCGGCTACAAACAATCATTGTTGCGTCATTATTTCAATGGATTTCCGGTTTTATCTAGTGCATTTCAGTGCACTAGAATTTTCCAGCTGTACGGAAGTTGTACACGTTTGGGAGGTTTTTTTTCGTCGTGGGAGTTTTTTCTCGTACGGTGCTATTGTTCGATTCTATAAAATAGAATAGAAAAGTAATGGTATTTATTTTGTCCAAAAATTCACATGGCAGCTTGAAAGCTGAATTACATGAATTTTACATAGTAAAAAGCACATTTTTAAGAACTGAACATAATACATTTACTTTTTAAATTTCATTAGATAAACAGAAGAGAGAAGAAAAGGAGAGAGCTGAGAGAGGAGAAGAGAGAGGAGATACAGGGCGGGAGAGAGAGGGAGAAGGGAGGTGAGAGAAGGGAGAGAGAGAGAGAGATGAGAGAGATGAGAGGGGGGGGGGGGGTGTGTGGAGGGGCGAAGGTCGAAGATAGATGAAAGAGAAAAATTCAGGGAGAGGTACAGCGGGAAGAAGAAAAGGACAGAAAAGAGACAATTATAAGGAAAAGGAAAGAGAGACAGAAAATGAAGGGGATGATGAATATTATAATATGATTCAGATTCAGGTTTTAAAATGTAATCAAGACCATTAAATACATTCCTAGATCATTACTGAAAACTGATATAGGTATCACCGTTTAAGATTCAACCAATAGCGTAGACGAAATCAATATCTGGTGATCGATTAATTCATGAATAATATAGTCTAATCCCCAAACCCTCTAAAATGATTTCTCATAAAGTATTTTAAACAAACTCCGTATAACCAGAAATAAAACGAAACAAAACAGAACAGAGCAAAACAAACATACAACCTTCAAATAGTCACGGAAAAGAATAAATCAAATGATTTCTGGTGTTCGAGTACTTAATATTAAAGCCAATTTTTTTTTATTCCTCAAGGCTAATTTTTCAGCAAATTTTTGATGGAAGGTTCATACACAAAACATTCAAAATGATCATTAACAAGAAGTCAGTCACCTTTGATCATGTGACTATTATGACGTCACTGCGATTGCCGCCGCTTAGGCTTTTTCCCGATGTTCCCAGGTTTTATAAATGCCGACATGATGTAAAAACGAAACGTAAATGACACGAAAAGCCGAGTTTTGTTTAGTTTATAATACGATTGCATTCAATTCATTGTAGGTCCAGGCGCGGATCCAAGAAAATCGATTTGAATGCATTTCGGGGGCCCAATTGTCTAGGGACAAAAGCGGCTCTATTATGTTTACGCATGGGCCCGGTAAGTTCATTGTGTGACTCCGGTCTGCGTCCGCTACTGTAGGTCCACTTTTATTCACGATTTATTTACAAAAATCATCGGTGCCTATCTCTTTACACAATTTCTGCCTTATATTAATGTCAGACTTGCCATATTTTTGCAATCCATTAAAAGTATCTTTACCACGTTTCAAGTCAAAACATGGATACAGTCACAAGTTATCGCCTACTCTGAACTTAAAAACTCTAAGTCATTCATGTAAAGTTTGTTTCGATCATCAGGGGTTGGTCAGTCATATTGCTCTAAACCGACAAACCATTGGTCATTGGGCGTAATGTTAATACTTGTGTGACTGATATATTATTTGAATGAATAATCATTCCTGAACGAGATCACCGAAGTCTGTCTGTTGTTAATATATTCTGCATTAGTTTTAGTTTTTTTTCTTCAAACTTTTAGTATTTTCCTTCTGTACCAACAGTATGTTTGCACCTGCATGAAAAGTGTTTATGGCAGTATATTGTAACATATCAGGGATCACTTCTCAGGAGATAGAATATAAATTGTTTACATCAACAGGTAAAACGCTTTATAAGAAACTGCTATTATTATTATTATTATAATTATTATTATTGTTATTATTATTATTATTATTATTATCAATATTATTATTATTATTATTATTATTATTATTGTTATCATTATCATTATTATTATAATTATTATCATTATTATTATTATTATTATTATTATTATTATTATTATTATTATTATTATTATTATTATTATTATTATCAGACGCCATCTTGATTGCATTACACGTAACCAACAAAGTGATAAGAAATTGCTCTCAAGTCCTGAGAAACCTTAAGGTTTTATATAACAGAGATTACAAAAACAAACAAAAAAACGAAGGCGAAATCTCATTTGACATTGTTTAACAAATTGTACGTTATGTGTAATGACTGATATAACTCTGAAACATTGTCTTAATAAATGATGTCACAGACTGGATTATCCTCAGTCAGAGTTTAAGAACAATGACGCGGTTATTATAAACCTGTTCAAATGGAATTATGGGTTCTTTTTCATGGACCACTTTTCTAGCATTATATGAAGAGGTTTATAATGAACGTATACCAGCACCGAGGCATAATATCACAATGAGAAGTTATTATGTAAAGTCCAGACACACCAACCAAATAATGAACAGCAAAGCAAACAAAGATATATAACCATATTTATTATTATATCAGTTAAGATTTAGAGATGTGACTATAGTATGACTGTCATGTACTATTAGCTCGATTCGATGAATATTATGAAACGATGACAACATCAAGAAGGAATCGCGGAAAAAACTGTTTTGATACATTTGATAATAAGCTGATATTTTTACATTTTATCGAGGTTATTTAAACAATCATTCGTGCTTGTGTTTTTAATAACTCCGAATAGTGTTACAGCATTGGGGTGATCGGGGGGGGGGGGGGGGGCGTGTCCCCCCCTGGTTTTTTTCTGAGGGATTGCCCCCCTTCCGATTTTTTTAATTTAACATATTAATGCTAAATTTTCATTAGTTTCTGGATAAATGTGCAAAGTATGCGAATTCTTGAGTGTATTTTTTCACTTTCGGTGTTTGCCCCCGTCGGTGCTGATCGGCGCGTTGTGTCAGGTTTCGTTTTCCAACTAAAAGTGCTTTTTTATTATGATATTATACAGGATACATGAAGAAAGAAGTGAGCGTGTTATTAGGAACATAATATGCAATTCTGTTTCCTTTCAATAATTTAATTAAAATGTTTCGATAATGAATAATTTGATTTACTGAGATTAACAGAGTCGTGGTGCCAGCTGATGCTTAGAGAGAGGGAGAGAGGAGAGAGAAGAGAGACGAGAGAGAGAGAGAGATGACGAGAAGAGGGGGAGAGAGAGAAAGAGAGAGGAGTGATGGAGAGAAAAGAAGAGAGAGAGAGAAAAGAGAGAAAAGAGAGAAAGAAAAAGAGAGAGAAAAGAGAAGAGAGAGAGAGAGAGGAGGGGGGGGGGGGGGAGAGCGGAGAGAGAGGAGGAGAGAGAGAGATAAGAGAGAGAATGACCTGGGGATATGTAAATTATAGCATACTTTCAGTACGATTATCATAGTTGCATTTAGATAATGAAAGATATTGAAAACTATATACTGTACAGTTGTAATTACTGGATTAATTAATGGTGGTTATGTGAATGAAAAGGTTGGTGATATCTGACTAAATCTCAGTGTGCAGGCAGTTATGGAATATTTACTTAAAACTTACTCATTGTATGAGATATGCAATATGAATTATCAGTGATCACTGACGCTATCCATTCCATACAACATACTCAGTTAAAGGTTTTCCAGCAATTGCACAAAGTTTTCTATATTGTGCATCATGAAGGAAAGTGTATTTTATGTTTTAATCGATGCAATGCAAGTGTTCGTACTGAGATCGGTGAACTGCTAGAACGCCATTTTTGATTCAAACGTATAGTATTAATATATTCTTTGTAGACACAGTTTTGAAGACTTACAGGTGCATTTAGTGATCAATTGTTCTTGAGACTGGATTTTAAGTTTAATGCACTACTGTGAAAAGTGAGCTGGCCTTCATTGTATAGAATGGTATTTTACATGTTGTACACAGGAGTCAAGAGGTAATATAGTAGAACTCCCATAGAATCAGATGTTATTTTTTTAGAGATGATTGTTATGGAGCGTGATCAGAGGATGGTCAGAATAAAAGAATGAATGTTGATTGTACATGGCAAGTATAAGAGTCTAATTAATTAGTTGGATCAATATAGGGCCGCGGAGCCGGGGGGGGGTGTGGTGGAGGGGCTCAGCCCTATTTTTTCAGCAGTTACAAAAAGCAAAAAATGACATTACATTTGTGATTTTTTTAGCCTGTTCATCACCCCTTTGGCTCAGCCCTACTTTTCAAAAAACGCTCGCGCGGCCCTGATATATAAGCATGTAAAGAATAAGAAACGTTAACAGAATTGACTTCCATATATCGTTAACACATGGGCAGTTCAACGGTATAGAAGTGGACATTCAAAGCAACATTTCAGGATTTTACGAAGTTTATCATCCATACTTTATTTGTATGTAAAAGTATGGTTTGAAAGCTAATGGTACCATCTTTTCAAAAATATATATTTTTTTATATGTGATATCTTAATAATGAGTATAATATTAAATTAGGTTGGAGTGAGCAATGACTGCATATTTGATGCGAAAATTTTGCCTTTAACTCTGTGAAATTTAAATGGCTATAAATCAATTTTGAATGATTGATTTGATTCTATGTTATTCTATGGTGTAAATGCACTTACATAACAATATTGGTTGAATATTTTGTTATTATAATTATAAACTTGAACCCATGTTCCGGTTAGGATGGAGTGACATTGGTTTCCGGTCTTTTCGTGAGGAGATGCATTTACAGAACATTAATACAAGTTTGTTTGAGTAGTCATGATATTACATTAAGGAAAAAAGTTGATCAAAAGTGACTAGAAATAAAAATAATGAGGCATTAAGCCCATAGTCATATGTGCAAATGTGGGTTTGATCATTATTCAGCTGCAAGAATTGAATCGCCATTTTAAAATAAAATGATTGCGTGTATCTGTAAGAAGCTTTGTGGTAATTTCCTCCTAATTTTTGCTTTCAAAGGCGCACGCACATTAAAATTTTTAGCTCTATGTCTGTTTTCGGCTTGTGAATTGCCCACATGCCTTCCACAAGTCCACCGTAGGATCTCGTGCACGTAGGAGCTCGCTGTACCCTACCCCACTCAAATTATCTTGTATTAAAATATGAAGCAGGACAAAGCTGAAACTTCAAGTATGTAGCTACTGGAAATTTTTTACAATTTGAAGCTTGTCAGTATAGATATACCTTGTTTTCATCTATAGAAATAATGTGAAGAATATCTCCAATGTAAGCGCTCCATGATCGTAATACCTTTTGAAGCATGACATAAACAATAACTAAGGGCTGTCGCACAGGAGGGTCGTTGTGGAAACCTATGCATGTTAGACTGCCTGAATATCGTGTCAGATACGGTGGTGGACGAAGATATATTAGTATCGTACGACTCTGTATCGATAGTTACGACAACGATTGCTTCAGCAAACAATAGTAACAATAGGATATCTCGTTAATACATAGCTGACTTTGCGCATCCGCGCTCGGACTACTGTGACGCTAAAAATTAACCAGTAATATGAAAACATTGCGACTGTGTTGTATCTTACGACTGAACAGGGATGCAGGACGTGGGTTTTCATATCTGAATAACTATATCTCTTGGAGGCATGAATTAATCCGCGACTTGAGTGGGGTGTCGCTGGTTCGTGCTCATAGTTCCTCTAGTGCCGCTCGCGCCGCATTATGAGAAGCATTATAGAATCTAATACAATTTAGGATCGTAGGTTAGAAAGATAGATCATCGGCTTGGGTCTGGAGGTTTTTTCTTTCTTTGTTTGTTTTTTGTTTTTTTGGGTTCGTCCTTTTCGCGTTGAGGTTTTTTTGTTTGGAATTTTTCGTTTGTGTTTTTTTTTTTTAGTCTACTTACATTTTTTTTTATGTTTTTTGTTATGTTTTTGAAAAAATCAGTTTTAGTTTGGAGAATATGTTTTTAGTATTTGGAGTTTTTTTTTTTGAAAAAAAAATAGAAAATTCTTTTGGACAAAAAGATCTTATTTCTGCTTGTTTTAACGCATATATTTAAAAAAATAAAAATAATAAATTATCTTTTATTTATCTGTCGGTCATGCTGACACGTACATCGTGGGTCGATTTTTGTGAAAAAATCAGTCGGTTTCAAGAACATTGTCCAGGACCCACTTATAAGTAGCTCGGATTGGAGAGGACTATGACGGAAACGTAAAGGCGAGGGACAATCGGATCGCAATTGAAGGTAGAAACTGCGATCGTCTTGTTCGTTCGTAAGGATACAGCCATTTCATTTGGTTGTTTTATACGTAAGTCGGTACAGAGAAGTCGAGCTGGCGAGAATAAGACGCCGATAAGGTGCGCGGGGTTCAAATTGTATTACATCGACATTATGCTGATTGTGCTTATTGTTTGTGGTGTGTACAGGCAAGTCGCGTATGGCGCGAGTGATATACCGGTAAGAAGAGTCGTAGATATGTATATATACTCGCGTCCCTCGATTCGCTCAGCGGATTTTGGCAGTTCTGAACATGCACGTTGGTGAAAGGCAGAAGCATGTCCTGTTGCGGACAGGCTTTAGTGTGTTATCTGTATTTGTATGGTATTGTTAATGAGATGGGGTATACCGTGATGAGGTGGTCGGCGTTACCACTTGTTGGTAGGAATTTCTTTTCTACATTATTTTATAGCGTGAACATACTAAGTACATGAGCTCGAATGATTTCTTTAATTGTGAAAATTATCAGCTTAGGTACATGGACGTGTGAATTTAGATCCTAATGTTGCTTCAGTGTTTAATAGATATTATGAGGGGGTAGTAGAGGGGGATCCTACGTGGATTGGATCTACGGTGACGTGGTGGAGGCTGTGGGCAATCAAGCAGTACAGATAGGAGATAAATTTTAATTGTGGCGTGCTGGCGCGACTTTGCAAAAAGAAAGATGCAACAAGGTAGGTAGTAAAATTACCGAAAAGGTTTGTTTTACAATTGAAACCAGTATTAGCTTTATAAAAAATTGCGATTCAGTATTCTGCGCTGATAATTATCAAGCAACCACATGTTGCACATATGCGGACTATTGGGGCATATAACTGCTTGTTATTTTGGCCATTGGTGTTACATTTTTTGCTTAATTTGGTTATTCATGGGCTATCAATAACTTGGTATTAATGTTAATGTATTCATTCTCAAAACGCGGAACCAAGAATTGTCTAAAGCACTCGTCGGACATGGGTTCAAGTCCTGTTTATTACACTACTCATGTAAAAGAGAAAATTAGTTCTCATGTGGCGCCAAATCCTTATTGATATATGTATAAATCGTGGTGTGCTATAGTATAAACTAGCAATCAACGATAGAAAATCAATCAATCAATTGGAGCGTTAAATTTCAAAGAGTTTAGAAATTCGTCAAATGCATGTCATTCGGTCACTCGTCATTTTGATACATTCTAGCACACTATTGCGCTAGAATGGATCAACTAGTCACTATAAAAAAGTATCATTTTGAAGAAGGGTCCATTCAGATTGTTTGGATATGATCCTATTATTCGTTGTCATACGTATAGTATGGTGCAGGATCAATCATCTATAATCTATTGCTTTCTGGGTTGTGACTTTCACGTTAAAATATGCCCATGTGCTTAATGTAAGGAATTCCATGCGCTGTGTTTTCATAGTAATAAGTTTTTTTTCAAAACTATAGCCGGCGTTAGTTTTGGTACGTGATATGACGTCAGCATGTGCTTCTCTTTGTCGGTCAATTTATAGATCTGTTTAGACTAGTTGGTCGCCAGATATAGTATAGACTAATTCAGGTTAGGCGGCGCAGAGAGTCGAATTGATCGTGCGAAGTTAGGTTGGGGTATGGGGCCGCACTAGTAGGAAGCGTGCGGTTGGGTGTGGGCGGAGAGTCTTGACACATCGGCATTAGAGAAACATAACAAATTTGTAGTGGTAATTTGCGATTTTTGGTTGACGGGGTGAAAAAGATGGAGGTGTGAGTCCATGCAGCCCACCGCACGACCCTCTCTCGTCGCCAACTACAGGATTCCACGGATAGAGATTGTATTACCCATGTATCCAGATCTGTTACCAGTCAGGCTGACAAATGTTTTTGAAATTCAAAATTCATTTCCTGACGAAATTATACTCTTTCGTGCTGACGATTACTTGAGAGGACTATCCACGACTAGTAGGGCGAAGGCGCAACTCACCAATTTCAAGTGTAGAATAACATGATCGTATTGTTTTGTCATGACCAGTAAGGATGCTCGGAACAGTGCTCGCAAAGTGATTATATTTTGGTTGATTCTTCAGACCTAGCGTCATCAAGTAAAGTGTAATAAGAAGCAGCACGAAGTGTTGCGTTCGATGCGCTCTCCGTAGGTGGCTATATGTATTATTTTCTGCCTGAATGTTTACCTCATTTCTAGATGTTTACCTATCTCGTTTGTGTAGTATCGAGTAAGTGTACAAGTTGTCCGTCAACATGACTGGAAATTGTGATATAACAGAGTAGTCAGAATATAGAAGTGATAGTAAGAAATAGCTACCTTTCTTCAGCTTTGGGTTCTACCTGCGTGGGTTCTGACATTTAGAATCGCCAGGTCTTCAAGATTAACATGTGGCAAGTCTTTGACTACACATAAGCAATTAGGTACTTCGCTGATACAAGATGTATTCAGAACTCTGTGTGGGTCATGTCGTGAGCAAACAATTTATTTTTACACTTGCTTGCAAGCGTTTGTTAAATTAAAGCTGTATGCAGATCACGATTTTTACGTACGTATGACACTTATGTGCATATTTGTCACTAAATCAATGATTTCATATAAACAACTCAATAATCCATGCCTCTGTTTGTCTTTCGTTTCGTTATAAATCTCTATTAGAAATTGGAAATGAATACTACATATTATGTTTTAATCCTTGTAATAAGTTTCGAACTGCATGGGTGAGAACTACGTCAATTCGTACATGGGTATAAATATTTAGAGATGATTTTTTTTTTGATTGTTGATATGCGCGTAACATTGTGTATCAAATGAAAGAATAAAAAACATTAATATTAGTTGCGATTTTTCGAATAGCATTAGAGTAAGTTTTTAGTTAAGTTTTCTTCAAGTGTATAATGCCATAATCGCTGCCCTGAGATTTTAGTTTCACTGTCATTCAGCCTAGCTTTTTTTTCACAAAATTGTATTCCCGTTCGTATTATAAAGGATAGGTGAATACAGATAACAATGTAGTTCAATTTTTAAGAATCCGCTCAAGGGAGGTCAGGTGAAAAAAATTTATTAGTAACTGGCATTACATTGATATAAGATAGAAGTATAGTAGATTTATATATATGAGTTTTGAATTGATTCAGAGCATTTTCATATTTCCAGAATGTTTTGTTTTATTTTGCTATCTATTTTTTTTTGTTTGATTATTTTTTTTTTTCGTTTTATTTGTGTTTCTGAGAGAAGAAGAGGTAGAGCGAAGGAAAATGGATTCTAATTGTGATAAAACTAAGTTGAAGAAATCTTGAGGAAATTGTATAGATAGCAGTTGGAAGAAAAGACTACGAACATATTTAATTGTCAATCAGTCTTAGACTTTCTGAACCGGTGCCTACTTGATTTATATTCCATCCAAATTGTTTTTTTGAATTTTACTTTAAATTAAACTGCTTTTCACTCTATTTTTCGTTCCATGGTATTTTACTTTCTGATTTAGTTCTGCTAATGCTGTCTTGTTCGTGTCGTATATCTCGCTGTAGCTAAGGTTCAAAAATAATTTCCATGATCCCAAGAGTCTCTTCTTATGCCTTTGTTCTTGTTGTCATCTCCTTAACCCCCTCGCAGATTCCCTCTCTCCTTTTCCATCTTCTCTTACTCGTCTCGTCTTGCTGTCGCTTTTCTCGCTCCTATGCTCAATATACATTCTGGAAATACATTGATTTCTTTATTAAATTTTTTCATACTCTTCCACATCTGTGATCTTTCTTTTGTTCTCTAGGAGAAGAGGGTAATGTCCATACCCCATAAATGTAGAAATTTTGAGACCATGGTGGAAGGTGGGAACAGTCATTAACGTCTTCTCATGTCGCAGGTGACCACGACTAGAAAGACGAGAAGGAAAGCGTATATTGACGATCAAAACCGTTTTAAATCAACATTCTAAAAACTTGATTCGGCATTGGTGCATCTTGATCAATATCATTTCCTGCTCTCCCCTCCTCTCAAACCTTAGTCTTTATAAATCTGTGAAACAATTATAGCTGATAAGTGTTGTTTGCAAATCTCTATAACGATACCTGAAAGTTTGTTCTCTATTCTCCCTAGGGTGGCGCTAATTTTTTTATTTTTTGTTCAATAGTTAAGGGCATTGCGAATTGATTATTAGCTCTGTGACATGTTACAAAAATAAAGAGTTTGTATATGCTTAATTGATTTTAGTAATATCGATTTTCCTTTGATGGAAAGCAGATTGAAAAATAGTAGTAAAAGATGGTTTTTACACACCGTCATTTCTGATGGAGAATATAGCTTCTCAGTAAATTTTTTTTCGTCATATCATATCCTTCAGTTGTTTAGCTTGTCCATCTCATCTTGTACCAATACATCATCCTCGTCCTCTATTCTCCTTTATCGCTTCTCTTCTTTCTAATTATGTAGTGTTTGTTTCATGATCTATAATTCGTACTTCTCGTTAAAGAATGCATTATTTCGTAGAGTTGGTCAATATACTTGACCATAAGTGATGTAACAGTAAGACGCTGTGTTACCAATTATCTAATCGAGCGAGGCGGGAACTGCTGCAATAGTTAACATTATGTGAATCTGTGGTGTGGGGCGACGGAGCACGACCTGAAAAAGTGAAAACTAATCGCACAGCTAACCTCGCAAAAAGGTATAAGCAGCAACTCAGCTTTTGCAGCACATTAATCAGCTGCAATAGCAAATACATTTAATCGTCGATCGAACTGTAATATAGATCGAGTCT
>CALNVZ010000641.1:26997036-27027051 GCA_940671915.1 Paracentrotus lividus
ATTACAAACGTATGACGTATTAATATATTCTTTGTACGACACAGTTTTGAAGACTTACAGAGTGCATTTGTGATCAATTTTCTTGAAGACTGGATTCTTAAAGGTGTGTACAGCAACTAACCTGTGAAAAGGTGAGCTATGGTCCGTTCATTGTATTAGAATACGATTTTCATGTTGGTTTTACACACGGAAGTCAAAGAGAGTAATATAGGAATAGAAGCTCACCATGAGAAACAATGTTATTTCTTTAGAGATGATTGATGTATGGAGCGTGATCAGAGGATGGTCAAGAAAAAAAGAATGAATGTTGATTGTCACATGGCAAATATCAGAGTCTGAATATAACAGCTTTAGCTTTGGATACCAATATACAGGGGCCGCGGAGCCGGGGGGGGGGTGTGGGCTGGAGGGGCTGCAGCCCCCCTACTTTTTTCAGCCAACGTGTACAAAAACGCAAAAATGACCATACATTTGTGATTTTTAGCCTGTTCAGCCTCCCCCCCCCCCACTTTCGGCTCAGCCCCTCCACTTTCAAAAACGCTCCGCGGCCCCTGATATATAACGCAGTAAAGAATAAGAAAGTAACAAAAAATTGAATTCCATATATTTTAACACATGGGCAGTTCAACGGTAACGAAGTGACATTCAAAAGCAACATTTCAGGATTTAAACAAGTTTATCATCCATACTTTAATCTGTATGTACAAAGATATGGTTCATGACAAAAGCTGATGGTACCCTCTTTTCAAAATAGATAAATTTTGTATCATATTTCATAACTCTTAATTAAATGATGATTCATGATAGTTCAAATATTTAGCTGCCGTAGGAGGAGTGTAACGCCAATAAGCTTGTTATGGACAGTGGGCGAAAATAACTATTCTTTGTATCCACAGAACCAAATTTGGTGGCGAGTATAAACATCTGTGATAGGAACAATTATTAACAAACTACCCTTTATCCAACAAAATTCATATTGACAAAATACATATGAAATAATGAATTTGATTCTAATGGCTAAAAAATTTATCAATTGAGGTACTAAAACTAATCCCACTTAATATTGAACAATCAAATAACTTAATAGGGATTGGATTACAATATTTGTGAGTCAAAATACTATCTATGGACATCACATCCCCTTAAATAGAAAACGAAGTAGAAACCCCTTACGAAATGCTAAACCAGTAGAATCAACCCCGAACGTGTAGCAGCGACATCCTAGAATAGGCCGCTCGATTTTTTACCCGTAGTGACCTCAGTAGAATTGTCCCACGATTGACAAGAGAGCATAGCCGAATTGAGATGACCCAAAGTATATTAATCTGTACTGATATGATTATGCCTTTCAGTCGGCCATATGTGATTAAATTACGCTAAATCAAAAGTAACACATACATATTACAAAATTCGCAAAAAAGATAAAGAACCAATAGAAAAATAAAAAAAAAAAAAAGAAAAGGCATATTGGTTTACAGCCCCAATGAGTTCACCTCGCATCATTGTTATGCTGTTGCTGATCAGAACAACCGACACAGCGTATATGGTCATAGAGAACAATTATATCAGAGCGCTTATCGAGAATGAGCAACGATGATCGAAAAGACTACTACACCCTAATTTTCAAAACTATTCACATATTCTATTATACGTCCTTGTGTTTATGATCTAAAACGTTATTTGCCTTTTCAGGTAAAATTTCCTACCCAATTTGATATGGCACTGTGACAAAAATATGAGACAGCCTAAATGACGAGCATACGACACATGCTTATCAGGTCACTAAGTTGTATTTCTTACATATGGACTCACACATCTATCGAGACATCCCATGTTTTAATTCTTTTGTAATTGCCGACCACTAATTTACACGTTACCTATAGAAAACCTACTACGTCACGACTACGATGTCTATTTATCCCCGGTCCACAGTACGGGAATGAGTTCATTTTGCAGCTTTGCTCCCCAAGTCCCCCCCGCCCTTAACCTACCCGTTACCCCTAGCCCACTCCTCACAAAGTTTATTCATTTTTGTTGAGTATATAGACTCCACATTCAATGAGCGACAGGAACATAAGCTGAAAAAACGGATCACGAGATTCATTGATTAGTTGTATGCTGATAGAGGTGCTGCCCTTGAACATCATTTAACTATGGAAGGACCTTGATAACAAAGAGCACTACGCAGTTTTATTGATATCTATCTTATATTTTCCACGGCTTATATGCCAATTCACTTACTAAAATGGTATTAATCAAGAGCTAAAGTTCCCACCTATTAATCCACAAATATCATTCTTAACCAATCCGTCAAGCCACCCGACTTCAGACGAGCAGCCTCGGGAGTCGAATCATTAACTACCCACCCCCATGATCTAAATTCATAGAGCAACCCCTTTAGAACCCATTTATATCAAATGAAAGACACCAACCACATTGGGACCTAATATCACGCAACCAGGCAATATAATCCTTTGGTAAAAAACGTTGCGGTGCGGAGAGGCTGATCCGCAAACAACCTCCTTTTCTGCCTTGTTCTCTATCAGAAATAACGCGCGCGAGAACATCGTATGATAACTTAAGAAAAACTACGTAAGAGTAACCCGTCATAAGATTTCCGAACCCCATACCCCCCCATAAAAAAATCTAATACGACGCATCGTTCTGCGAAACTAAGAGACTATAACAGAAACCACCCAAAATCATAAGCTACTAGCTTCCCATCCGCAAAACAAGAAAAACAAGACAATAATAAATTATAGTCCAGAAACATAACAACATCAATCAGCCGTATATGTACGATTCATTCTCAGCCGGCCAATTCTAGGCAAGTACATTCTGAGCTTCTCGACCCTACACTGTCGACCTAAAGCTTTGTATCCATCATCCAACCATTAGAAACCTACTAGAATCAACTTGACAAGTGCTACCTATAGCCTTTCTGTATTCTTACCGCGTAACCCATTTCTCATCGAATTTTTTGTAATATAGATGTACTGCATGACCTTTGTAATGTACCTCGATTTCGCCGCTTTTATCATGTTCTGTGATAGATGGTTCGCGTCGCTCAGAATCGAGCCTAACTTCCATCCACACTACTGGTTGCCGAGAGTTTTACTTGTAGACGAAATGATTTTCATATTATTCTGAGTATGACTTAAGTGTAATAAACCATGTAAAATCCTCGCTAAGGGCGCTGTCGAGAGATATAGCCTAGCAAAATTGAGAGAGCGCGAAACAATCGATTGTAATGAGCAATTTGCTTAAGGATTGGAAGCGCATGACAAAACAAAACAGGCGTTCGTTTGCGGCTACTGATATCTAATAGATTCAATGCAAACATTATGGGACATCTCTCTTCCGACAGCGTTTCATTTCAAATTCGAGCATGTCAGAGAATGCACGTACGGCTATGAAGAAGCAGGGCAGTAGTTGAAGAAAAGCAAAACACACATCGGTTTTCTTTAACACGATCCACGAGTATTATGAAACTTCCGACATACTTAGTGTAAAACATGTTTCGCAACATCGACCAGAACAATAATTTTCTACGATAAGTACCTTAGAGCCCGCCAGACATTGAATGAAGATCAAGGCTTAACACTCTTAATTAGAACGTATCAATAGCCACACTCACGCCGGTTATGTTTAACTTAAGAGGGACCTGTATCCCACAGAGTACCTGGAACTCGATCTTACATTAGCGATATCTCCGTTCCTTGTTTATATATCATTATGACGAGACACCTGTGTGTGCTATTAGACTCACATCAGCCACACCGAAGACGCCAACTGTGCACAAACAACGAAACCACTAACCATAAAGAATACTTAAGGATACGTTTTGTCTTGTCCTTTCGTCCCAGCCTATATCAAATATAAGTAGCCATCAAACTTCTGTTCCGTCCATCGTACGTAATCGTTCATTCAAATAACGAGCTTATAGACTTATATCAGGACTCTTAGCCCCAATATATGTTATCGCTGAATTCATCCCAAGAAAGACCACGCCGTAGACCCTACATCGTTCAATTGTCCGAGCAAAGGTCCTTTCTCGTATACGATGCTAAGAGAGAAATCTGTACACACAGGAACCAAAAATAAATTTTTCAGAGAGAAAGAAAATCAAACCAAGACACAAATCGATAGAGTTTGCTCACGCCACACCAGTATGTCTTGCATGCATCCGCCTTACACACCCAATCATGACACAGTGTCAAAACTTTTATACCGCAGACCCAACGCTTAAATAGCCTCATTGTCCGAATTTTACGTACTCTAAAAAAAGCACCCCAAAATAAGTATAATATCCGTGCTGATGGCTCTCCCCATTCAGATCAATGTTCAGCAGATTCCCCAGTCGCACAGATTGTTTTTGAAATTTTCCCCAAAAATCACCTCCACGACACCACATACTGATAATGAACAAAGTGCCGCCTAAGTACTAAGCAGTGACTATCAACAGACCTAAAAAGCCGAACAGCCTTACCCACTAGATATAAGCCAAATGAATAGCCATAGCACTCCAGTTAATTATTCCGCTGTGTCGTCCGCCGGCAATACCTTAGCTGCCAGACAAGATCCTAGTGACTCCACCAGACCAACAGTTCGCGAGACTCAATGTTATGACAATATCTTTTGTTCTTATTTTAACCTGCCTGACAAGAATGAAAGATGCAGCAGCTTGACGAGTAGCACCGGAAATATATGCCGTCCTATTTGACAATTCTTAGTCGTAAACATCCGTTGATAGAGGCCATGACCAGCATATTGATAAGGCCTATTGTTTGTGGTAGAAGCAAGTCGGTTTTTTCGTAGCCTGTCGTAGACAGAGTCGTAGATACGTATATGATCTTCGGTCACCTACGATTCTGACACGATTCTGGCAGTTTCTACATGCATAGGCTGTCGCCACAATGATCGCCTCCGTGGGACAGGCCCTTTAAACTATGAAGCTATCTTGTAGCATTAGTACTATATATTCCTAAAAAGTATTACCTCCATGACTCTGTGCTTTCGTTTCGTAATCAACATACTATAAGGAATGGGAAATAATTTATTTTTCTAGAAAATTCATCATGTTCATGTAATCGCAAATATGTTAAGATGCATTTTTTTTTTTTCAATTTAATGTGAAAATCAAAAACCAATAAATGAATTGAGTTCATTTTTCCAGTGAAAAGTCACATTCCATGTACACTGTGTTTTTCAAAAATGTATACGCTTAGTTAATTGGAGAAGGTGTGATAAACATCATTAGACGGTCAGGAAGATTTAATGGCATACAAATGGTTGTTGATAATTTTCCATGTTTTTTTTTTTTTTTTTTTTTTTTGAGAGAGAGAGAGAGAGAGGAAATGGATCAATGAAAACAACATGAAGAGATTTGAGGAAATGATAGATAGAGTGTAGAAAAGAAAAGAAACGAATATAATGTCAATTTTAGACTTTGAAACGGTGCGATACTTTAGATAATCCAAACTTAGTTTTGATTTTAAAATAAACGTTTCACTATTTCGTCCATGGTATTAACTTATTTTGTTTATTGCTGATGGTTTGTAGCCTGTTGATGCCTGTAGAGAGGTATCAAAAAAAATCTTCAAATCCAAAGTTTATGCTTTGTTGTAGTCATCTGTAACTAAGATTAATACGAATAACATTTGGAAATAAAATTGATTTTTAAAATAATTTTCCAATATGGATCAGGAGGAAGAGGATCAAGTGTAAACAATCAAAGAGGAAGATTTGAGACAATTGACGACTTGCGGGACACCTCAAGCAAGAGGGAGAGATAGTGTGAGAAAGAAAAGATAAAAATAGAGAACTTTCATAAAAATTATAAACTTGAATCGATGCAATATTGATATACCAACCTTAGTTTTAATTGTAATATAAATGTTTCATTTATTCTGAGTTCTTTTCCCCCAGGGTGGCGCTATCTTTTTTTTTTAGTATCTAGGCCTATGGTTTGTACTGTGATCAGTTAAAAAAAAAGTTGTATGCTTTGTTTGTATTATCATCCGTATGGAAACGCAGTTAAAGTAGTAAATGGTTTCACGCACCGCATTTCTGGTGTCATCTGCTTTCATAATTTTTCTCAATCCTTCAGTTTTAGCTTGTCCCCTCATCTGTCCATCCCCTCTCCTCCTCTCTCTTCTCTTTTCTGTCTTTCTCTATTTCTGTTTCATATCAATTCTACTCCTCGTGAAATGTAAATCTAACGTATGACATTAAATCTTAACATAAAGACGCGTCCATTATTTGAGGAGGGGAAACGCAACATTACATTCATGAGTTTAGTGGAAATGCACGCAGCTGAAAAACAAAACCCGCGCTAACGGCGGGAAGCGACCGATTGACAACTGCATGCAATTATTACTTAGCGCACAAAAACTCGCCTAAGAAAACTTCCCTGTCGGTAAAATGGAATTGTCAGTAGATCCGTTCGAGGAAATTAGTCCTGGACATGAAATAAATAATTGAACTTTTATCATAGTTTTCGTAGGTAGATGCTTCAGACCAGATTGGGGAAAAAGACATTTTGGCAAGCCTATAACACCATTGTGCTAAAGTTGTAATCAGAATCTTTATTTCACATAGATTCATGTTCGTAACGATTATTGAAATAAATAGTGATCTTGTCACATCTTGCAAAGACACCGTCCACATTCGATATGCATGTGATATGCGGAAATATTGACCCATCGAGTAAAGATTCGTTTGTGATAATGTTCAAAGTGACAGGACTTTTTTTAACCAATCGAGATGAATGTACCATATTTGGAAAGCTGAGAATTCAAGCTTTTAAAAACGGCTTGATCATTAAGGTGTAATATAATTATGCGTAATCGAGGAAGATGACTATGCAGCGTATGAGCTATTTTGAGAGCAAAATTGGCCATATTGTACAGGAATTTGATCTTACTAGGATTTCGAATTGACACAAGTGACAGGACTTTTTTTTCCCTTTGCAATAAATTATTCCTATTTTTGAAAAATTCGGACTCTTAGCGTATTCATTCAAGTTGATCATTTCTTTGAAAAGATAGTTGCTCGCCATAATCAAGAAAAAAAAAAAAAAAAACTGTGCAAAATACAAAAAGTCTATGGCCGCGTTCGCTTTGCGTAGAGTGATAGCGCCCTCTTCCCCTTAAGTTTACAACTAGAATTGATATGCTCTCTTAAAGTCCCCTGAAACTCGGAGATCGTGGGGAATGCGCGTTTTTCCTGAGCTCCATTGACTTGTACACAATGTCAGTCGGGCTTACGCATGGGTCGGACTAATGGGGATTAACATTCGGACAGCACAAACATGACGAAGTTGGCCGAATTCAGTGAGTCAGTCGGGCCAGTAGCTTCGGTTTCTCGATTCATCAACAATAGACTCTCAACGGGTCTCTTCATATAAATTCAAAGAGAGGACTTGTATAATGCTCCATTTAAAAAACAAAACATAGGTTAGATTTACTTCTGAATTCTGGTCAGTTAGTCTATAGCCATGAAGGATTACCGGATTACCTCCAGACGGGTTGTCGCTGGAGATTACGCAACACGCCTCAGGCTCTGATTGGAATGTTATTATTTCATCCGAGATAAGGTGATTTCCCCATGTTTTATCAATTACGAGTCCCTTTAACCCCCACCTCTCTATAGCTCTTCATTTTCTCGATTTGTTATAATACACTTTCCTCCCATTCCATCTGTCCCTTTCTTTATCTTCCCCTTACGTACTCCCTTTCTTATGCTTTTCTGTAGATCGCCATGGCGTCTAAATTTAGCTCTGCAGAAAACATCTGTGAAGGAACAGGTTGTGAGGCGATCAGTGAAGTGACGTACTACGTAAAGGAAAAAAAGAAGCTTTGTGATGACTGCGCTTCTAAAGAGGGATGTATTGGCAAAGCAAGAAAGGGTGGGCCCAATCTTTATTGTGATGAACACGATGAAGAAATGAAACTTTATTGTAAAACACATGGTGTAGGTTTATGTGTAGTTTGCGCGTCGATAAATCACCATCAACAAGAATGCGTACGACAGGGCATAGAGGGCGCTATCATGGAAAATAAAGCAAAGCTCAAGTGTTTGAAAGAAAAGGTAAAGGACAAGCTAAAGTTACATCGCGCTCATGAAGACAAAATCATACAATGTAGAAAGGACACTGACGTTCATCTTCAAGCTGTCAAAGATGAAGTCGATTTGGCCATCAATGAGGCGACGAAAATAAACAAAGACAGAGAACAAGAAGATGCTGCAAAAATCAATCTAGAGACTGATGAGAAGAATAACAAACTCCGAGAGATGATTCAGAAAAAGAATGATGAGATTCAAAGGCTAAACGACGAGATCAGGAAGAACGATGAAGAGAGAAAGGAACGACTTGAACTAAACAAAACAAATGCAGAGAGAAGGCAAGAACCCGTAGACAATAAACAACGCATTCTTCATACTGACATTCAAACTATCGGTGAAGAGAAAGAGAGAAAGATTGGCGAGCTGGAGAAATCATGTAAAGATGACATGAAAACCACAGAGAATACAATACAGAGACTTGACACAGTAATCGAGGAAGATAGAAATGTAGTAAAAGACGGGCATCGTGTGAACACATCAGTGACTGATGAACTAAAGAAGCCACTGAATGAGGATGGAGTGAAACATGTCACTCGTACTGTGTCAGGTGTAAGGTTCGTGAAGGGTGTTGGGAGGGAGAAGTATAATGGGAGGATTGATGGGTATGATGGGGAGTGGAAGCTCATTGATACAATCAATATCAGAAATAATTTCTTATACCCGGCCATTGTAGGATGCATAGATGAATGCAATGTGATCATCACAGATAGAGCATTAGGTGGTAGGCATACATACATGTTAGATATGAACACGAAACACACTCAGAGAGTGATAACAGGTAGTGATACATCGTTTGTTATATCCTGTGCATTGTTGAATGATGACAAGGTAGTATGCGGTAAATGGCGTACAGGTTGTACAGGAGACAGTTTGACTGGATGCATCAGTGTGTATGACAGACAGTGGAAGCTGATCAATGACGTCACAATACCAAGAAACAGGACGACTGATTACACAGGGGTAGATGTTGCTGTTGATCAGGATGGAATGATCATCTCTGCTGAGAGCGGTCAGTCTAAGATATACGTCATCAACCCAGCTGATAATACGATCATAAATACAATCACGTGTAAAGTGAAGATGAGGATACTTGGTGTGCTGTCATCAGGTCACATCATCGCTCGACCCCACCAAGCAGATCGCAGAGTGCTCATCATCGACAGAGAAAGTGCTCACAGTGAAATCTCCCACAGTGATATAATCCGGGATGCATGCATCGATCCTATGACAGACGACCTCTACGTCATGACATCAGATAATGAGTACAAGACGTGTCTGATTGATCAGGTGATGAGTGGAGGTGATATGAAGAAGAGAAGAGTATCATCATTCCCTATAACAACCAGGTGGGAGAACAAGAATTCTCGGTTGTATCACCTTTTATCATCTCGCCTAATGATGACGTCATCAGGAAAGATGATTGCTTGTGATGGGGATGACATTCTCGTATTCAAAAATAAATTCAGCCTCTGAAAACATTTCATTGAATGCTTTAGGGTACCATAAAATATATAAGCGGAACATTCAGCGTTAATAATGAGAAATATCAAATTAGTGATAAGAGTACAATGTATGTAAATTATCTGCATTATAACCCGTTGTCGCATAAAATTGAAGGGTGAAAATCCCTTAAAATTTCACCCATATTGAGTTTATCTAATTCATCCATTCCTGTATATTTATGCTTTGTCATGCTTTTCAAATGTTTAGAAACCAAAAATAGCTAATACGGTATTTTTAATCTATCTATTTTTCATGCTACTCATGTTGCGATTTTTCTTTTTTTTTTGGGGGGGGGGGTCAATTTTCAATGTTTATTTCGCCCCTATTTTACAAGTTATCAAAAATGAGTTGATATTCTACTGGATACTTGTAGACGTAAAACAATGAAGGCCAAGCATTAATATACTTTCTTTATCAGTACCATAATCTTGTTAAGTTTCTTATATGATAAGCAGCATAGTTAATGAAGTAACACGTGAGACCGAATTCATCAAGGTATATAACAAAGACATGCATGTAAGAGACGGGATATTATTCCCATCTTGTTTCAAGGCGTGTAGATATGTGGGAGAAATGCCTACTCTTTATTTTGTGTTCCATTATTTAGGGGCGAATAATGTATGTAATACAAACAAACATAAACATGTATATCGTTTATTTTAGTGTCATAGTCTAGTGGTCATATCACTGGACTGAGAAAGCAAGGACCGTGGGTTCTAACCCCGGTGTGACACTTACGTCCTAGGGCATGGGCGTTTTGTCTACAATGCTCCTCCCCACCCAGGTGCAAATTGGGTACCCGATATGCTTGAGCGCTACATACTTGGCCTGCTCAGCTATGACCGGGGTAATAATGTGTAAAAAAAAAAATTCTTTGTAAAGCGCCATGAGCGTCATGCATGACGGACCTGAGCGCTATATAAGAAGCCACCATTATTATTATTATTATTATTCCAAGTTTGATTTTTGTTTCATATCTTTCTTTTTTGTTCTCTTCCTTTATATATATTTGTTTCTTATTTCTATTTTTCCTTTCATTTTCCTTCATGTTCTTTTTTATTTCTTTCAGTTTTCCATTTGATTTAAATCTATATTATGTAAATATGTATTTGTATGGCGACCTTAATTCAAGCCTCACGCTTGAACGGACTCTCGTGTTTGTTTTGTTTTGTTTTGTTTTTGTTTTTGTTTTATACCAAAATGTTCTTTTAAACAAAAGAATATGATTTTTTTTTATTTGATTTGAATTGGTTTAAATCTGCAAAACAATAATTTTACATACATCTCATGTTTGTATATTAAAAAAAAGAAATCGTATAAATGAAGGATATTTTCTTGTTATCGGTGGGTATGTAATGGTTAGAATGAACGAGATTCATACATGGCATATATTTCAAGATGTGGATTTATATAAACAGATGATTTAATCGTATATCATCGAACATTGGCAAAGCCAAAAATTTACATACACCTGGTACAAAAACATATAACTAATATTTTTACCACCATAAGAACATTTGGGAATCATTTATTTTGATGAAGATGGTTAGGTATGGTATTTATTTTGTTTTCAGAGAGTATGTTTTCATAAAAGATATTTAGAAACATAATTTATATATGCTTGATCTAATTTCAGTTTGGATAAATTCAATAGGTCAAAGGTTTACATACAATTTGGTGATGATACTGCCTGTACGTATTTGGCTTTAATTTTCATTTCTTCACTTGTTGAAGCTGCGAACGAGCTTTCTATATACTTCTCCTGAGATTATTGTCCATTCCTCCGGCAAGATTGCAACAACTCAGTCCCATTTGAAACTTTCCTTGGGCGAATACCATTTTTGGGATCTTCCCATATGGTTTGTACATGGATCTGGTCTGGATCTGCACATGTGACTGTGCCAACACCTCCGTAATCTCCCCCTTTCTCTCTTTCACCTACTCTATTACAATTCAAATATATGTTTAGGTTATCATGATGATTAAAGACTTAATATGGTTCCAACTTTCAGGCTGGCATATTGATATGATACTACATGCTCCAACATCACACTACACGAACAATGTAAAAAAAAAAAAAAAAAAAAAAAAAAAAAAAAAAAAAAAAAAAAAAAAAAAAAAAAAAAAAAAAAAAAAAAACATTGATAAACCCTATTGATTGTAAAATATGATGTTGAAGTATGTAACATCATTTCAATATGCCAGCTTGGATGTTGGAATCACATTAAAATTGAGTCTTCAATCACCACAATAATACAAACATTCATTTAGATTAGTTTTTAGAGTGGGTAATCAGATAAAAAGGGGGGGGGGGTTAAGGAGGGGTTGTCACATGCGTAGACCAGATCCCTGTACAAACCATACAGGCATACCTCAAAAATGGTATTCACCCAAAGAAACCTGCAAATGGGGTTTAATATTTGCAATCCTGCAAGAGGAATGGACAATATTCTCAGGAGAAGTATATGGAAAGCTCGTTGACAGCTTCGAAAAGTGAAAAAAAAAAAAATGGAAAATAAAGCAAAATACAGGCAGCACCATCACCAATTTTGTTTAGTGTATATAAACTTTTGACCCATTGAATTTATCCAAACTGAACTATAAGATTAACCATATATGTTTCTATTATATTAAATTAAAACATACTGTCTGAAAACAAAGTAGGTATGATACCTAACCATATTCATCAAGATAAATCATGGCCAATGTTCTTAGGGTGGTAAAAATTGTATTTATATGTTTTTTTACCAGGTGTATGTAAACTTTTAGCCTCAACTCTATGTACAAAACAAATTTATACCAATTATGAGATCTGGGCCCCATCTAGACAGGGTTCTAATGATTTTTATATTCTCATGTCTATATTCATCATTGGTTCATTGTCAAACGATTTTTTTTTTTTCCATTTTTTTTTTTTTTTACAAATTATATAATTTCAAAAACTTCCTAAAAATACTAATTTTCATCTGTATTTCTATCTGTATAATAGAAATTAATCTTAATGTTGACATGAATTACACTTTTTTGCAGATGAATACGCATTAACATGCATATCTGTATTACAGAAATTATTTGGTTATGTACATGTATATAAAATCATATATAAAATGCACACTTATCACTGTGCACTGTGTATGTAACATAATGATTGCATTGATAGATAAATACATATTTACACATGTGAGCATATCTCTCTAATAACAACTCTTTAATATGGACTGACGACCTCTTTTAAACAAACAAACAAACAAAACAAAACAAACCAAAAAAAAAACAAAACAACAACAAGAAGAACCAATTCATTGCAGGTCGTTGTAGATTGTAGATCGTAAAAAAATAAATATATAAATAAAAAAATCTGCTGCATTTCGGTGAGGTATACTCATCATCATCAGACGGTAGGATGAGTAAGTGTTGGAGACTTCAGTTTGACCCGTGGCGGGAAGATTTAGAAGGATCTAGGTTACCACATTATGTAACAAAATTTTTGAAATCTACTTATAGGATTATATACATTATGAATGTTATGCATGGTACGAACAAGAATTCAGTATTCGACAAATTTATTGAGATGACTCAGTATCTTATTCTTAAACCAAATCAATAAAAAGAAAATTTCGTAGTGATTTTTTTTTGTATATTATATTGTAGTCCAATAGCTCTCCAAAGGGGTAGAATACAAGTATATTTACATGTATATATGATAATATGTCTAATGGGTTCAAAGCCATCCACTCAACTTATGTTTGATGAACTTTAATAACAATGAATGCTTATTTGTTAGTAGAAGAAATAAAAAGGTGTATGCTAACCTCACTAAATCATATTGTTCTCATTTTATTGACATGCGTCCCTGCTGATTAATATTTACTCATCACACATCACAATTTCAAATAGAAAATACAAAATACAATGAATGTTGGTACTTTTAAGTTTGTGAATTGAACTAAAAAAACGTTAAGGTTCAACGGGAAAACGAAGAGAAAAAATGAGAGTGAGAGAGAAAGATAGAGCGAGAGAGAGAGAGATAGAGAGAGAGAGAGGGAGAGAGAGAGAGAGAGGTAAATAATGGAGGCAAAGAGAGAAATGGGATAGGGTAAAGACAAACTTAGACAGAGAGAAAGGAGAAAAAGAAAGGGAGGAAATGGAGAGAGAGAAGAGAGACTGTGAGAGAGAATAATGAAGGCATAGAGAGAAATGGGATAGGGTAAAGACAAATAAGACGGAGCGGAGGAAGAGAAAGAAAGGGAAACATTGAGAGAGAGAGAGAGAGAGAGAGAGAGAGAGAGAGAGAGAGAGAGAGAGAGAGAGAGAGAGAGAGAGAGAGAGAGAGAGAGAGAGAGAGAGAGAGAGAGAGAGAGAGAGAGAGAGGTACAGTAGGCAAGAAGAAGAAAGAGACAGAAAAGAGACAATTATAAGGAAAAGGAAAGAGAGACAGAAAATGAAGGGGTAGGGGTGAATACTATTACGAGATCAAGAATGGTTTAAAAAGATAATCACGACCCCTGAATATATTCCTAGATTAATTACTTAAAAGTGATGCAGGTATCACCTTATCAGAATCAAACAATAGCCTTAATAACGCAGTTAATGTCTGATGTTTTTGAGTACTTCATAAATAATATAGTCAAATCCCCTCATCCTCATAAGTATTCTAAAGATAGTTAATACACAAATCTCCGTAATCAAAGCAAACAACTATAGGTGGTCATGGAACATAAACAGGATGGGAATAACGATTTCTGGTGTTTGAGTACTTTCTAAATATAAAAGCAAACTCCGTGTACATCAAGGCTGATATCTCAACGAGCATTTGAAAGAAAGTGAATACACAAAGCCTTCAAAATGATTATAGGAATTATGTTCATTTGCCTTTAATAATGTTAAACAGTCATGTATGATCGTGTGTGTGACTATTATGATGTCATTGCGATTCGCCCCCGCTTGGTATTTTCTCGATGCTTTCAATGTCAAATTTTATAAATGCAGACCTAATATAAAAACGAAAAGAAAATGTTATGAAAAGCCGAGTTGTGTTTACTTCATGAGTAATGCGATTGCATTTTTTCATAGGAGGTGCGCTATTATTCACATTTCTATCGATGTATTTACAAAAGTCATCGGTTACTTCCTTATGTTAAAGTCAGACTTGCCATATCTTTTTTATTTCTTATTTTTATTATTATTTTTTAAAACTGTGTTTCAAGTCAAATCATGTATAGAGTCAGAAGTTGTCGAAGAATTAAAGTCGATCTACTTTGAATTTACGAACGATTTGTCATTTATGCTTTCAAGTTTGCTTAAATCATCAGGGGTTGGTCAGTCATTTTGTTTTAAACCGACAAAACATCATTCATTCATGTAAAGTTTGTTTTGATCATCAGGGGTTGGTCAGTCATACTGCTCTAAACCGACAAACCATTGGTCATTCATGTAACGTTTGCTTCGATCATCAGGGGTTGGTCAGTCATATTGCTTTAAACCGAAAAACCATCATTCATTCATGTAACGTTTGCTTCGATCATCAGGGGTTGGTCAGTCATATTGCTCTAAACCGACAAACCATTGGTCATTCATGTAAAGTTTGCTTCGATCATCAGGGGTTGGTCAGTCATATTGCTCTAAACCGATAAACCATTGGTCATGTTGGTCATTCATGTAAAGATTGCTTTGAACATCAGGGATTGGTCAGTCATATTGCTCTAAACCGATAAACCATTGTTCATTCGGTGTAATGTAAATGCTTGTGTGACTGCTATATTACCTGAATGAGTACATTCGTTTCTGTATACGATGCCTGTCTGTTGTTAATGTATTCTGCATGAATTTCAGTTTTTAAAACTTGTGGTATCTATTTTTTTTCTGTACAGTATGTCTGTTTGCGCTTGCATGAAAAGTACTTTGGCAGTATATTGTAACACATTAGGGATCAGTGCTAAGGAGTTCGAATTTAAATTGTTCAAATCAGACGCCATCTTGATTGCATTGCACGTGGCCCACAAAGTAACAATAAGATGTTCTCATCCCGATGAAGTCTTAGCAACGTCATGGTTTTATACTATAAATATTACAAAAATCTACCGAGAGGGTATAATCTCATTACGCATTGTATAAAAATTGTACTTTATATAAGTATCATGCACTGTTATAGAACGCGGTTTAAAAATTTCGCTGTTTTAAAAAAATGTTGGTTTAAAAGTCAAACATTCTTGTTTAATAGTTAAACATTGTTGTTTAAACCCGGAAATGCGAGGTTTTATAGCCTTAAAAAAGACCTGTTTAGAGATTAGAATTTCGATATTAAACAGTTTTGTTTAAACAGGCCGAGGCAATTGTCACGTGATAGTCATGAGCTAATGGCATGACTCGTTACATGCAAAGTAAAATCCGAGCAACATTTCAATCATGCCTCACACATTAAATAAGTGTTTGTACTGATGTGTTGGCTCAGTGGATAGAGCGTCTGCCTTATAATCGAAGGGTCGTGAGTTCGATACCCGGCTGCGTTAACCAAAAGTAAGAGCGTTTTTGTTTTTGGAGAGAAGCGTTAAAAGATACTGTTGATTTTTTAAACAACCATTAAACAACTGGTTGTTTAAACTTTTAAACGACAAGAGTGTTAAACAACAGGTTGTTTAATTTTTAAACAACGCTGTGCGATTCACCAGTTAACACGCAGTTGTTTAAGATTTTAAACAGCTTGTTTAATTTTTTTTCTCACAGTGCAGGGGCCGCGGAGCCGGAGGGGCTGCTTTTTTCAGCCAACGTGTACAAAAATGCAAAAATGACCATACATTTGTGATTTTTAGCCTGTTCAGCCCCCCCCCCCCCCCCCCCCCCCCCCCCCCCACTTTCGGCTCAGCCCCTCCACTTTCAAAAACGCTCCGCGGCCCCTGCAGTGTGTGTATAACCGAATGAATTCCTGATCTAGTTTCTGTAACTATGATACCAGGATTGTCTGAATGAATACTATAACAATTTTTCAGACCGGATCATCTTGATTCAAGGTTAAAGGTTATCTTAAAATTGCTCAAATGTAATCATGGTTTGTATTTCATGAACCATTTAGCTGGTTTAACACGAAGAGGTTCACAATTAACGTGTACCAACACCGAGTCATGATATCACACTGAGCAGTTATTATGCCTCGATCACAGTTCGTGGCCGGGGACCCGTACGGTGAGGGGAATCAGTCGTTTTTTATAATTTGTCTACAGTACCGTTCCGATTTTTTTTTTCGCACGAGATTTACCCCAAGAGCGACTTGGATAGAGAGGAGATATTGTCTCTTCCCCTTTACTCCCAAAGCTTTGATTCCGTGGCTCGTACGATGAGTAGGAAAATCCAATTTGACCATTACGTACGGTTCCCGGTCGGCTCCCCTACGATGGTATGTGCACAATGGAAGATTTTCCAATAGTCATGCTATAAATGTAGGGGAGCCGGGAAGATCAATTGCATGCTCTCGATTTTCCCGGTGTTTTTCTGAACCCGGTAGGCCGTAGAAAACCCGTGGAGTCACCAAAGGGATCCAAGCGGGGTTCTGCCGGTAGCCTAAGGGGCCTCTGCCCCAAATAGAGCAACCAAATAAAATATCCACAGGCCACTTTCCATACGGTTCCCGTCTGATTCTCCTGCGGCCCCTGCCAGGGCCCCTTAAAGGTTCCTGATGATTGAACTACCAGAAAGCTAAACTATGTCCTGTAATTTATATCGTTCATTAATTTATTATTATTACTATTGTTTTGTTTTTGTTTTTGTTTGTTTGTTGTTGTTTTTTTTTTTTTTTTTTTTTTTTTTTTTTTTTTTTGGGGGGGGTCTGTCACAGGAAATACCACTTTGGTATTTTCAGATGTTTTATCGAACAGGTTTGCTTACCTAGACCTATAAGCATCTAGGTAATAACGTTTCCCATTTTCTCCCCTAATGTTGGATAATGGGTGTACACATGAAAATCTTTCGATTTAGAGCAACTAAATAAAAAATATAGAAAAATAAAAAAACAAATAAGTAACTAATAAAAAAATCTTGGGGATCGAACTCAAGTCCTCTGAATGAGAGTCTGTGCTTCACTGTTATTGCCGATACCAAAAGCAAAATTCCTATTTAGATGAACCAAACCAGGATATATTAGTCTTTGTTCCAGGCCGATTTTGAGCAATTAATTTGTGAAGGGTCCGGTACTATCCTGTAGAAAAAGAATTGCGTGCACCTGATACAAAAATTGTCAAAACGACAGATGCTATGCGCCGTCCAGGCCCCGGAACTGGGTATGTGATCGCGCCATTAGCAGTTCAAGTCCAGTCACACCATAGACGTTACGTCTATGGTCACACCAATTACGTCTATGGTCACACCAACCAAATAATGTACAGCAAAACAAACAAAGATAGATAACCATATTTATTATTATATCAGTTTAGATTTAGAGATGTGACTTACATATGACAGTGGTATACTATAAGCTCGATTCGATGATGAACCGATGACAACATCAAGAACGAATCGGGGGGAAATTTCTTTTTATCCATCTCATAAGCCTGATATTATTCACATTGCTACTAAAAGCATTTCGTTTTCAAACTACAAAGTGTTTGTTTTTATACATAATGCATGACTACATGAAGAAAAGAGCGCCGAGCACGGTTTAGGCATAATGTATGTGCCTAAAAAAGACTAAGATTTACTTTCTGGTCAGGTAAAGAAATTAACATTAATTTGAATTACTGAATTGACAAAAATAGTTGTGGTGCCTGAGCTGCTGCAGAGTCCGTGAAATTGTGCCAAATGAGAGTAGAGAGAAAAAAAAAGAGAGGGAGAGAGAGAGGAGACGGGGGGGGGTAGAGAGAGGAGTTAAGCGAGGGCGGGGCAGGGTAGATTGAAGAATAGAGAGAGAGGGTAGATATTGGTAGTAGAATGTAAAGTTAGGGAGAGAGAGAGAGTGGAGAGGAGAGATGTATGTGGAATAAATAGAGATAGAGGGAGGAAGAGATATGAGAAGATGAAGGGTAGTAAGATTAGGGATGGAGTGAGAGAGATGATGAGAGAGCGCCAGACGGGAGTAATGGGGTGGGGGAAATCTGTCAAATTTTAATTTATGTTTTACGTTAATTGCAATTTTCATTTACGGATTTAGCAATCTAGATTATAAACAATGTCTTTGATAATCTTATTTTCGTTAAGGTTTGTCTTTGTGGTTAGAGAATTGTTACAGATTCGAATCTGGCTCTTAAATTGTTTATTTAGTGGTCGTGGTAAATATTTGGTCTTCCCTTCTTGTTTATTGCAGTGTTTGGTACATTATTTTTCTGATTTGGGACTCTTGCACTGTTCGGTGGCTATTGATTATCTAGGTTTATTACACGGATGCTTGGCCAGGTAGACGTAAGGTTTCTGCACTTGCGCCTGTAGTGTCTTGGGTCGAATGTATTATTATAAGTCTAGTGTTGAACGACGAATATGTACCGAAACTTATCTCTCAGCTTTGGGGACCCCTTGTCTGTCATTACGGGACGCTTGCCTTAATGTCCCACATAATAACAAAACTCATACCTCGTATCCAGATCTAGTCTTATCTGCGTAATTATACACATTTAATATTGAGGTAGTGTTTTTTTTTTTTACCCGAGGACCTATCACTGAATGATTTGGATCGGTATCTTTTTGATTGTCCTGTTACAAACTTGTGTGCTTGTGAGGGTTGTGTAGTTGGGAGTGTGTTTTGTTTTTTTGTGGTTTTGTTGTGTTTGTTATTGGTTGTTGGGTTTGTTGGTGGGGGTGGGTGTGTGGGTGTATATGTGCATTTTGTCGTGTGGCATCATTAGGTTAATGGATTTTGCTCAATTTTGTTGTGATCTTTTATCTTCGATTTCTATATGCCACTTTTTGGCAGATTGAGGTGTGAGAATCATGTGGCTTTTTGTTTTTCTGAAGATGTCCCTGTTTATTACATCTGGCTATCGCATGGCAAAGAACCAAATGTAATTTTGTACCGATAATGCTATTGGTAGGAATGACTTCTATTACTGAGATTATTACATTTATTATTTTCTTAGAGGACGTCTCTATTTTATGTAGATGTGTGTTTTATACTTTTCCATGTGGACCACTTGATTTCCGGTAAATGGTGTTGTGACTAATTTTTGTATTTGACTCTCTCTGTATAGTGGTGTCTCATAGTCATAAGGCATTGTTAATTTTATCTTTGGGGTTTATGTTTATCAAATAAATAGGGTTTGTGGTGTATTTATTTGGAGAACCTAAATTTACATGGTCTAGTGGGTAGTTTGTGCAATGTACCTGCCAAGATAATTAACGCTTAAATTAGAACCTTAATGTATATTATTGTCTTTCTATTATTTCATTTGTGTAGGTTGTTTTGCTTTGTTAATAAGTTTTAGTTTTATTTGTATTCTGTTATGGGTAATTTGGAAACAAAGCATTATAGGTTCCTTCTGTTATGAGGAATTGCCAATTTATGAGTTATTTATACAGTTACTTGATCCACTGGCTTCATATTGGCCATGTAAATAATAAAAAATTGGATAGCGATAGTTGTGTTACAGGTTTCTCTGGAAATATTTTGATGCGCAAGTGTTTTACATTTTTCGCACTGTGCATTTTCTTGATGCAGTGAAATGGTTGGGGTGCTGGTTGGACGTTTTTTCCGAATAATCATAATCTAGTAGTGCCATACAGGTGAATCTGAGAGTTCTGTGGAATGTTAGCCGCCTTTTTAATTTTCAACTCTCATATTGTTGTCTTCAGTTATAATATGTCCTCATTACTAACTTGTAGAAATTTGAAAGATCTTCAAGTGAATGCCTGGTGAGTCAAGGACTTTTTCTTTGTTAGTCGGTGAGATTGCTTTATAAAGTTTTGTGGTGCAGCTATACTTAATCCTGGTGGATTTATAGGTATATTTGCACTTGGTCTCGTTTTTTTCATTTATAATTTTAGATTATGAGTATAATAAATTGGAAGTTTACTCCTAGTATGATATCACAGTGTTTTATCTGTTTTGTATTATGAGGTATGTTTTTTAGTTGTCTTTCTGTGGGATCTTAGGGAGTGCGCTGTGTTTTTGAGGAGTCCAACCCAAATAGCTTTCGCCTTTTCCAAAGTTTTTTTTTCTCTTTTAAAGCTGCGGGATGTGATGTGTGTTGTGTTGACTTTTTTTGTTTTTGCTTGGTTGGTTTTATTTGCTGTGGTGGGACATAAATGACTTTGTCCAGTTGTAGTGGGGGGTGTGGATGGGGCGTAAATAATTTTATTATGGCGAAAACGTTTTGTTGTTCGTCATCAAGGAACGTTCCTATGTTTTTTTGTGGTTGGTCGGATTGGTATTATTATAATAATACTCTATGTCGCAGAGGCTTGGCGGAGCGGGATTTTTACAATGTTTATGGTTTATGCTCACGATGGAATTAGGGGTCACTTAAAAGGAAAGTTTGGGCAAGTGATCTCATATATATGATTTGTATTCTTGTGTAGGTTGTCCGAAGATGTAGGTTTGGGTAGAAATTGTATGCTTGCTCGAAAAGTTTTTTTGAATTACGTTATATATAGTTGGGAGACAATGTTCTCAAGAGTTCCATGTTAGAGGTGTTGAAATATTTGTGGTTTTAAGTATAACATTTAATTCAGTGGATAACAAAGGTGGGCAGCTTTGTTGTTTTGTTTTTTTTTAGTTATGTTATAAAGCGGTAATTACTTATTTTAGGTTATTGTCTTTCTCTACGTCTAGAAACACAATTAATCTGTTGTATTTTTTTGTTTCTCTTCTTCTCTTTTGTTCGTAGTGGAAAAGTTTTTGGGATGGGTGGTTGGTAGGCAGCACGTCGACCTCTCTCCTTTCTTTCTCTTCTATAAGGTGGTGCCCCCCCGCCCGCCCTGACCTTTCGGTTTGGTTAGGGCTGGCCAGTAAACATCATACTGGTGGTCGGGGTTTGTCGTTTGTGTGTGTTAGTTTTATAAGGTATTTTGTATAATGCGAGAGAGAATTTAATGAATGTATGATGTGGGGGTGAATCAAGAGATATACTAATGAGGTTCGGCATAATTATTTTCTCTATATGTATGTTTGCTAAATTTATAACGGTGCTGCTTGCAAATTGGAATTATATCAGCTTTTTCAGGAATAATTTTAATTAGGTAAGTCATTGAATGTTTACACATGGAAGAGAATATAGTCAAATCTGTTACGATGATTTTGAGATGTAATTTTCTGGTAGAAGGAAATTTTTAAATTTGAGGCATCATCGTTAAGTTTTCATCGTCTAGATATATAAGATATACTATAGTATTATTTTGTTGGTTTTGCTTTAGTATATCATTTACTTCTTTGATTAGTGTTGATGGAAAAGCTAGTTCCCCGTTCTGCTGTTTAAAAATAAGTCAGTCTGTGCGGAGTAGTTGGAACGGAGAACTTAGCTTATAGGAGCAATCACACGGTTCCTAGCCGTGTTTTAGGGTTGTCAGATGTATAGTGGATTGGTTTATGGAGCTTGATCACAGCACTAGCTTTAGAGAGGTCATCTTTGTTAGGTATGCTGATCAGTGGATTGATGTAATCTAAAAATGCTATATTTACAATCGCATCTTCGATGTTCTTATTTCATTCATTATAAAAGTGCCTGTCAGTTAATTTGATTATGACCTTATCTCATTAGTTTGGTGGGTTTGAGATTCAGAGGCGGGCGAGGGACGCGCCCCCAAAATATAAAAAATATATAGATAATAAAAATATTCACATCGACATAAACCCGCTTTTTCATTGACTATAAGTTTCCGGTTTTGAGTTGTTTCTTAGTTCTAAGTTGTCCTCCTTTCTTTTTGATATAGAGAACATACATACGCCTGACTGTGGATTCTTTTTTTGTAACTGGGTGATTTGAGTGGTGTTTTTTGTATAACCTTATAAGTTCACGTAGTGGATCTCACTACGCTTTCATGTCGTCAGACTTTTGTCACTAATTTAAGAAAGAATGTCTTGTGTGGACTCTTCGAACGCGCGGGTTCTCTTGCCTTGAGGACTTACCATTGGGCGAAAGGTGTTGTCGACATAGTGCGGTTTAGATTATTGGCATTGGTTTCCTATGTTTAGTGTGGTGGGTGGGTAGGTCTTGCTTTTGAGGCGTTTCTGGCGCTTGCATAGGCAACCAACATTTTCAAAAGCAAAGCTTGATGTTCTGTTTTTCTAGCGCTATTTATTTTACACAAACACAACGAAAGGTGTCGAATTCAACTATTGAAATCACTTAAATTATGCTATAACCATAATTCTAGTTCGAATTCTGAGCCAAATTTTCGGCTCGTGTTCTTCGCGCCCGCACTATTTTTCAGAAAGCCCAAATGTAAATGATAAAATTTATGCGCCGCCCTCCCTTAATTTTAAACTTATTTCTTTATGGCTTTCCTGACTTTTAAGTCCCCACCCCGTCCCCCCCCCCCATTTAGCAAAAATGGCAGTCCGTGTCTCGCCTCTGGGTTCGACTTCAATCCAAAGGTTAGAATATACCTTTTTCACATTTTTAAGAAATGGGGAATGGAAAGTGGGCCTTTGAAAAGTGTCCAAAAATTGATTTCAAATTTTGCAAATGTCTCCACCGGCACTAGGAAGGAGTCAGTCCTGGCTATTCTTTCTCATTGAGTCGATGTACTTGTGGTTTTTTCTCCTGGGTGTTGTCGTTTTTTTTTTTCGGTTGCTTCTCGTGCTCCCCGTTTTTTTCGGCGTTGGTAAGAGCGGTTTGGTCGGGCCGGGTCAGGTCCTTTCAGTTTGTTGCGATAAATTAGGTGTCAATAGTCATAGTATTCAGAAACTACTCTGGATGGGTATATTCTGCTATCAACTGACATTCATTTTCATCATAAATTCAATTTGGTATTTTTCCCCTCTGGTGGGCAACTCGCAATTTTTTGTTTTTCTTTACAATTAAAGCGTGCTTTCCTATCACACTTTTAAATTTTGGAAGTGCTTTGTGTGTCATGTTCGTTACATTTCCTACATGTTTTTTTGTTTGTGTTTTCACTTGATAATATCAGTATCAGTGCGCAGTATGATTTTTCGGTAGAGGTGGTGACATGAAACACTAATGACGAATTATCTTGGTTTCGTTGATGTGTTCCTAACATTGTATTGTTAGATGATCGAGGAGTTTTGTCTTTCCTCTTTTGTTAACTTTTTCCTTGAAGACTTTTTGTGGTTTATTCGGCTCGTGTTGGTTTGTGGATACAGGCCGGAGTTTTTACTTATTGATTTGTTAGTAGGTGTATAGTTTTGGGTAGCGGTTGTTCTATGTACATCGGGTTTTTTATTTTGTTTTGGGTTTGGGTTTTGGTGTTAGGGATGGTGTTTTATGTATTGGTTGGGTTTTTGTGTTGTTTCGATATTATCAATTACGTCGGGTGGTGATAACCATTGCGCCGAATTGCAACAGGGCGTTGGTGTTAATTTATCCTGTCTGCTTTTAAGGTTAAATTTAACGCAATGGTTTTAAACTTTACCTCTGTCGGTGGTTTCTTTATAATTATTTGACTTCTTCAGCTGTGATTTTTGATTCCAAGCTAGACAGTGTAGGTTTGGTTTATTACGCGTTATAGTTTTAATATTTTTCCCTTGGGGTTGGCTGTGCTTTTGTTCGTATAAATTATTCATGGGTCATTTGTTTGTAGTTCGCCGGCAAATTTAATTACCTTTTTTCTGTCGCGAACTGTTGTGCACATTGCTCTGCCTCTGACGGTTCTGTTGTGTTGGTGTAGTATTAATATCGCGCTATTGACACTAGGGTTACATACTGTCCAATGCATAAATTGTTCTTTTTTGCATTTAATGACGTAACAATGGAAATAAATAGGTACAAAGTTATCAGAGTTGGCTAGGTGATACGTGAGACGAGGATGTATATTGTGTTTTATAAGATTTATGTTTGATCTGTGGAAGTGGATAGGGATTATGGCTTTTTGTGGGTTTCTTGAATTTTTGTAAGGGGCGGATTTGGGCCGTAATGGGCGCCGCTGGTGGTTGATACTGTCTTTATTAACATTTTGGGAATTGACTAATGGGGCCCCGGTCTATCTTTTGTTTAGTACATATCAAATGGAGTGTATATACTGAGTGTATGTTTTATCAGCGTTATTGAAGATCTTGTGGCTTTTTTTGCCCGAATACTTTCTCGGAGGTCAAAGAATGAGTGGAGTGGTCATGGCGGCCATTATGGGCTGGGAGAATTTTTTTTGGTGAGGTATGGTTATGGTTAATGATAGTTATCATTGAGTGTATTAGTTAGGTTAGATTTTGGTAGTATTTAGATATATGGTTTTAAGTATTAGGTAGTAGTAGTTGTTTAATGGTATTGATTTATTATTAGCTTGGAATATTTATGGGTTAGGTATTAGTGTAGTATTATAATTAGAGCTAAGGAAGATAAAGAAATTTCCGTGGGTTTTGTTTAAGTTTTGGTTGTTGTATATTAAATTATAGTTGACCGTGGAGGTCCAATAATCTGGTAGTTGTGTTCCTTTTCTTTTTTGTACCTTTTTTATCTCTCGTTTTTCTTGTGCTCTGGTCTGTGCCTTTGTAGTTGGTATTATGTGAATTGTCCCTCTATTTTTAGTATTATCGCGGTTATATTGAGAGGCTTTCGCGGGTTGCAGGTGCCGGATCGGGGGTGGGGTTTGGAGGTGGGGCCGATACAAATAGTTGACTTTATTTGGACTGGCGATAAAAATACACACTACCTCATTGCTCGGGTATCAAGCCCTAACGTGAAAAAATTTTGTATGTACCTTGGGCTCCGAACCGATGTATCATGAAAAATTAATATTGCGTGTTATCAAAATCTGGAAATTGCCATTTTTGCCCCCCCCCCCCCTGTAATGAAAATCTGGATCCGCCACTGGATTTGTTGCACAAAATTATGAAAATATAAACTCACGATTACGTTTTCCCTTTGCATTCGATCATTCCATACCTTTGAATAGCTTTTTCCCACTACAAAAAATCAAGGGTCAAAATATATGAATCTTCACCCGGCCCCAATAAAAATATAACAAAGTCACAATCCCCTTGAACCCAGAATTTGGAGTCAATCAGAGCCTTTCGGGTCATCTGCAAATTCTTCGACCCAGAATCCAATCAAATTGGACACGGAAAATGGTGTGTGGCATGGATGGACCCCAGAGTCCAGGTCATGAAAATGATACAGAAAAACGGAAAAATTTGACCCTTCAATTTTTTCTTTCACAACTTCCACTTTTCAATACTCTTCTGTCAAGTCTTTTTCCAATCAGTGTATTTTGTTTACAGATACCGTTCCCTTTTCAATAAGTCCTGAATATTAAATTTACAATATTTGTTTCAAATATCTATAGGTTCACTTTCCATCTCTTTTTGTTTAATTATTTGAGTTTATTAATCATCTATTGTTGTTACTTAGGGAATTTAAAAATATTAAGTTCCACATATTCTACTACATTATAAATAAGAGATATTATGGAACCGTTTGTTTTTACCATATCTATTTATAGCATGCACCTAATTAGTATCTTCTTTAATGGAGTCACATCCTCATCTCATGTTTTCGCGTCACTTTCAACTCCATGGTTTGCCACTATTCGGTTCTCTATGTCTATACATTACGTTATTATGTGGGTAACATAATTAGAGAGAATGAGATTTTAATTATGCCATTATCTTTATATTCATATGTACATATTCCTACATTCGAACTTTTTTTTTTAATTCTTAAATATTTAAGTTTTTTAGTATCTTCACATGTCGATTCAGGTATCACAATTTGTGCAATATTTATTTAGTATGGACAAAATTTGGGCACCAACAATTTTGCACTAAATTATTTTGATGAATTCATTAAATTAACAAAGAGCATATTTTTGTTTACCACTAATGGGGCGACCTTACATTCTCAATGGAGGACCTTTAAAGGTTTCTCAGAAGGAAATTGATAACCAAAATTTCTCAAGTTGGGGCTGAGTGAAGAGCATAGTGGAGAAAAATGAATATATAAGAAGGGATCATTTAAATTGGAGGGATGAAAGACAGTCCCCCCCCCCCATTAACTAAGGGATAAATATTTGACGAGATAAATAGGCAGGTTCAAAATTTTGAGGCCTAGTTCTTTGTAAGATTAGTGAAATTCCAGTATGGCCCCGTTATTCTATTTGTAATACCCAGAACGGATCCTAATTCCATCTTAGTCACTCCTTGTCGACTTTCTTTGGCTGATTTTCCAGTCTTGTATGCCACTTGGAAGGTCCCTGCCAATATTAAAAAAAAAAAAAAAAAAGGGGAAAAGAGCAAATAGTGAACACGTTTTATTATGTAAAAAAACAATGATTGGATTTGATGTTCATTTAATGTATTAAAGATTTATATTCAGCCATTTTACAAACAAAATCCCCCTATTTGAGCAATTTCGTCCTCCTGCCAATTTTTGGCTTGGTATTTTCTTTTATTTTCTATATTTTATTTTGCTAATTGTATATATAACTGGAATTGCATCATGATCAATTGGTTAGTGGACGAGAAACATTGCCAACAAACTACAATGAAAATTTGTAAGAAGAAGAAAAAAAAAAAAACCACACAACAAAAAAAAAAAACAAACCAAAAGCCCAATCAATGGTCAATACTTTCCCCTGGGGAAAAAAAAATAAAGAATGTGGACTAAAAAACAGCTGATACTTGTGGATCAATCATAAGTTTTTTTTATTTTTTCGGAATTAGGCCAATTTTCTTCTGTGATTATTTAGAAAAAGGCCTATTGATCATGGAGAACAAAACAGTTTCATTGAACCACTTTTCTTTCTTTTGAATGTAAGCTCTTCAGTTATTTTTTGTTTTTCTAAATTATCAACTGTATGGCGGCATACCCCCCTCCCCAAAACGTCTAAACAAGGCTAAATAATTAAAGCACAACGTTACTTGTTTTTAATGACCCCATCTCCAGACCGATGTAATCAAGCCTAAGATTTCCCTTCTGGCCCTGTGGGGTTTACTTCTTAGAAATCTTGTCCATTCAATGTAATCCATCTGGAAATATCAAAAAAGAAAATAGAATAGCACTCTACATTAGCATTAAATGATTTAATACAACAGTAATTTTTATATAAAAATGGATCTAAGAATCTATTTCTTTACCGCAGACATATGTCCTTGAATTATGATGTTTACGTTTATTTCGACAGAAAGCAAGACAAGTAAGAAAAACAAAATTTTTTGAAAGCCAAGAAAGTAAGTAAGACATTAGTCAGACTAAGAGGTCCAGGCCTATATGAGTAATGGGTGAAGAACTCACATAGATTCTTAACTCCAGATTCAGATCTAAAGTGTAGACTAGAATACAGTTCAAGAAGATCACAAAGCAATTATTAACTCCGGAGGAAATCCCAAATAACATGGGCCCCCAGATGATGCAGTCCCTATTCTCGAAGTTTAGTCTAAAATCCTAGATCTTTTTTACATTCTGTGGGTCCAAAACATGGTAACCGGTCGGGGAAAATAAATTAGTTATGAAATCTCTTTCAATGTTATGCGTTTCCATACATCCGAGAAGAATGTAGTCCCTGTTCAGTTCTAACTTAACCAATTAATTTCTTAATTCCCTTTGATTTCGGATTTTACAACTGCTTTCCTTCCTTATTCCAAGAAAACTGGAAGTCCAGTTGAAGATTCTTGTTATAATGTTACAGGAAACCAGCTGGGTGCCAATACTGAATGAAAAGAACCCAACTTAACATTTTAACTTCACATCTTAATTAGATTTAAGCCAGGTCCTAAACAACCAGAATCTAATTGTTTACTCTTTTATCGTAGGCCTACACCAAAGAAATATAGAAATCTAAACTAGAATCTAGTAACTAATAACCTAAGTAACTATCTAGAATCTATGTAAAGGTTAAACTGACAGTAGAACTCTAGGCCTAGTGTTTTGGAGGAATTCACAAATCTTCTTTACTATTTTCCGAGCAAATTAAGATCGGGGGTGGGGGCTAACCTATAGTACAATTTATACATTACAACATTGTCCGTTAGATTGAAAAATAATGAAAATTTTGAAAAGCGTCCGATATTGCCATCGTTTGAAAAAAAAAATCATAGAATCTAGGCCTTAACCTTAGTCTAAACGTTAGATCTAAATAAACAAAAAAAACAAAAACAATTAATCATTCGAGGAAACAACAACGAAGTCAAGAGCTCAATCTCAAAGTCAAAGGCCCAAATGGTCAAAATGACAAATTGTTCAGTAAGATCTATTTTTTTTTTTTTTCTTCTGTCTTCATGCCCTTTCCCCCCCCGCCAAAAAAAAAAGTCTAAGATTCTTCTAATTTAGGATCCAGATTCTAGATCTAATTAATACTACTGTTAAATTTATTAACTGATGCATTGTTTTAAAAGAAGACAGGCTGGGCGTGCTGGTGAAAGAGCCTTCCACTATAGTTTATAAATCTATCCTAGATCTAACAGTTAAGACCCAGAAATCCCAGCCATAACCAGGGAGGCCTAGCCTAGACTAACAACAGTTAGAACCTAGAATCTAGAATCTAGGTCGTTAAGACCTATAACTCCAGTTAACTGAGGCCCGATGTGTTATTAAGCCCCAACACGGGACCAACGTTTATAGGCCCGGCCCCGAAATTCATGTTTAGGATCCTACTGTCTGTTAGCCCTTTAAAGGGAAGCTATCTCAGGGGATTAAATTAAATCATTGTTATTAATGTTTATTATATTATTTAAAAAAAATAAAAATAAAAAAAATCCAAAGACACCGCCTAGGGCTTAGGCCGTTTCAACTCCGCCCGCCACTCGTTGACTTTAGGGATGCTTTTCACCAAACGCCGCCCTCGCGTCCCCGCCTCTTTTTTTTTTTTTTTTTAAATTGGACTTCGGAATCAAGGAAAATTCTCCCCTTGTTTAAATACATTAATTATCGGGCCAAGGTGACACAAATCGTTCATTTATTGGGGACTTTACATCCCTCTATGCGAAATAACCTCAGCGACGCCGATTGAGGGTTGGTACAGAGGGGACAATGCCAGGATGTTTATCATCTTTTTCCACATTAATTGAACAAAGAAACATAACTAACAACAACAGCTATACCAATGAAAAGGAATTTTGGATTATAATGTACTTGTTACAATCATAAAATAAAAAAAGTCAAGTATACTCACTATTTTCGTTCGTCATCCGTTTTTTCCACCATGACAGATATTATCACACAGATTATGCATTAATTTTTGTTTTATTTTTGAAGCTGCGTCGGTCATATTTTTCTTGACAAGATGAGTATACGTGGACGACTGTCAATGGGATTTTAACCTACAGATTACCACCATTATACTCTGGGTTGGGTTTAAAATTTA
>CALNVZ010000641.1:27028196-27043440 GCA_940671915.1 Paracentrotus lividus
TTTCTTTTTCTCCTTTCTCTCTGTCTAATTTTGTCTTTACCCTATCCCATTTCTCTCTTTGCCTCCATTATTTACCTCTCTCTCTCTCTCTCCCTCTCTCTCTCTCTCTCTCTATCTCTCTCTCTCGCTCTATCTTTCTCTCTCACTCTCATTTTTTCTCTTCGTTTTCCCGTTGAACCTTAACGTTTTTTTAGTTGAATTCACAAACTTAAAAGTACCAACATGTATTGTATTTTCTATTTGAAATTGTGTGATGAGTAAATATTAATCAGCAGGGACGCATGTCAATAAAATGAGAACAATATGATTTAGTGAGTTTAGCATACATTCTTTTATTTCTTCTACTAACAAATAATCATTCATTGTTATTAAAGTTCATCAAACATGAGTTGAGTGGATGGCTTTGAACCCATTAGACATATTATCATATATACATGTAAATATACTTGCATTCTACCCCTTTGGAGAGCTATTGGACTACAATATAATATACACTAAAAAATCACTACGAAATTTTATTTTTATTGATTTGGTTTAAGAATAAGATACTGAGTCATCTCAATAAATTTGACGAATACTAAATTCTTGTTCGTACCATGCATAACATTCATAATGTATATAATCCTATAAGTAGATTTCAAACATTTTGTTACATAACGTGGTAACCTAGAGCCTTCTAAATCTTCCCGCCACGGGTCGAACTGAAGTCTCCAACACTTACTCATACCGTCTGATCATGAGGAGTATACCTCACCGAAATGCAGCTTTTTTTTTTTTTTTTTTTTTTTTTTTTTTTTTTTTTTTTTTTTTTTTTTTTTTTTTAACGATCTACAATATATAACGACCTGCAATATATTGGTTCTTCTTGTTTTGGGGGTTTGTTTTGCTTTGTTTTGTTTTGTTTGTTTGTTTGTGCGAAAAGGTTTCTTTGGGCGAATACCATTTTTGAGGTATGCCTGTATGGTTTGTACAGGGATCTGGTCTACGCATGTGAAAACCCCTCCTTAATCCCCCTTTTATCTGATTACCCACTCTAAAAACTATTAATCTAAATGAATGTTTGGGTTATTGTGGTGATTGAAGACTCAATTTGAATATGATTCCAACATTCAGGCTGGCATTCAACATCATATTTTACAATCAATAGGGTTTATCAATGGGGTTTATACATAGTTGGTGTAGTGTGATATTGCAGCATGTAGTATCATATCATTATAAAATAGCTCTGTGATTTTACGTATCGTGGTTGGTCAAAACGCGTCACGTGTGCATGCTGAATTTTCGATGCAATGCACCACCGTGCATTTTGCGGCGCAAAAAAAGTGATAACACATACATCCGGGTCTTTTCCGTGTTTTGTTTACTTTCTTGGATGACGATCGTGATGTAGATCTTGAGCTACTTACCAAAAATTCCAAGGGATAATCCTTTGGAATTTTTTTGGTAAGTAACTCAAGATCTACTAGAGCAATGTCGCAATTTTATAAAAGCGTTAACACACTTCCCTGTATTGTGCGATTAAACGTAAATGCAGTGATCGCTCGATGCTTCGGATGGGGCGCAGCTGCACTCGCCTGCGGCTCGTTGCAGCGCGACCCCTATCCAAAGCTATCTCGCGGTGCACTGCATTCACCGCTAACGCACGCTCGGGCGTGTGTTAATGCTATAATATGCCAGCCTGAAAGTTGGAACCATATTAAGTCTTTAATCATCATGATAACCTAACATACATTTGAATTGTTTTAGAGTAAGTGGAAGAGAGAAAAGGGGAGATTACGGAGGTGTTGGCACAGTCACATGTCCAGACCAGATCCACGTACAAACCATATGGGAAGATCCCAAAAATGGTATTCGCCCAAGGAAAGTTTCAAATGGGACTGAGTTGTTGCAATCTTGCCGGAGGAATGGACAATAATCTCAGGAGATGTATATAGAAAGCTCGTTGACAGCTTCAACAAGTGAAAAAATGCAAATTAAAGCCAAATACGTACAGGCAGTATCATCACCAAATTGTATGTAAACTTTTGACCTATTGAATTTATCCAAACTGAAATTAGATCAAGCATATATATGTGTTTAAATATCTTTTATGAAAACATACTCTCTGAAAACAAAGTAAATACCATACCTAACCATCTTCATCAAAATAAATGATGCCCAATGTTCTTATCGTGTAAAATATTAGTTATATGTTTTTGTACCAGGCGTATGTAAACTTTTGGCCTCAACTGTACATTGCCAATGTTCGATACTAGGATTAAATCATCTGTTTATATAAATCAACATCTAGAAATATATGCCATGTATGAATCTCGTTATACATACCCACCGAAGACAAAAAAAATATCCTTCATTTATACGATTTTTTAAATAAATACAAACATGAGATATATGTAAAAATTATTGGTTTGCAGATTTAATTCAATTCAAATCAAATAAAAAAAATACATATACTTTTGTTTAAAAGAACATTTTGGTAAAAAAACAAAGAAATGTAATAATAATGATAATAATAATAATAATAATAAAAAAACACGAGAGTCCGTTTAAGCGTGAGGCTTGAATTAAGGTCGCCATACAAATTCATATTTACATAATATAGATTTACATCAAAGGGAAAACTAAAAAAAAAAATGAAAAATAAAATGAAGGAAAATGAAAGGAAAATTAGAAAATTAAATAAAATAAATGAATAAAACAGAAAGAAGAAACAAATATATATAAAGGAAGAGAACAAGAAAGAAAGATATGAAACAAAAATCACCCTTGGAATTGAATAAATGATATGCATTTCTTATGTTTGTTTGTATTTCAGACATCATTCGTCGCTAAATAATGGAACACAAAATAAAGAGTAGGCATTTCTCCCACACATCTATACACGCCTTTAAAAAGATGGTAATAATAGACCGCCTCTTATCATGCTTATCATGCTTATATGCATGTCTTTGTTATATACCTTGATGAATTCGGTCTCATTTGGTATTTCATTAACTATGCTGTTCATCATAACGAAACTTAACATGATTATGATAATGATGCAAAAGGTATATTTATGTTTAGTGTTCATTATTTTACGTCTATAAAATATCGCAGTATATTACCTACTCATTTTTGTTATCATCATGATCATGCTTAATGGGTGCAAAATAAACATTGAAATATGATCCCCCCCCAAAAAAAAAAAAAAAAACGCACTATGATAGCATGAAATATAGATAGATTTAAAAAAAAATTAAAGTGCTAGCTTTTTTTTTTTCCTAAACATTCGAAAAGCATGACAAAATCGATAAAATTATACAGGAATGAATGAGATTCAGATAAACTCAAATGGTGAAATTTTAAAGGATTTCCCCCCCCCCCCTGCTTCATGTTTTAGGCGACAAACGGGTTATAATGCAGATAATTTACATACATTGTACTGTTATCACTAATTTGATATTATGACATAGCCACTAGAGACTATTTGTTATTATTAACGCTGAATGTTCCGCTTATATATCTTATGGTACCCTAAAGCATACAAATAAATGTTTTCAAAGGCTGAATTTATTTTTGAATATGAGAATGCTATCCCCATCACATGCAATCATCTTTCCTGATGAAGTCATCATTACGCGAGAAGCAGCAAGGTGATTCAACCGATTCTGCTTCACCATCAACCTGGTTGATGGAGGGAATGATGCTACTCTTCTCTTCTTCATATCACCTCCACTCATCACCTGATCAATCACACACGTCTTGTACTCATCATCTGATGTCATGACGTAGAGGTCGTCTGCCATAGGATCGATGCAGGCATTCAGGATTACATCACTATGGGGGATTTCCCTGTGAGCACCTTCTCTGTCGATGATGAACACTCTGCGATCTGGTATGGGTGAGGGTCGAGCGATGATGTGACCTGATGACGGCACACCAAGCATCCCCATATTCTCTTTACACGTGATTGTATTGATGATCTTACTATCAGCTGGGTCGATGATGTATATCTTAGACTGATTCCACTCAGCACAGATAATCATTCCATCCTGATCAACAGCAACATCCACCCATGCGTCACCATCCTTTGTGTTTCTTGGTATTGTGACGTCACTGATCAGCTTCCACTTTCTGTCATACACACTGATGCATCCAGTCAAACTGTCTCCTGTACAACCTGTACGCCATTTACCGCATACTACCTTGTCATCTTTCAGCAATACACATGATGTAACATACAATGTATCACTACCTGTTATCACTCTCTGAGTGTGTTTGGTGTTCATATCTAACATGTATGTATGTGCACCACCTAATACTCTATCTATGATGATCACATTACATTCATCAATGCATCCTACAATGGTTGGGAATTCGATGTTATCTCTGACATTGATTGTATCAATGAGCGTCCACTGCCCATCATACCAATCAATCCTCCCATTATACTTCTCCCTCCCAACACCCTTCACAAACCTCACACCTGACACAGTACGAGTGATATGTTTCACCCCATCCTCATCCAGTGGCTTCTTTAGTTCATCAGTCACTGATGTGTTCACCCGATGCCCGTCTGTGACTACATTTCTATCTTCCTCGATTACTCTGTCAAGTCTCTGTATTGTATCTTCAGTGGTTTTCATGTCTTCTTTACATGATTTTTCCAACTCACCAATCTTTCTCTCTTTCTCTTCACTGATAGTATGAATGTCAGTATGAAGAATGCGTTGGGTATTGTCTATGGGTTCTTGTCTTTTCTCTGCATTTGTTTTGTTTAGTTCAAGTCGTTCCTTTCTCTCTTCATCGTTCTTCCTGATCTCATCGTTTAGCCTTTGACTCTCATCATTCTTTTTCTGAATCATCTCTCGGAGTTTGTTATTCTTCTCATCAGTCTCTAGATTGATTTTTGCAGCATCTTCTTGTTCTCTGTCTTTGTTCATTTTCGTCGCCTCATTGATGGCCAAATCGACTTCATCTTTGACAGCTTGAAGATGAACGTCAGTGTCCTTTCTACATTGTATGATTTTGTCTTCATGAGCGCGATGTAACTTTAGCTTGTCCTTTGCCTTTTCTTTCAAACAATTGAGCTTTGCTTTATTTTCCATGATAGCGCCCTCTATGCCCTGTCGCACGCATTCTTGTTGATGGTGATTTATCGACGTGCAAACTACACATAAACCTACACCATGTGTTTTACAATAAAGTTTCATTTCTTCATCGTGTTCATCACAGTAAAGATTGGGCCCACCCTTTCTTGCTTTGCCAATACATCCCTCTTTAGAAGCGCAGTCATCACAGAGCTTCTTTTTCTCCTTCACGTAGTACGTCACATCACTGATCGCCTCACAACCGTTTCCTTCACAGACGGTTTCTGCAGAGCTAAATTTAGACGCCATGGTGATCTACAGAAAAGCATAAGAAAGGGAGTACGTAAGGGGAAGATAAAGAAAGGGACAGATGGAATGGGAGAAAAGCGTATTATAACAAATCGAGAAAATGAAGAGCTATAGAGAGAGGGGGTTAAGAGAGAAACAGAATAGAGAAAGACAGAAAAGAGAAGAGAGAGGAGGAGAGGGGACAAGCTAAAACTGAAGGATTGAAAAAATTAATGAAAGCAGATGACACCCGGGGGGGGGGGGAGTCACTCACCACATGATGTGCTACGCATGCGTGTCCGCAAAAAGCGTCGAAAAGGATCTGTTTACAGCCTTTCGGCGGCGTCAAAGCTTTCCTTATAATAGGGATATTTTTTTAATTTCAATCGCCATTTTCATAAAAATAGGGGTGTTTTCAGCGAAAATCGTTGTGTTGGGGTCAAAATTTCACGGTGTTTACGCCATTTAGGGTATGTTTTTCCAGTCTGATGATGTCTAATGATGTCCTTATCACCTCCTTAATGTCAAAGAGTATACATTTTGAGAACACAAGTACATGGAATGTGACCTCTCATTGATTGTTTTGATTTTCACGTTAATTGAAAGATTTGAAACATTACGACGATTATGTTAAAACTATTTATAGATATACTATTCGTTTCCACTCTAATTAAGTACGAATTGTTTGTATATATTACTATATTCATGAATTATTATTATTATGCCAATATGATTATGATGATTACGTTAAAACTTTACTTATTTTTATGGCCCCCTTTTTCACATTTCCTATTACTACCATTAAATGTAAAGTCCAATGATATTCTAATTATGTAGAAATACAGTAAATCTATATACCTATAATATACAAAAGAAAGTATGAACCTGCTACTTCTCATTTGCATATTAATTACCATTATGTTAAAAACTTTGGGGCCATAATTACCCCACGGGTTGGGGTATTTATGGCCCCTATTGTAATGACTATATGAATTCAAAGATATTATGCTAATTAATGATGGTAATGTATAACAAATGTTGTTGGGTATTCCTACTACACTTATCAACCACCAACGATGATTTAGTCAATAATTGGTTCAGCCAAAATGTTGAAATTTTGCAATCAAAGCAATACATATATTTATGTACAAAATCGTACAAGTTAATGTCCCCATCTACGCTTATCTGCGCTTATGTTTATGCATTGGGGGCCATAATTACCCCAAATGACATTTTCAATTCGATCCCCCTTTACAGCTCTACTATTGAAGATATTCTGGTGGAAGTTTTTCTGTTGTGTTTTTGACTTCCTATAGTTTCAGTTTCAATCAAAATTTCATCTTAAATGATCTTAATTAATGATATCACACCCCACATAAAAAAAGCAGACTTGCCACTTTCCAACGATCAGAACTGTAATTGCCGTACATTTATGGCTCCCCTAAGCACAAAATTTCATGTAAATGGCTTATTTTTCTCATATGACAGTAGGAAGAGTTTAGTTAGGCACGTGTAAAAATTAAATTATCATTGTGTAATGCAGCAAAGAATTATAAGCTCTAAAAGACAAAGGGGCCATAATTACCCCAGTCTCCCCTATATATATATATATATATATATATATATATATATATATATATATATATATATATATATATATATATATATATATATATATATATATGAATTATTATAATTTTTTTTTTTCACTCTGATTATGTTCAAAATGTTGACAAAATAATATGTACATTTTACTGATGAAGTCTAATAAATTGAATTCAATTCAATTCAATTCAATGACCATCTCCAACATATTTGCGATTAACATGATATGGTGAAAATCTTCAGGAAAATAATTATTTCCCATTGCTTATACGGCATAGGAAAAAGAAAATAAGAAAAAAGCACAGATTCGTGGAGGTAAATTAAGTTTATGAACTTAATACAGCGTGATTAATCTTATACTACAGATGGATTCTTAGGTTTAAGGTTGTATTTGTTTAGATCAAGTGTATATGGTGCTGATAACACAATTTCTACTATCCAAACAGATTAATGGGATATTTACCTTTTTATGAGATAACTATTTGTTGAGAAAAAAAATGATAGTAACATAGAGAGGTTAAAATAGAGACATAATTAAGGGTTACATAGAGAGAAACGAAGAGAGAGAGAGAGAGAGAGAGAGAGAGAATGAGAGAGAGGGGGTGATAGACAGAGAGAGAGAGAGAGAGAGAGAGAGAAGGAGAGAAACCCGAATATATAAATACAGACAGACGACCAAACAGAAGTTAGCCGGAGAAAGAGAGAGCAAGACGGATAGAGAACATACAAAGATATATAATCTGATCTGACTAGGAAACCCATTCTGGACCAACGCCTGATTTACAGTACATTTCATACATTCCCGATTTAAACATAATCGCCGAGACGCCCCCCCCCTCCCCTCTCGAAACTATGAACTCATCCGAAGCCCATGGCCAAAATTTCTGAACTGAATGAAAGATCGCGTGACTAATTTAGTTCAAAGTGTTATTTGCTTGTGATCATATAATTTGGATGTTGATAAGATTTTTTATTTCAATGATGAGATAATTGATACTATCCAAACAGATTAATATGATATTTACCTTTTTATGAGATAACTACTTGTTGAGATAAAAAAAAAAAAATGATAGTAAAATAGAGAGGTTAAATAGAGACATAATTAAGGGTTACATAGAAGAAACGAAAAGAGAGAGAGAGAGAGAGAGGAAGAGAGAGAGAGTGAGTGAGAGAGAGAGAGAGAGAGAGAGAGAGAGGAGAGAGAGAGAGATAGGGGGAGGTCTAGAGAGGTCTAGAGAGAGGAGAGAAATCCAAATATAAATACAGACGACCAAACAGAAGTAAGCCGGCGAAAGAGAGAGCAAGACGGATAGAGAACATATAAAGATATATAATCTGAGGTACTAGAAACCCATTCTGGACCAACGCCTGGTTTACAGTACATTTCATACATTCCCGATTTAAACATAATCGTCAGACCCCCCCCCCCCCCCCCCGCCACCCTCTCGAAACTATGAAACTCCTCCGAAGCCCATGGCCAAAATGTCTGAACTGAATGAAAGATCGCGTGACTAATTTAGTTCAAAGTGTTTATTTGCTTGTGATCATATAATTTGGATGTTGATAAGATTTTTTTTTCCAATAAGATAATTCAGACTATCCAAACAAATCAAGATAGGTGAGTAACTTAGATTTTTTGTACGAGCTGAAAATTTGCCTGAAAAGAACGGGAGGTGTAGCTATGAAGATATATAAATCTTGTTCTTTCTTTTTTCATGACTATAATTACCTTACATAATTTAAGTAAAACATTTGTAACATTTAAACAACATTTATTTTAACATAAAGCAATATGTATACAGGCAATATTGCATTCTATCGAAATGACATTGTGTAATATCAAAGTCATCATTTATCTTTCCGTCCCTTTCTTATTTCTTTCCCTTTACTCTCTCTCTCTCCCTACCTATCTCTCCATCTCCCTATTTTTCTCCCCCTCTCTCTTTCAATCCCTTTTGCCTTTTCCATTATAACTTTATTATTTTCTCTGAACATTTTTCTCTTTTTGCTCTGTATCTTCACTTTTTTTTCAAATACAAGTATGACGTTTTACAAAATATGTTCAACATTTACGCTACTTAATCTTCGATTTTATTGAATCCTTATCTTTTTAATATTCCAGTATTTATGTGCATTTAAAACTAGTGGCAGAACTTCTTAATTAACGAACGAACATTTCAGCTCATCCTTTGAATTGTCGCTGTTAAAACATCCACATACTAAAAAAAATACAAAACAATCATTTCATTCACTATGAAACGATCTTCAATCTAAATTTCGTCGTTATTATAAACACAGTAAATACTTACAATCCGAAAGGAATGAATTTCCTGCTTTCAAATGTTGCTGAGAAGATGATGAGAAAAAAAAATGAAATAAAACACTGCTCGGTAGAAGTAACACAAGTTGCATCCGATTCGTTACGAGGAAAAACCCATTTCTGAACTTAACTAAATATCGCGTGACTGTGTACTGATATTAGCAGAGTTCAAAGTTTTTATTTATTCTTTATCATGTGCTACGCTTGAAAGATAAGAGATGATATTAAAAATAAGTAAAAATATCAAGTTAGCATGACTTCTTTTGAGGGATTGAGAGAGGCAGAGAAGAGGTGTTTATGCTGATTAAAGGGGAAGTTCACCCTGCAATTTATTTGCTTTAACAAACAATGAATAAATGAATAAAATAACTCATTTCACAAATAGCCAGCCACTAAAAATAAACCTGGGTATGTATGGAGAGGGGGGTTGGGAAAATTCGCCCTTTGTTCAATCCTTAGGATGCAGTAACATTAAACATGCTAAACGGGAATTCAAATTTATTGAAATAGCTCATTTTGCCAACATGATTATAAAGTGTGGAATCCCTTGACATTTACAAGCAAATTGCTTGCTTTACTATCCAGATATGTACGATTTCATATCCACATTTTAAAAACCGTCAACGTAACGCTTTTCAAACAGTAGCCTTCCACCGCGGCTCCCGATTGTACTGCATACTCTAGGTTATGAAGTCCCCCGCACCACCCCACTTATCCGTTGGGCGTTTCGTCAGCCTACTGAATGAATGCTCGTGACGGAGCGGTGTAGTGTGACCAAACCAAAAGGACTTTACTAATTTCGGTCGCTTTTGCACCTGTTTAGGAGGTTACTAAAATATAAATTAACGTTAGACTTCAACTGAGCATTTTTTTTTCTTCATATAATACACGAATAAAACACAATTACATCAGGTGTCCGGTGATCACGTGCACTACATGATATCTAACGTAGATAGGAAACTATTTTCATTCTTGAAAAAGAGCTCTAACAATCAAATCGCTTTTTCTTATGATATAATTTTCATTTTAAGAAAATGTTTACTTTAGTCCGATTTGAATCTTATACTGGAATTCCTAATATAATTATTTCAGCAAGTAGGCATTCTTCACGATATAAGCGATAAATATGAGAAAGTATGTCATAAACAAATTTAATTTCATATCTTTTGTAAGTATATTTCCACGTCAATAATATGCCCTAATGCAGAGAGTGTTATCATTGGCGCTCCATGACAGAAAGGGGTATTAAGGTAATAACGGTGTTTCAGTGGATGCAAACTTTCCATTATAGTATTTTTATATATTAGGGTAGAAGGCAGTGATGATGAATTGGTTCAGCGGTTACGCTCATAACTGATCATTCACTTTCTACCCTCGGTTTCTATCCTATCTCGCTCACGTCTTTTGAATCCACGGGGTAAATAACAAAAATCCTGATCAAACAACACTATTAGATTCAGCGTCAAAAACCTACTCCTCACCCCCTCTCCGCCCTCTCTTTTCGTGGAGTAGAAATTATTTTGTTCAAGTATGTATATGGTGAACAAATAATAAACAAACACTATTGCTTAGTGTTGGGATTATCCAAATTGAGACTTGAATGAAGTCTCGATAGATAAAAGATAGACATTTCAAGGTAGATCTATTTATATTTTGGTGCATGGATCTATATTGTCCCACATCAGAGATTGAATTTCTTACACAACTCATCTTGCATTGAGTCTCTGTATTGTATTCAATTTTCTGAGGACTGTGTAGTTCCTCTTAGTGCAATACAGCAGGTGTATATAGACTGGTAAACATACTTTCTCCATGATACATCACTGGTCATCATGAGATCCTTTGCGAAGATATGAACACAGTCTTGGTGTGACCTACGATGCAAAATGCTATGTTGTACGATTGTGTGCCGTCATAAATGGCGCCTGTAATAAATGAGAAAGACGTATGCACACTTTTTCAAGGATAGAGATAGATATAAAGAGAGAAAAAGAAAGAAAGAATGAACGAACTTATCAAAATTAAGTTCAACAATACAGGCTATCTAATGACGTATGGGACACTCATGTTAAAATGTAATGGTCAGAGTTCAAATGGACCTATTATGATATGTGCTTGGTTTATTTTTAATCTTATTAAGGTATTAAAAATGGTATCTCACCTGAAGGGACGTCTCCGAGAATCGGAAACTCGGAAGATGTCGCAGAGACGTCTCCAAGATCGGTTAAATTTCATTTCATATTAACAAACTAAATTTTTTGCACGACTCATTTGACATTGCGGAGACGAAGATGATGTCTCGAAGCCGTCTCTGATATGTCGTTGAGACGGAGTAGGGAAAAGGTCTCAAATACGTCCTTTGGCAAATAGGATAAAATTAACAACGTTTCAAGGAATGTGCAAGAATGCTTTTCTACACTTACCAAACAAAGCTCCGCAAACAGGAATGCTCTGACCAACAAATAGAAAGAGTATTGAAACACCTGCTGAATATCGGTTCTTTCCTGTCGCATTCATTGCGAGTAAGAATTGAGCTGGTGCCTTTGCACCGATCATGATTCTGTAAACAGCAGACAACGTCATCAAGGACCAGATGATTCTGCAATGAAACTGATAAAGAGAGCTGCAGCCGTATAAGGTTGACCACATAGCACCAAATCTCCACTTTGACGTAACCTTCTGAAGAGAAAATACCACCACCAAGACGTGCAAAGAAGTTACAGACACCTCCAACAATGGATACCTGGACAGCTTGGTATGTCGGGAGACCTTTGGCAATGGCGTTTGGAATCATAAAAAGCAACCAGCCGCTGTAAGACAGGCCGTATAGAAACGCGTGAATGCAGACAACATTAATTAGCGGGTGATCTCTAATGCGGCGGTCACAACTCGCCGTACCTTCGACGTGTAACTCCCTATGACGGATTTCGTAGAAAATTCGTGGAGCGGAGGTACCTTGCAGGTAGAATGCATATACGACGTTTTTATAATACCCTTACTACAGAAACGCAGGAATCGCAGAAATTGACCAACGACCTGTACGTGCATTGTACATGCAACGCAGGCTATTATGATGGCACGTGCCTCGTAGCTTACGACGAGTTGTAACCACCGCATAAAGATGCTCAGTTCGAAATATTGAAAAATCGTTCGAAGCACATGGATAACGTTTCTCTGTTCCGTTTCAACTTGATTGAGAATCTGAAGAACTCTTTCTTTATTAGAAGATGGGCCAACGTCGTTTACATTTAAGTCTGCTACTATCGAACTTTCTTCTGTTGTTTTTGACACTTGATTTAATCCATTCAAAATTCGATAGCTATCTTTCCTCTTTGCGTTATCTATCTCGTGTTTTATGCATACAATTTGATCATTTGTAGCTTCTAAATGCTGAGCAATCTGCGAGACCTCTCCACTATCAGTATTCATCCGGTCATCAGCATTTTTAGAAGCTAAAGCGCCCTCGTCACATATTCTATCATTCTCTGGAGCAAGGCTATCTATGTGAGGCTCGCTAAGTGAATCGAACGCTGGGTTTACGAAGCCTTAGGAAGACTGTTCATCTTTTGCCACGGGTTCTAAGAGGGCGCCACTCACCATCATATTAGCATTGATACGTCAAGGTACGAGCACAGCTCCCCTCCATCCATAAAGGTTCACCAGGAATTCAAAGAGGAGTGGAAGTACCATCACACCTGTACTACCACCTGATGAGAGAAAACCCAGGCGCGTATCCAGGATTCCGCACCCCGGGGGGCCCGACGTGATTTTGGCGCCCCTGTGTACTTTTCAAAATATGGCGCCCCCCCCCCCCCGGTCAGGCAAACATAGGCCTACGGCTTAAATGTATGTTGAAGGATTATGAATAATAATTTATTTGAAGGGTGTTTTTTTTCTTTTCTTTCTTTTTTCCCCCTTTTTTTAAAATTCTTGCCAATGGTGAGTTTATTGAAAAACAATTTCTAGTTATATGAGGTATTACCGCTACAGATGAAAATACGAATAATTCTAAATACGAGCGCGAAGTGCGATCAGATTTTTTTTCCTCTACTTTACGATCAGAAAGCAAAGAATTCTAAGCAATTAGGGGTATCAATTTTGTTTAGCTCTTCATCAGAACATCATATGAACGGGAGCTGTAATTTGTCCATCAAAACGATTTGAAAGCAAGCCATATAAAATCATGTGAAATTCGTCATGTGAAATTTGTCCATCAAGTAATGTGAAGTCAAACAATGTATATTGATGTTTTGTTGTTCAGAATCCTCATAATCTGGTTACAAGAAAGAAAAAATAGGCGAGCGTGAATCATGAGCGGAAATTTGATGTATCAGAATGATCTCTGAAAACGTGACATGTTATGCATTCCTCAGGAACACAATGTAATAACTCTTTGGAAAATGATGCGAGCGCGAAGCGCGGGCGAAAATTTTGCTATTTGTAATAGAGACCTGAAGTTTAGGATCAATTTGGCCTCCATAATTTAAAGACCTTATGTTGCCCAGGGGCAAAAGCAGCCCAGTAATTTTACATGATTATGAAAGAAAGATTAATATCTATTTATCTATCTGGCTGCTTATCTTTCCTTCTGCTTCCCTCCCTAAGTTTAAGATAAATTTGTCGCCCCTATAAGTTTAAGCTCAATTTCATTTGGCGCCCCCTAAATGTTGGCTTGAATTGGCGCCGTACATGTACGATTTAGGTGATTTGATCCCCCTGGGAAAATGCAGAAATAAATGTAATGTGTATTCAAATAAATTTTAATGTCTTGAATGATTAGTATCCTATAATGTAAATTATGGTCAGAGGAAAAACACAGGCGAGAGCAGAATTTTGATGTCTTTGAATGATGAGAAAACATGGCATTGCATGCGTTCTTCTGTATATACAGACCAGGAGGAATTAAAAATTAGAGACCATATTTCAAATACCAAGTTGTTGCCCCTTAGTTTAATATAAATTTGGTATCCCTAAGTCTCAGGTCAATTTGACGCCCCTACGTTTAAGCTCAATTTGGCGCCCTCTAAGATTTAGGTCAATTTGAAATGCAAAAATGAATGTAACGTGAAATCAAATAAATTGAAATGTTTTGATGGTTAGAATCCCATAATGTAAATTTTGGTAACTGAGGAAAAACACAGGCGAGGGCGAAGCAAGAACGGAAGTTTTGATGTATTCAAATGATTAGAAAACAGGACATTTCATGCGTTCCTCAGGAACATAATGTAATAATTCATTGGGGGGGGGGGGAGAATGATGCGAGCGCGAAGCGCGAGCGAAAATTTTGCTATGTATATACAGACCCGGATGCATGAATATTGAAATTTTGCTTTATCTACATAAAAACCATATTTTAAAACCTTATTTGTTACCCCTTAGTTTCAGGTAAATTCGGCGCCCCTTAGTTTCAGATCATTTGGGCGCCCAAAAGTGTAAGCTCAATTTGGCGCCCCTAATTTTAAAATCGATTTAATGACCACTTAACTCCAATTCAGTGCCCCCATATGATTCAGGTCATCTTGGCGCCCGTACGTGTAAGCTCAATTTGGCGCCGCTAATATGTTGAACATAAATTTGAAATGCAAAAAACAAAATAATAACATAAAATAAAGAATAAAAATAAAATAAAATAAAAAATGAAACGTGAAAACAGAAAACGGAAATTTTGATGCATTCGAATAATTAGAAAACAAGACATTTTACGCGTTCCTCGACACAATGTAATAAATCAATGGGAAAAGATGCGAGCGCGAAGCGCGAGCGAAAATTTTGCTATGTATATACAAACCAGGAGGCATGGAAATTCCATTTCTAGATAGAGACAATTTTAAAGACCCCTTATGTTTTTTTTTGTGTTTTTTTTGGGGGGGCCCCCTTAGTTTCACGTAAATTCGGCACCCCTCCCTAAGTTTAGGATATAGTTGGAGCCACTAAGTTTAAGATAAATTTCGCACCCCTAAGT
>CALNVZ010000641.1:27044536-27116224 GCA_940671915.1 Paracentrotus lividus
GGTCGCTTTTGCGCCTCTACTAAATATTTATAGGGCAATTTTGGCACGCCCTACGTTATAATCTCATTTTGCGCGCCCCTAATTTTTAAATTTCATATTGGCGCCCCCTATTTTAAGGAATGTTCCTGTCAATGTCCCTATCCTATTGAAGGTCAAATTTGGCTGGCCCCTTAGTTTAAGTCGTCCATTCGCTGGCCTCCAAGTTTATTGGCCGTTGCTGTAGTTTACTGCTTCATTTGGCTCGCCCCTATAATTTGTTTTCTGTAGAGGGCTGCCTTCCCCTCCCGTCTTTTTCACATTCTGGCGTCTCTTACTTAATCAAAATCGGATTCGGCGCCCCTAAGTTGTCTAATATTGATTATGTGCCTCTCCAGTTTCAGGTATATATATGGCGCTCGCCCATCTAAGTTTGACTAGATCAATTTGGCTCGCACGCCTACAGTTTAGCCTCACTTGGCTCGCTCCCCGGTATCGTTTTGGAATCCGTGGCCCCCCCCTCGATAAATTTAAGGTCGATTTGGCTGCTTCTTAAGTTATAAGGTCAATTGCTGCCCCTCCTTTAGTAATTAGGTGTTGATTGGGCCCTAAGATTTAATGGTCGATTTGGAACCCGCCCCCCTAAATTATAGGTCCGGTTTTGGGCGCCCTCAGTTTAAGGTCAATTTGGCGCCCTTTGTTTTAAGGTGTCGATTTGGCGCCCCTAAATTTAAAGGTCGATTTGGCCGCCCCTTATTTAGGTCGACTTGGCGCCCTATAAGTTTAAGGTCAATTTGGCGCCCCTTAGCTTACTTTTGATTTGGCGCCCCTAAATTTAAGGTCGATTTTGGCGCCCCTAGTTTTAAGGTCAATTTGGCACCCTCAGTTTACGTCGATTTGGCGCCCCGCCCCCCCCTTAATTAACAGTCGATTTGGCGCCCCTAAGTTTAAGGCTAATTTGGCGCCCCTAGTTTACTGTCGATTTGGCGCCTCCCCCCTTAAATTTAAGGTCGATTTGGGCGCCTTTATGTTTACTATCGATTTTGGCGCCCCCCCCCCATTTTATTTAAGGGTGGCCCTCCCCCTCCATTTTTCCCTTTCCTCTTCTCTCTCTCTCTCTCGCTTTTTTTTTTTTTTTTTTTTTTTCTTTCTTTGCTTTTTTCCTTCCTCTTCTTTCTCCTTTTTTCCCTTCCTCTTTCCCCGCTTATTTTCCAATAAATGTGCCCTCGGGATAATTTAGTATTTGTCGTGCACATAATCTAGTATGTTGCATGGTAGAGCATGCACTATTTATATAATAATGTATTCCTCTCACCATTCTCTTACTCACTCATTTTCCTTATTGTCACTAACCTCCTTTCACTTCACTCTATATCCACTTTGATATCCTCTCTATCTCCCTCACACCTTCACTCACTCCCACTCTTTCTTTCTATCTCTCTGTCACTTCCCCTCTCTATCTCTCTCTCTCTCTCACACACACACTCACTCCCCCTCTCTCTCTTCCTCTCTGTATCTCTCCCTCCTCCCCCTCTCTCCCCCTATCTCTTTCTCTTTATATCTCTTTGTATATATTTCTTTCTCTAACTCTCTCGCTCTCAGTCCCAAAATCCCTTTCATATCTTACTGTCTCCCCCACCTCCCTAAACATAACTAATTTACACTGTCCCCTCCTTCTATATCTCTGATATTTATCTTCCCTTATCCCCCCCGCTGTATTAACGATTCGGTATCTAATTCCTAATACATTTAAAATAATAAATATCTAGTGAAATTATATTCTTTTCAGTAAACATTAAAGGGGAAGTTCACCTTGGGTTAAAATTGGTTTTAGAAAATGAAGAAAAATAAAACAAAAAAAATGAATGAAGGTTTGGAGAAAATCGACCAAAAAATAATGAAGTTATAAATATTCAAAATTTTGATTCTGTGACGTCACGTGCGAGCAGTTCTCCTATGTGCTATGTAGTGTAAATTCCATAAAGTGTCATTTTGTCAAAACAAAACTAATTATGTCATCTGTGCAGCCGATATGTCATCAAACATATGTTCAGATACATGCATCTATCAAGTTGACCCATTCCTTTATCAAGAACCATGAAGAAAGACAAATTTGTGGAATTTACATACACAACACATGGGAGAGCTGCTCGCACGTGACGTCACAGAACCAAAACTTTACAAATTTATAACTTCGCTATTTTTTGTCGATTTTCTTCAAACTTTCACATATATTTTTCTTTTATTTTTCAACATTTTTTAAAACCAATAAAATTCCAGGGTGGACTTCCCCTTTAAGTACACGTAGTAATAAATTGACAAAGAATACGATTTGATGTGGGTTACATCTCTGATAGGGCATTTTAATTTCAAAAACGTCTTACTGCACAGTGAAAATTAATGATACAGAACGAACAAAAAAAAATAAATAAATGACGTACATAATGGTTTTATATCTGCAATCATAAATTAATCACTTTGCTCAAAGTCTGTGAAGCATAGTCAATTAAAATATAACAATTAAACATAAAATCGTTTTCATACAGGAATACATGATAAGAAAATATAATGCATGCATTAAAAATAATATATCTAAAATACTGCTGTATACGATTCAAAATAGATTTTTAAAGAAATTTTTGACTGCGTCGATTAATGCAATTGTTTAAAAAAAAAATAATAATCCTTGTGTATGTTGTCATATTTCCTGCAACGAGTTGCATATCAATAATGACTATCAACTTCTTGATTTCTTAATTTTTGTCAATACGGTCTTTATTTAGAAAATAGTTAATCCAACCCCAAAGTTCGTAATTGCATGAAAAATGAGGTTATAAAGAGATATGCTGATACATCCGACAATTCAATCAAATATTACAGAAATGAACATTATATCAATCCTTATAATACAGATTATGTTCATGTTCTATGCGTATTCACCTGCCTATAAAGTTATATGTTTTTTTTTTAAGTACACAATATAATCATTTGATATAAAACCTCTTTTCTACTGTATTATATATTTTCGTGTAAATACGTATGAATAGGAGGTTTTGAAATGCGTGTAGTTTTGTCAATAAAAAAAAAATGAAATCATCACATATGAACGAAATATATAATATAAATCACAATCATTGGGACCCTGTCTGGATGGGGCTCAGATCTCATAATTGGTAGAAATCTGTTTTGTACATGTAATGTTTATATAATATTGTTAATGTTCGATACTACGACGAAAGTATCTGCTTATAAAGGTTCGCGTCTTGAAATATATGCATCTCGTCCATTATAACCATTCCAGTGACACTCACTGAAGTCGAGAAAATAATAAAAATATTATTGAAAATTTATACCGCGCCATGTCTGTCAGAATTGACACTCCTGGCGTATGTAAAATATCTTTTATTTACACAAACTTTTTTTCCCCCTTTTTATTTATTTATTTTTATTATTTTTATTTTTTTTTACAATCTTCAGATATATGATTACTCATTGTTTTGCAGATTTAATTCAATTCAAATCAAATAATTAAATACGTAAACATTTGTTTCAAAGAACATTTTGGTAGGAAGAAAAAGTACGTTCAAGCGTGAGGCTTGAATAGATGTTGCCATACCAATATATATTTACATAATATTATAGATTTACATCCCAAACCAGAAGAAATAAAAAGAAAAAGAAAGGAAAGTGAAAGAAAAAAAAATGGAAAGAAAAGACAATAAATGAATGAATAGAAGAGAAAGAAGAACAAATGTATAAAAAGTAAGATATGAAACAAAAATTAAACGTGGAATAAAATAAACGATATGCATTTCTTATATTTGTTTGTATTTCATACATCATTCGTCCCTAAATAATGGAACACAAAATAAAGAGTAGGCATTTCTCCTACACATCTATACACGCCTTGAAACAAAATGGTAATAATAGACCGCCTCTTAAATACATGTCTTTGTTATATACAATGACGAATTCGGTCCCATTTGGTATTTCATTAACTATGCTGTTTTGATTATGATAATGATGCAGAAGTTATATTCATGTTTAGCTTTCATTGTTTTACGTCTGCAAGCATCCAACAGATTATCAACTCATTTTTGATAACTTGAAAAAATAGGGACGAAATAAACATTGAAAAGTGACTAATAAAAAGAAAAAACCTCACCATGAGTAGCATGAAATATAGATGAATTGAAAATACCGTATTAGCTATATTTTTTTTCTAAAAATTTGAAAACTATGACAAAAACATTAATATGCAGTAATGGATTAATTCGATAAAACTCAACATGGGTTAAATTAAAAGGGATTTTTTTTCTTCATTTTTATGCGACAACGGTTTATAATGCAGATAATTTACATACATTGTACTCTTATCACTAATTTGATATTTCTCATTATTAACGCTGAATGTTCCGCTTATATATCTTATGGTACCCTAAAACATTCAATGAAATGTTTTCAGAGGCTAAATTTATTTTTGAATACGAGAATATTATCCCCATCACAAGCAATCATCTTCCCTGATAAAGTCATCATCAAACGAGAGACTGTAAGGTGATTCAACCCATACTGCTTCTCCGTCAGTCTGGTTGATATAGGGAATGATGCTACTCTTCTCTTCTTCATATCACCTCCACTCATCACCTGATCAATCACACACGTCTTGAGCTCATCATCTGATGTCATGACGTAGAGGTCGTCTGTCATAGGATCGATGCAGGCATTCCAGATTACATCACTGTGGGGGATTTCCCTGTGAGCACCCTCTCTGTCAATGATGAACACTCTGCGATCTGCTGGGTAGGGGCGAGCGATGATGTGACCTGATGACATTACACCAAGCATCACCATCTTCTCTTTACACGTGATTGTATTGATAATCTTACCATCAGCTGGGTTGATGATGTATATTTTAGACTGACCGCTCTCAGCAGAGATGATCATTCCATCCTGATCGACAGCAACATCCACCCATGCGTAATCAGTGGTCGTGTTTCTTGGTATTGTGACGTCATTGATCAGCTTCCATTGTCTATCATACACACTGATGTATCCAGTCAAACTGTCTCCTGTACAACCTGTACGATGTTTACCACATACTAACTTGTCATCATTCAGCAATACACAGGATGTAACACACGATGTATCACTACCTGTTATCACTCTCTGAGTGTGTTTAGTTTTCATATCTAACATGTATGTATGTGTACCACCTGATAATCTATCACTGATTATTACATGACATTCATCTATGCATCCTACAATGGTCGGGGCAGTGATTTTATCTCTGACATTGATTGTATTAATGAGTTCCCACTCCCCGTCATACCCATCAATCCTCCCATTATACTTCTCCCTCCCAACACCCTTCACAAACCTCACACCTGACACAGTACGAGTGATATGTTTCACCCCATCCTCATCCAGTGGCTTCTTTAGTTCATCAGTCACTGTTGCGTTCACATGATGCCCGTCTGTGACTACATTTCTATCTTCCTCGATTACTCTGTCAAGTCTCTGTATTGTATCCTCAGTGGTTTTCATGTCATCTTTATACGACTTCTCCAACTCCTCAATCTTTCTCTCTTTCTCTTCACCGATAGTTTGAATGTCAGTATGAAGAATGCGTTGGGCATTGTCTATGGGTTCTTGTCTTTTCTCTGCAGTGATTTTGTTTTGTTTAAGTCGCTCCTTTCTCTCTTCGTTGTTCAATCGCATCTGTTCTTTTAGCCTTTGAATTTCTTCTTGGATTTTGTTATTCTTCTCATCAGTCTCCTGATTGATTTTGGCAGCATCTTCTTGTTCTCTGTCTTTGTTTATTTTCGTCGCCTCGTTGATGGCCACATCGACTTCATTTTTGACAGCTTGAAGATGGGTGTCAGTGTCCTCTCTGCATTGAATGATCTTTTCTTCATGAGCACGATGTAACTTTAGCTTATCCTTCGCATTTTCTTTCAAAGCGCTCAACTTTGCTTTATTTTCCATGATAGCGCCCTCTATGCTCTGTCGTACGCATTCTTGTTGATGGTGACCTATTGATGAGCACACTAAACATAAACCTACACCATGTGTTTTACAATACAATTCAATATCCTTATCATGTTCATCACAATATAGATTAGGCCCACCCTTTCTTGCCTTGCCGATGCATCCCTCTTTACAAGCGCAGTCATCACAGAGCTTCTTCTTCTCCTTTACGTAGTACGTCACATCAGTGATCGCCTCACAACCGTTTCCTTCACAGACGTTTTCTGCAGAGCTAAATTTAGACGCCATGGCGATCTACAGAAAAGTATAACAAAGGGGAGTGCGTAAGGGAAAAATATAAAGAAAGGGATAGATGGAATGAGAGGAAAAGTGTATTATGACTTATCGAGAAAATGAAAAGATATAGAGAGAGGAGGTGGTTAAGAGAAAGACATAGAAGAGGAGAGGGGAAGGGGAGAGGGAAGAGAGATGAGGGGACAAGCTAAAAATGAAGGATTGAGAAAAGAAATGAAAAGGAGATGAAGAGAGACACCGGAGATGTGGTGCATGAGGCCATTTACTACTTTAAAGGGGAAGTTCACCCTGAGTTTAGATTGGTTTTAGAAAATGCAGAAACATTAAAGAAAAGTATGAGTGAAGGTTTGGAGAAAATCGACCAACAAATAATGAAGTTAAATGAATGTTCAAAGTTTTGATTCTGTGACGTCACGTGCGAGCAGTTCTTCTATGTGTTATGTACCTGTAGTGTAAATTCCATAAAGTGTCATCTTTTTCACAAGAAAATTAATTACGTCATCTGTGCGGTCGATGTATCATCAAACATATGTTCATATATTTACATGCCTCTATCAAATTGACCGATATCTTTATCAAGAACCATGAAAAAAGACAAATTTATAGAATTTACATACACAACACATTGGAGAGCTGCTCGCAGGTGACGTCACAGAATCAAAATTTTACATATTCATAACTTTGCTATATGTTGGTCGATTTTCTTCAAACTTTTACTAATATTTTTTTCTGCATTTTTTAAAACCAATAAAATTCCAGGGTGAACTTCCCCTTTACGTTTCCATGCGGATGATAATACAAACAAAACATAAAACTTTTGCACTTTGATTTTGTTTGTTTGTTTTTTTTTTTTGATAACTGATCACAATACAAACTATAGATACTAAACAAAAAAGGGATAATATAATAGCTCCATTCCGGGGAAAAAGAACTCAGAATAAATGAAACATTTATCTTATCTTTAAAACTAAGGTTGGTATATTTTTATATGCAAGTTCTCTATTTCTAATTTCTATCTTTTCTATTTCTATCTTTTCTTTCTCACACTATCTCTCCCTCCAGCTTGAGGCGTCCCCCATCCACCATTTTCTCAAATCTTCCCCATTTTTGTTTACACATAGATCCCTCTTCCTCCTGATTCATATTGGAAATTATCGTAACAATGGATTTCATATTTTTCTTCTGACCGTCTAACGAAGTTATTATCACCTTCCTAATGTCTAAGCGTATTCATTTTGAAAATGCAAGTACATAGAATGTGACCTTTCATTGATTGTTTTGATTTTCACGTTAATTGAAACAACCGCCATCTCCAACATACTTGCGATTAACATGATTTGGTGAAAATAATTATTTCATATTGCTTATTGATGTTATACGGCAAAGGAAAAAAAGAAACACACATTCGTGGAGTTAAGTTATGTTTATGAACTTAATATAGCGGGACTAATCTCAATCTACAGAAAGAGTCTTAGGTTTAAGGTTGTGTTTGTTTAGATCAAGTGTATATGGTGCTGATAACATAATTTATATTATCCAAATCGATTAATGGGATATTTATCTTTTTATGAGACAACTATTTGTTGAGAAATAAAAATTATAGTAAATAATAGAGACATTATTAAGGGTTAAATAGAGAGAAACGAAGAGAGAGGGGAGAGAGAGAGTGAGAAAGAGAGAGAGGGGGATAATAGACAGAGAGAGAGGGGAAGAGAGAGAGAGAGAGAGAGCGAGATGGGAGAGGGAGGAGGTCCTAAAACTAATTCCAAACTATTGAGACTTGAGACTATCATTTGCCATGTGACAATCATCTGGGGTTCAAATAAGCGAAAGAAATGGCTGCTGGTCGTAAGCTTTAATGTTCCTCTATTTAATTTACCGAGCTCTCAATTTTATTAATATCCATCATAATAGAGGCCACTATGTAATCCCGTGAGATTTTCGTGCCAAAAGCAATTTTATGAGCTAGCTTTGTTAATTTGGGGGTGCTAAATCCAAAAAACTTTGGTACCAATTTTTTCGACAACGTCTTAGGCCGCCATAGAAAAATGTATTTTGACCTGTATCTTGTGAGATATTCAAGCCAAAGTGATTTTCCTCATCTAATTGTGTCAATTTTGGGGTGCTGAGCGAGCAAAAATGGTACATCAAAAATGTTTCCACGTCACGCTGGTGGAGCGATAAGCGGGGGGGGGGGGGGGTCGTGTGTTCTTAAAATTTCGGCCTTCGGCCTTCCAGAAAAATGCCATATATTAGTTATAGGGAGCCTAAGTTCTTCTTTACTTGATCTTCCCACCTTTATTTTTTTTTTTTTTTTTTGTCAAGCGGACCTTTGCTCACCAGCGGGGGGGGGGGGGGGGGGTTCGTTCGATACACCCGACCCCCCCCCCCCCCCCTAGTTACGGGCCTGGCCGTACGTGGGTTTGATCCCCGGTTGAGTTATACCAAAGACTTTAATGGGACCCTTTGCTTTCTGGCCAGGTGCTCAGTATTTGGAATTGGAGAGGGTAGTAATAACATTACAACCAAGTATATTATGCAGGGCCCACTGGGAGAACAGTTATTATTAAAGAGCTGAAGTGGCTACCCTGGGTAAATAAGTTAATATTATATATTATATTAATTTTCAGAGGACAAATTTGGATCTCAAAAGAAAAAAATCTAGTATGATCCTTGAAGGACGGAGCTTGCATGGTGAAAGTAGATAAAAGAAATAAGTTTTGGCGGAAGCACCATGTGAAAATCCTGAAAAGGACAGTTTTTTATTCTTTCTTGAGATTTTGGTAGCTCTTAAAAGAACTGTTAGATCGACGTTTCGACTGTTACTAATACAGTCTTTATACAGGACACATCACAAGGAAAGCAATTATGCTGACATACATGGGAAAATTAAGCCCAGTGGGAAAGGAATAGATGAAAGCCAAGGATTTTAATTTGGTGTCTGACTTTGACAGGTGAAAAAAAAAAGTATTAAAAAATTGATATAAGAAGGTCCAAGACAAAGGTGGAGAAAAAAAGAATGGCTCTTTTTAAATTTGTACATGTTGTTGAATTTGAGCTGCAAGGTTTGCTCTTTAGATGTTTGGAACCACAGACAAAGGGTAAGAGAACATTTCTGCCCAAATATTACACTTTTTCCTAAATAGCTTTGTTTATTCATTCTGGTGGCTTTGCTTTGTTTGTCATAAACATTGTTCTAAAATATGATGGTAGGTTGCCATAATCTTGGTTCAAGTATTCCTTTCAACAAACTGCAGAGTGTACGATACATGTATCTTTCAGCACTTTCGATTGTAATGAAGCAAAGATAACCTGTGATACTTTATGTAGATGAAGGATCCATTGGATATTTTATTGTCAGTGTCTGAGAAACAAATACCCATTATCTCTGATGTTCCATGTTGCTTTATAGGTATAAGAAGCATAAGGGTGGGCCTATATTTGTTTCCTTATGTGTGACGGAGATGGGCCACTTTTGGATGAAACGCATTTGACAAGTATACAAGCATTATGTTGAATTCCCCAAAGCTTGTCTTTAAAATTTTGAGGAACAGCAAAGTCTGAACAGTCAATTATGGATGGGAATTACTATGGCAGTAATGTTACACACTTCAGGCCATTTCTGGTATCATCTGTATCAGATAGAAATGATAACGTACTTTATTGATTTGGGATCTGGAAACTTTGAATGAGGTTGACCAAATCACAAACAAATAAGAAATTAATGGTTCCTCATTATGCAATATTTTGAGTTAAACATTAAAACATAAAGTTCCCTGATAACAGTTGTTCCAGTGTTTATTCCATAACACGTTTGTTAAGGGGATGTAAGATCTTGAGACCAGGAGGTTCCCTGTCTTTAGTACATTTAAACAGTTGATGAAGGTAATGTACTAGTATGGGTCTGGGTTATGTTGCACTGTCTTCATGGTGGCCTATACTTTATTAGAAACTTTGTTCCCTCGTCAAATGCTCTATATAATTAAAATTGCATTTTCAAATGCAATATGCGTATAAATAGCACTGTATTTCAATTGGATTTAATTATCATATATAATTAATGCTCGCCTATCTGCATTACCTGTCTAAATAACAAACTGTTAACATCTTTGATGCTATAGATATTCTCCAAATTTACATTTATAACATTGCAACTGAATAATCATTTCATGTTTATCTAGGTCGGCCATTTTTAATTCCAATGTGGTGGCCATCCTTACAGGTGCCAACCATTTACAGGTCATTATACCCCAAGGCTGAATGATTTAGCTTTGGTGGCCCTTATGAATTTCAAGATGAAATGGATCATAATGACAGGAGAACAGTCTCATAATGTGAACATCAAAGTTATATTTCTTTCTTGTATGGCGGCCATTTTGAAATTCAAAATGGCGGCCAAAGACGTGGTCGGAAATATTGGTACCAAAGTGTTTTAGATTCAGCACCCCCTAATTGACAAAATTAGGTCAAGAAAACCACTTTGGCTTGAATATCTCACAAAATATGGGTAATACAATTTTCAATGGTGGCCATCTTGAAATGCAAAATGGCGACCTCACACGTGGTCGGAAAAATTGGTATCAAAGTTTTTTTGGATTCAGCACCCCCAAATTGACAAAATTAGGACATGAAAACCACTTCGGCTTGAATATCTCACAAGATATAGGTATTACAATTTTCAATGGCGGCCATTTTAAAAATTTAAAATGGCGGCCTAAGACATGGTCGAAAAAATTGGTACCAAAGTTGTTTTGATTCAGAACCCCCAAATTGACAAAATTAGGTCATGAAAACCAGTTTGGCTTAAATAGCTCACAAGATATAGGTCAAAATACAATTTTCTATGGCGGCCATTTGGAAGTTCAAAATGGCGGCCTAAGACGTGGTCGAAAAAATTGGTACCAAAGTTTTTAGGATTCAGCACCCCCGAATTGACAAAGTTAGCTCATAAAATTGCTTTTGGCACGAAAATCTCTCGGGACTTAATATTTGGACATAACAGCCTCTACTATCAGGGCCATCTACAATTGAATCATAACAAAAATACCAAAGTGTACAAATTATTGTAATTTGGAATTCCCAATCACAACCCACATTGACTACAAATAAAAAATAATAAAAAAAAACAAACGAAAAAAAAAAAAATAATAAACAAAATAAACAAAACAACAAACAATACGTATGGAAAATCGAAACCACTCCATACACAAGATTCACCAACACCAGATCCGAAATTCGGAAAATTCAACGCACCACAGCAAAAAGCTTGCCATACACTACACACTTTTAACAAATCAGATCACTCCATTTAATTGATGACGTAGGAATCATGGGTATTGAAGCTTTCGGTGTCAAATCTCTTGACGACCCTTACTAATGTTGTATGTATTCAACTCAAGTAACGTAGTACAAGTATTAATCGTTTAACTTGAAGATGATTTTCCAATTTAAGGTTAATTTTACCAGAATTATCTAATCACCCGTTACCGCACTGAAAACCTAAACGGGTAGACCGACTAGCTTTAAAGCTAGTCGTAGTGATGCCCAGACTGACTAGCTTTAAAGCTAGTCAGTCACGACGGACTAGTTTTCCTTCAACACAATTCGGTTATTACGGACTAGCTTTAAAGCTCGTCCGTCTCTACGGACTAGCTTGAAAGCTAATCAGTCATGTTAGTCGGTTACGACGGACTAGTTTTAATGCTAGTCGGTCACGACGGCCTAGCTTTCCAGAAAGCTAGTCGGTCATGACAGACTAGCTTTAAAGCTAGTCGGTCAAGACGTCAATAACAGTATGAAAACTCATAAAATTATGTATAATTTATATAATGTGTATTAAAACGCACAATGTTCCTTACTGTATATATTTAGAAGGTGTCAATCATGAAATTAATAAGACCACGTCAGAACATGAGATGGGTACCCCCGGATGCGCTAATTTGATAGTTTCGTAAATCAGACTATAGAAAAAGTATGCTAGCTGAAAAATTGAGCTAGATTGATGTTTTTCCTAAATTGTTTGTTTGCTGACAAAAAGAAATCAATAATCATTGTAATTTCTTAAAAAATACATTCAAATTACTTATTAAAAATATTTTTGGACTAATGGATCGATTTTTACTTCCAACGTAGTCTCTAAGGGTCTCTTTTTATAGCTTTATGGTAGGCTAAATGATGCTTTTGCAATTTAACTCAATATTATTTCTTGATTTGATACATTTACTAAATTATTTCTTTATTGGATATAAAAAGCATTTAATGGTTAACAACCATTTTCCCCTGCATATTAGACCAAAATCCTGAGGTTTTTTAAATTCTATAATGAACAAAAATGAGAAATCAAGATTGTCGCGGCAAATAACAATTCGCCAAAACGCGATGGCTTGCCATAAATTACGTTTTGATTGACGTATCAGCGCTCACCAAAGATATGACAGGTCGCAGCTGTCATAAGTATTTAGTCAGCTTGTTGTCTTCGATCTTGGCAGAGAGGGCTTCGTGGAACCCGCCTATGGACAAGTTGCTCACTATCTCCGATTTAGTCAAGAAGTTAGACTTATGACGGCTTCGTGAACGCCCCCCCTGCTGTATGGGTATTTTTAATGACTGAAACGTTCCTTGTGAGACAAGTTGGCATAATATTTGCGCTCACCCCCCCCCCCCCACCCCCACTCCCCAGAATAAACAAAGCAACAAGTAGCCACATCTCCCGCAGCTAAAGAAATCTTGAAGAAGGCGAAAGCTATTTGGGTGGATCTCTCGGCCACCCTTAGATCCGCGCCTGACATATCATATCAAAATAGAACCTTGATTCTCATAGTAAACTTCTATAACTTATTACTCTATTCTAATAAAGTGAAACGACCATAAGTGCTTACCTTATTACAGTGTAAGTTGCTGTCCAAACCTTTAAGAATCTAGTCTACAAGAAAGTTGATCACCCATGCATTCCTTGAGTTTTCAAATCTTTGTTGTATGAGGAGTTTATTAATGCGTAATATGGGTGAAATCAAAATGGCGGCTAACATTCCACAGCTCTCAGTCCTGTGCTCTTGGCACTCATTTGATTTGAAACGTACCAGACACATTTCCTGCATAAATGCACAGGATGTCAAACCTTGGTGAATTTCCGGGGGAAACCTGTACATTGTTATGATATTGTTTTACTGGCAATTGATCAGTGATCATTGTAAATAAATCATATTTGCATATCTCATAAGAAGGACTTTGCTTTTTTTTAAAACAGTACAAAACTAACTTATTAAACAAGCATCATAATCCAATAGAATTGAAGAATAATTTGTAAGTCTTAGTTAGCAGTTAATTATTTTGGCAGGGTACATTGCCTGTACACTGAGTTTTAGTTCCTATACCACCAACCCCTTCATTTGTCAAATCAAAATATATTTCATTGCTTACATTGCACACTATACAGAGAGAGTCAATAAAATTGTCCCACCATTTCTAAGTTGTCCAATGAAAAGTATAAACATCTAATCATATAGGTTTTATGATATGTCTCAGTAAAGTCATCTTCTTAGCATATGGGTACAATTTTCATTTGGCTCTTTGCACACATGACTGAATAACAGACAATCTTCAGAAAACAGCAAGATCTCATTTGCGCCAAGTGGCTGGGTGAAGAAAAAACAAATTGAGAAATTATTACCTATGTGCACGCAGGTTCTAGGACATCTCCCCCGGAGGACAACTCCCCGGGGACAATTCCCGGAGGACAGCTCCCCCGGAGGACAACTCCCCCGGAGGACAACCCTAACCCTAACCCTAACCCTAACCCTAACCCTAACCCTATGTCCTCCGGGGGAGCTGTCCTCCGGGAATTGTCCCCGGGGGAGTTGTCCTCCGGGGGAGATGTCCTGATACGGTGCACGCACAAAGACACACACCCACACTTACCGTCATTTACACATACACAAAACACACACACAATCACATTCTCACCACACACACCAACACACACCCTCCACACACGCATACAATTACACATACCCTATCTCACCCAAGCCAGCACACACATACGCATACTAACTCACACCCTCAACAAACACACACACACACACACAAACACACAAACAACACTCACTCACACTCACAAACAGTTGTTAGGGAATAAGTACGTCCCAAACATTCAGTGATGGTCTTGGTAAAAAAAAAAGAAATAAAAAATGTGATGATGAACGTGTGTTTGAATGAGGATGGGTTTGTTTGTCTGGGTGTGTGGTGAGAGGGTGTGTAGGTAAGTTTGTACACACATTCTGTCAACATTTGCTTTCATTCTTCACCCAGCCACGCGGCGCAAGTGAGATCTTACCGTCTCCTGAAGATTGTTATTTAGTCATGCGTGCAAAGATCCAAATGAAAATTGTACCAACATATGCTAGATTGAAGACTTTACCAAGACCATGGACTTATAACCTCTAGTCCATGCCAAGACATATCATGAAACCCATGATTGAATGTTCATATTTTTCACAAGACACCTTCAAAATGATTCGACATTTTTATTGACTCACTCTGCATAGATTGATAATCCGTAATGAAATTGAATAATGTAAACATACTCCCTCCCTCCCTCCCTCCCTCTCTCTCTCTATCTGTCTATCTATCTCCCTCTCTCTTTTTCTATCTCTCTCCTCCTCTCTCTCTTTCTTTCTCTCCATCTCTCTCCCTCCCTCTCTCTCCCTCCCTCTCTCTATATCCATCTCCCTCCCTCTCCGTCTCTCTCTACCTGTCTCTCTCTGTTCATTCTTTGGTTGGTGTGACTGGGCTTTACATAATAACTGCTCTGTGTGATATCATGACTCGGTGTTGGCATACGTTCATTATGAACCTCTTCATGTTAATCCAGCAAAATGGTCAATGAAATACAACACATGATTACATTTGAACAGGTTTATAATAACCGCGTCATTGTTCTTAAACTCCGACTGAGGATAATCCAGTCTGTGACATCATTTATTACGACAATGTTTGGGCCCCCGAAATGCATTCAAATCGATTTTCTTGGATCCGCGCCTGGACCTACAATGAATTGAATGCAATCGTATTATAAACTAAACAAAACTCGGCTTTTCGTGTCATTTACGTTTCGTTTTTAGATCATGTCGGCATTTATAAAACCTGGGAACATCGGGAAAAAGCCTAAGCGGCGGCAATCGCAGTGACGTCATAATAGTCACATGATCAAAGGTGACTGACTTCTTGTTAATGATCATTTTGAATGTTTTGTGTATGAACCTTCCATCAAAAATTTGCATAAAAATTAGCCTTGAGGAATAAAAAAAAAATTGCTTTAATATTAAGTACTCAAACACCAGAAATCATTTGATTTATTCTTTTCCGTGACTATTTGAAGGTTGTATGTTTGTTTTGCTCTGTTCCGTTGTGTTTCATTTTATTTCTGGTTATACGGAATTTGCGTATTAACTTGATTTAGAATAATTGTTGAGAAATCAGTTTAGAGGGTTTGGAGATTTGACTATAATATTCATGAATTAATCAATCACCAGATATTAATTTCGTCTAGGCTATTGGTTGAATCTCAAACGGTGATACCTGTATCAGTTTTCAGTAAATGATCTAGGAATGTATTTAATGGTCTTGATTACATTTTAAAACCTGAATCTGAATCACATTATAATATTAACCATCCCCTTCATTTTCTGTCTCTCTTTCTTTTTCCTTATAATTGTCTCTTTTCTGTCCTTTTCTTCTTCCCGCTGTACCTCTCTTTTTCCCTTTCTTTCCCCCTTCGCCCCTTCCCCTGTCTCTCTCTCTCTCTCACACACACACACACACACACACCCTCTCTCTCTCTCTCTCTCTCTCTCTCTCTCTCTCTCTCTCTCTCGCTCTCCCCCTCTCTCTCCCTCTTCCACTCTCTCTCACCTCCCTCTCTCTCTCTCACACACTCTCTCTTTCACCTCCCTCTTTCTCCTCTCTCTCTCTCTCTCTCTCTTTCTGTCTGTCTGTCTGTCTCTCTCTACCTCTCTCTCTCTCTCTTTTTCTCTCACTCTCTTTTTCTCTCTTCGTTTTCCCGTTGAACCTTAACGTTTTTTTTTTTGTTCAATTCACAAACTTAAAGTACCAACATTCATTGTATTTTCTATTTGAAATTGTGTGATGAGTAAATATTAATCAGCAGGGACGCATGTCAATAAAATGAGAACAATATGATTTAGTGAGGTTAGCATACATCCTTTTATTTCTTCTACTAACAAATAATCATTCATTGTTATTAAAGTTCATCAAAAATAAGTTGAGTGGATGGCTTTGAACCCATTAGACATATTATCGTATATACATGTAAATATACTTGTATTCTACCCCTTTGGAGAGCTAGTGGACTACAATATAATATACAAACAAAAAATCACTACGAAATTTTATTTTTATTGATTTGGTTTAAGAATAAGAGACTGAGTCATCTCAATAAATTTGACGAATACTAAATTCTTGTTCGTACCATGCATAACATTCATTATGTATATAATCCTATAAGTAGATTTAAAACATTTTGTTACATAACGTGGTAACCTAGAGCCTTCTAAATCTTCCCGCCACGGGTCGAACTGTAGTCTCCTACACTTACTCATCCTACCGTCTGATCATGATGAGTATACCTCACCGAAATGTAGCAGATTTTTTTTTTTTTTTTTTTTTTTTTTTTTTTTTTTTTTTTTTTTTTTTTTTTTTTTTTTTTTAACGATCTACAATATATAACGACCTGCAATATTTTGGTTCTTCTTGTTGTTTGGGTTTGTTTTGCTTTGTTTTGTTTTGTATGTTTTTTTATATTTTTTTTATTTATTTATTTGTCTTTTTATTTTGTCAATAACATGAATAGGATTTCTTAAATGTGGCAAAAGAGGTCGTCAATCCATATTAAAGAGTTGTTATTAGAGAGATATGCTCACATGTGTAAATATGTATTTGTCTATCAATGCAATCATTATGTTACATACACAGTGATAAGTGTGCATTTTATATATGATGTTATATACATGTACATAACCAAATAATTTCTGCAATACAGGTATGCGTGTTAAAGCGTATTCATCTGTAAAAAAGTGTAATTCTATTGTACACATCTTATCATGTCAATATTAAGATTAATTTCTATTATACAGATAGAAATACAGATGAAAATTAGTGTTTTTAAGAAGTTTTGAAAAGCGCGTATATAGTTTTGTAAAAAAAGAAAAAAAAAATCGTTTGACATGAACCAATGATGAATATAGAAATGAGAATATAAAAATCATTAGAACCCTGTCTAGATGGGGCCCAGATCTCATAATTGGTATAAATTTGTTTTGTACATACAGTTGAGGTTAAAAGTTTATATACACCTGGTAAGAAAACATATAAATACAATTTTTACCACCCTAAGAACATTGGCCATCATTTATTTTGATGAATATGCTTCGGTATTATTTCTACTTTGTTTTCAGAGAGTATAGTATGTTTTAATTTAAGATATTGAGAAACATAAAAATGGTTGATCTTATAGTTCAGTTTGGATAACTTCAATGTGTCAAAAGTTTACATACACTAACCAAAATTGGTGATGGTGCTGCCTGTATTTTGCTTTATTTTTCATTTTTTTCACTCTTCGAAGCTGTCAACGAGCTTTCCATTTCATACTTCTCCTCAGGTTATTGTCCATTCCTCCTGCAAGATTGCAAATATTTGCAGGTTTCTTTGAGCGAATATCATTGTTGAAGTCTGCCTGTATTGTTTGTACAGGGATCTGGTCTGCACATGTGACAACCCCTCCTTAATCCCCATTTTATCTGATTACCCACTCTAAAAACTAATCTAAATGAATGTCTTAGTTATTGTGGCGATTAAGGACTCATTTTAATGTGATTGCAACATCCAAGCTGGCATATTTACAATCAATAGGGTTTATCAATGGGGTTTATACATTGTTCGTGTAGTGTGATGTTGGAGCATGTAGTATCAGATCAATATACCAGCCTGAAAGTTGGAACCATATTAGAATTGAGTCTTTAATCATCATGACAACCTAAACATACATTTGAATTGTTTTAGAGTAGGTGAAATAGAGAAAATGGGAGATTACGGAGGTGTTGGCACAGTCACATGTCCAGACCAGATCCCTGTACAAACCATATGGGAAGACCCCCAAAAATGGTATTCGCCCAAGGAAAGTTTCAAATGGGACTGAATTGTTGCAATCTTGCCGGAGGAATGGACAGTAATATCAGGAGAAGTAAAATATAGAAAGCTCGTTGGCAGCTTCAAAAAGTGAAGAAATGAAAATTAAAGCCAAATACGTACAGGCAGTATCATCACCAAATTGTATGTAAACCTTTGACCTATTGAATTTATCCAAACTGAAATTAGATCAAGCATATATATGTGTCTAAATATCTTTTATGAAAACATACTCTCTGAAAACAAAGTAAATATCATACCTAACCATCTTCATCAAAATAAATGATGCCTAATGTTCTTATCGTGTAAAAATATTAGTTATATGTTTTGTACCAGGCGTATGTAAACTTTTGGCCTCAACTGTACATTGCCAATGTTCGATACTACGATTAAATCATCTCTTTATATAAATCAACATCTAGAAATATATGCCATGTATGAATCTCGTTATACATACCCACCGAAGACAAAAAAAAATATCCTTCATTTATACGATTTTTTAAAATAAATACAAACATGAGATATATGTAAAAATTATTGGTTTGCAGATTTAATTCAATTCAAATCAAATAAAAAAAATACATATACTTTTGTTTTAAAGAACATTTTGGTAAAAAAGAAAATAATAATAATAAAAAAAACACGAGAGTCCGTTTTAGTGTGAGGCTTGAATTAAGGTCGCCATACAAATACATATTTACATATTAAATATAGATATACATCAAATGGAAAACTGAAAGAAATATGAAAAAAAAAGAAAATGAAGGAAAATTAAAGTAAAATTAGAAAATAAAATAAAATAAATGAATAGAAGAGAAAGAAGAAACAAATATATATATAAAGGAAGATAACAAGAAAGAAAGACATGAAACAAAAATAACACTTGGAATAGAATAAACGATATGCATTTCTTATGATTGTTTGTATTTCAGACATCATTCGCCCCTAAATAATGGAACACAAAATAAAGAGTAGGCATTTCTCCCACACATCTATACGCCTTAAAACAAGAGGGTTATAATAGACCGCCTCTTATCATGCTTATATGCATGTCTTTGTTATATACTTTGATGAATTCGGTCTCATTTGGTATTTCATTAACTATGGTGTTCATCATAACGAAACTTAACATGATTATGATAATGATGCAAAAGGTATATTTATGTTTAGTGTTCATTGTTTTATGTTTACAAGCATCCAGTAGATTATCAACTCATTTTGATAACTTGTAAAATAGGGACGAAATAAACATTGAAATTTGACCCCCCCCCCTCCCCGAAAAAAAATCGCAACATGAGTAGCATGAAAATATCGTATTAGCTATTTGGTTTTCTAAACATTTGAAAAGCATGACAAAGCATAAATATACAGGAATGGATGAATTAGATAAACTCAATACAGGTGAAATTTTAAGGGATTTTTTTTACCCTTCAATTTTATGCGACAACGGGTTATAATGCAGATAATTTACATACATTGTACTCTTATCACTAATTTGATATTTCTCATTATTAACACTGAATGTTCCGCTTATATATCTTATGGTACCCTAAAGCATTCAATGAAATGTTTTCAGAGGCTGAATTTATTTTTGAATATGAGAATGTTGTCCCCATCACAAGCAATCATCTTCCCTGATGACGTCATCATTACGCGAGATGATACAAGGTGATCCAATCGATGCAGCTTCTGCGTCACTCTGGTTGTTATAGGGAATGATGCTACTCTTCTCTTCTTTATATCACCTCCACTCATCACCTGATCAATCACACACGTCTTGTACTCATCATCTGATGTCACGACGTAGAGGTCATCTGTCAAAGGATCGATGCAGGCATTCAAGATTACATCACTGTGGGGGATTTCCCTGTGAGCACCCTTTCTATCGATGATGAACACTCTGCGATCTGGTGGTGAGGGTCGAGCGATGATATGACCTGATGACAGCACATCAAGCATCTTCATATCCTCTTTACACGTGATTGTATTGATGATCTTACTATCAACTGGGTTGATGACGTATATCTTAGATTGACGCGACTCAGCCGAGATAATCATTCCATCCTGATCAACAGCTACATCTACCCTTGTGTAAACAGTCGTCGTGTTTCTTGGTATTGTGACGTCATTGATCAGCTTACATTGTCTGTCATACACACCAATGCATCCAGTCGAACTCTCACCTGTACAACCTCTACGCCATTTACCGCATACTACCTTGTCATCATTCAGCAATACACAGGATGCAACCCATGATGTATCACTACCTGTTATCACTCTCTCTGTGTGTCTAGTGTTCATATCTAACATGTATGTATGTGTAGCACCTGATACTCTATCTGTGATGATCATATGGCATTCATCTATGCATCCTACAATGGTCGGGAATTGGAATGTATCTCTGACATTGATTGTATCAATAAGCTTCCACTCCCCATTATATCCATCAATCCTTCCATTATAGTTCTCCCTCCCAACACCCGTCACAAACCTCACACCTGACACAGTACGAGTGATATGTTTCACCCCATCCGCATTCAGTGGCTTCTTAAGGCCATCTGTCACTGATGTGTTCACACGATGCCCATCTTTGACTACATTTCTATCTTCCTCGATTACTGTATCAAGTGTTTGAATTGTGTCCTCAGTGGTTTTCATGTTATCTTTACACGATTTCTCCAACTCACCAATCTTCCTCTCTTTCTCTTCAACGATAGTTTGAATGTCAGTATGAAGAATGTGTTGTGTATTGTTTATTGGTTCTTGTCTTTTCTCTGCATTTGTTTTGTTCAGTTCAAGTCGCTCTTTTCTCTCTTCGTTGTTCAATCGAATCTTCTCTTTTAGCCTTTGAATTTCCTCTTCAAGTTTGTTATTTTTCTCATCAGTCTCCTGATTGATTTTTGCAGCATCTTCTTGTTCTCTGTCTTTGTTTATTTTCGTCGCCTCTTTGATCGCCAAATCGACTTCATCGTTGACAGCTTGAAGATGGGTGTCAGTGTCTTTTTTACATTGAATGATCTTTTCTTCGAGAGCGTGATGTAACTTTAGCTTGTCTTTCGCATTTTCTTTCAAAGCGTTCAAGTTTGCTTTGATTTCCATAATTGCGTCTTCTATAGCCTGTTGTACGCAGGGCTGCTGATGACTTATATGAGCGCATGAATAGCATAAACCTACACCATGTGTCTTACAATACAGTTTTATTTCTTCATCATGTTCCTCGCAATAAAGATTTCGCCCACCCTTTCTTACTTTGCCGATGCACCCTTCTTTAGAAGCGCAGTCATCACAGAGCTTCTTCTTCTCCTTCACGTAGTACGTGACATCAGTGATCGCCTCACAGTCCCCTCCTTCACAGATGTCTTCTGCTGAGGTAAATTTAGACGCCATGGCGATCTATATGAAAGCATAAGAAAGGGATTACGTAAGGGGAAAATATAAAGAAAAGGATAGATGGGATGGAAGGAAAAGTGTATTATGATAAATTGAGAAAATGAAGAGATATAGAGAGGGGGTTAAGAGAGAGAGAGAGAGACAGACAGAAAAGAGGAGAGGGAGTGAGAGAGAAGTAGAGAGAGAGATGAGGGGACAAGCTAAAACCATGGATATATAAATGCTAAAACTGAAGGATTGAGAAAAGGAATGACAAGGAGATGAAGAGAGACACCGGAGATGTGGTGCTCGAACCATTTACTATACTTTTACTACGTTTCCATACGGATGATAATACAAACAAAACATAAAACTTTTGCACTTTGATTTATTTTTTATTTTTTTTTTTTTTTATTTATTTTTTTTTTTATAACTGATCACAATACAAACCATAGATACTACACACAAAAAAAAGAATGATATTACAGCGCCATTCCGGGGAAAAAGAACTTAGATTAAATGAAACATTTATCTCATCTTTAAAACTAAGGCTGGTTACATCAATATTGCATCGATTCAAGTTTATAATTTATATGAATGGTCTCTATTTCTATCTTTTCTTTCTCACACTATCTCTCCCTCTTGCTTGAGGCGTCCCCTATCCACCATTTTCTCAAATCTTCCCCATTTTTGTTTACACATAGATCCCTCTTCCTCCTGATTCATATTGGAAATTATCGTAACAATGGATTTCATATTTTTCTTCTGACCGTCTAACGAAGTTATTATCACCTTCCTAATGTCTAAGCGTATTCATTTTGAAAATGCAAGTACATAGAATGTGGCCTTTCATTGATTTTTCTTGATTTTCACGTCAATTGAAACAACCGTCATCTCCAACATATTTGCGATTAACATGATTTGGTGAAAATAATGATTTGCTATTGCTTATAGATGTTATACGGCAAAGGAAAAAAAAAACACATTCGTGGAGGTAAGTTATGTTAATGAACTTAATATAGCGTGACGAATCTCAATCTACAGATAGAGTCTTAGGTTTCAGGTTGTGTTTGTTTAGATCAAGTGTATATGGTGCTGATAACATAATTTATATTATCCAAATCGATTAATGGGATATTTATCTTTTTATGAGACAACTATTTGTTGAGAAATAAAAATTATAGTAAGTAATAGAGACATTATTAAGGGTTAAATAGAGAGAAACGAAGAGAGAGAGGGAGAGAGAGAGAGTGAGAAAGAGAGAGAGGGGGATAATAGACAGAGAGAGAGAGAGGGGGAGAGAGAGAGAGAGCGAGATGGGAGAGGGAGGAGGTCCTTAAACTAATTCCAAACTATTTTTCTTGAGACTATCATTTGCCATGTGACAATCATCCGGGGTTCAAATAAGCGAAAAAATGGCTGCTGGTCGTAAGCTTTAATGTTCCTTTATTTAACTTGCCGAGCTTTCAATTTTATTAATATCCATCATAATACAGGGTGTTTCCGAAAAAAGGAAACCCAACTTTGATCAACAATAATTTCAAAAATATTCCTATGGTAATTATGAAATTTATATCACTGTAAAGTGCAACTCATTGCCATTCTAATGATACCTCGCTCATCTCACCAATGTCACGCATCACTAAACCCCATTGTTTTCAAAAAGTCTTGTAAAATTGTGCGTGGTTCACTTTCATGCACCCTGAGATGGTTTGTGTGAATGTGCCTGGAAAGGAAACTCAACTTTGATCATCAATAACTTCAAGAATATTTCAGTGGTGATTAAGAATTTAATATCACTGGAAAGTACAACTCATTACCATTCTAATGATACCTCTCTCAGCTCACCAATATCATGCATCACTGAACCCCATTGTTTTGAAAATTGTCTCGCAAAATTGTGATAGGTTCTCTTTCATGCTCCTTGAGATGAGTTGCTTCAAAGATTCCTAACAAATCTAAGTAAAGCATTCCAGTGACTTAAAATAAATGAGTTTGATAAATGGGTTGAAAATTTTTACTTGTTTAGTCCTTTAATCATACCATCCAGGTAATTTCAACATGTTACTGGTCACGACAACCCAGAGAACCTTCAGTTCCCCATGGATAATGTAAGAAGCATGACAGTGCATCAATCACAATTTTGCAAGATATTTTCAGAACAATGGGGTTCAGTGATGCGTGACATTGGTTAGCCGAAAGAGATATCAATACAATGATAATGAGTGGCACTTTCCAGTGATATAAACGTCATAATCACTACTGTCATGTTTTTAAAATGATTGATGATGAAAGTTGGGTTCCCTTTTTAGGCACATTGCAGCAACCCATCTCAATGAGCGTGAAAGTGAACCACTCACAATTTTGCAAGACATTTTCAAAACAATGAGGTTCAGTGATGCGTGACATTGGTGAGCTGAGCAGGGTATCATTAAAATAGTAATGAGTTGCACTTTCCAGTGATATAAATTTTATAATCACCATGGTAACATTTTTTAAATTATTGATGATCAAACTTGGGTTTCCTTTTTTCTGGGTCACCCTGTAGAGGCCACTATGTAATCCCGTGAGATTTTCGTGCCAAAAGCAATTTTATGAGCTAACTTTGTTAATTTGGGGGTGCCGAATCCAAAAAACTTTAGTACCAATTTTTTTGATAGCGGTGTTTCTTAAAATTTCTGCCTTCGGCCTTCCAGAAGAGTGCCATATAATAGGGGTAGGCTAAGTTCGTTCTTTACTTGATTTTCCCCCTTTTTTTTTTTTTTTTTTTAAAGACGTACCTTTGCTCGCCAACGGGGGGGGGGGGTCGTTCGAACCCCACGAACCCCCCCCCCCCCTTAGTTACGGGCGTGGCCGTACGTGGTTTCGATCCCCGGTTGAGTCATACCAAAGACTTTAATGGGACCCTTTGCTTTCTGGCCAGGTGCTCAGTATTTGGAATTTGAGAGGGGTAGTAGTAACATTACAACCAAGTATATTATGCAGGGCCCACTGGGAGAACAGTTCATTATTAAAGAGCTGAAGTGGCTACCCTGGGTAAATAAGTTAATATTATTTATTATATTAATTTTCAGAGGACAAATTTGGATCTCAAAAGAAGAAAATCTAGTATGATCCTTGAAGGACGGAGCTTGCATGGTGAAAGTAGATAAAAGAAATAAGTTTTGGCGGAAACACCATGTGAAAATCCTGAAAAGGACTGTTTTTAATTCTTTCTTGAGATTTTGGTAGCTCTTAAAAGAACTCTTAGATCGACGTTTCGACTGTTATTAATACAGTCTTTATACAGGACACATCACAAGGAAAGCAATTATGATGACATACATGGGAAAATTAAGCCCAGTTGGAAAGGAATAGATGAAAGCCAAGGATTTTAATTTGGTGTTTGACTTTGACAGGTGAAAAAAAAAGTATTAACAAAATTGATATAAAAAGGTCCAAGACAAAGTTGGAGAAAAAAGAATGGCTCTTTTTAAATTTGTACATGTTGTTGAATTTGAGCTGCAAGGTTTGCTCTTTAGATGTTTGGAACCACAGACAAAGGGTAAGAGAACCTTTCTGCCCAAATATTACACTTTTTCCTAAATAGCTTTGTTTATTCATTCTGGTGGCTTTGCTTTGTTTGTCATAAACATTGTTCTAAAATATGATGGTAGGTTGCCATAATCTTCGTTCAAGTATTCCTTTCAACAAACTGCAGAGTGTACGATACATGTATCTTTCAGCACTTTCGATTGTAATGAAGCAAAGATAACCTGTAATACTTTATGTAGATGAAGGATCCATTGGATATTTTATTGTCAGTGTCTGAGAAACAAATACCCATTATCTCTGATGTTCCATGTTACTTTAGAGGTATAAGAAGCATAAGGGTGGGCCTATTTGTTTCCTTATGTGTGACGGAGATGGGCCACTTTTGGATGAAACGCATTTGACAAGTATACAAGCATTATGTTGAATTCCCCAAAGCTTGTCTTTAAAATTTTGAGGAACAGCAAAGTCTGAACAGTCAATTATGGATGGGAATTACTATGGCATTAATGTTACACACTTCAGGCCATTTCTGGTATCATCTGTATCAGATAAATATGATAACGTACTTTATTGATTTGGGATCTGGAAACTTTGAATGAGGTTGACCAAATCACAAACAAATAAGAAATTAATGGTTCCTCATTATGCAATATTTTGAGTAAAACATTAAAACATAAAGTTCCCTGATAACAGTTGTTCCAGTGTTTATTCCATAACACGTTTGTTAAGGGGATGTAAGATCTTGAGACCAGGAGGTTCCCTGTCTTTAGTACATTTAAACAGTTGATGAAGGTAATGTACTAGTATGGGTCTGGGTTATGTTGCACTGTCTTCATGGTGGCCTATACTTTATTAGAAACTTTGCTCCCTCGTCAAATGCTCTATATAATTAAAATTGCATTTTCAAATGCAATATGCGTATAAATAGCACTGTATTTCAATTGTATTTAATTATCGTATATAATTAATGCTCGCCTATCTGCATTACCTGTCTAAATAACAAACTGTTAACATCTTTGATGCTATAGATATTCTCCAAATTTACATTTATAACATTGCAACTGAATAATCATTTCATATTTATCTAGGTCGGCCATTTTTAATTCCAATGTGGTGGCCATCCTTACAGGTGCCAACCATTTACAGGTCATTATACCCCAAGGCTGAATGATTTAGCTTTGGTGGCCATTATGAATTTCAAGATGAAACGGATCATAATGACAGAAGAACAGTCTCATAATGTGAATATCAAAGTTATATTTCTTTCTTGTATGGCGGCCATTTTGAAATTCAAAATGGCGGCCAAAGACGTGGTCGGAAATATTGGTACCAAAGTTTTTTAGATTCAGCACCCCCTAATTGACAAAATTAGGTCAAGAAAACCACTTTGGCTTGAATATCTCACAAGATATGGGTAATACAATTTTCAATGGTGGCCATTTTGAAATGCAAAATGGCGACCTCACACGTGGTCGGAAAAATTGGTATCAAAGTTTTTTTGGATTCAGCACCCCCAAATTGACAAAATTAGGACATGAAAACCACTTTGGCTTGAATATCTCACAAGATATAGGTATTACAATTTTCAATGGCGGCCATTTTTAAAATTTAAAATGGCGGCCTAAGACATGGTCGAAAAAATTGGTACCAAAGTTGTTTTGATTCAGCACCCCCAAATTGACAAAATTAGGTCATGAAAACCACTTTGGCTTAAATAGCTCACAAGATATAGGTCAAAATACAATTTTCTATGGCGGCCATTTGGAAGTTCAAAATGGCGGCCTAAGACGTGGTCGAAAAATTGGTACCAAAGTTTTTAGGATTCAGCACCCCCGAATTGACAAAGTTAGCTCATAAAATTGCTTTTGGCACGAAAATCTCTCGGGACTTAATATTTGGACATAACAGCCTCTACTATCAGGGCCATCTACAATTGAATCATAACAAAAATACCAAAATGTACAAATTATTGTAATTTGGAATTCCCAATCACAACCCACATTGACTACAAATAAAAAAATATAAAAAAAAAAAACGAAAAAAACAAAAAACAAAAACAAAAAGTAAACAAAACAACAAACAATACGTATGGAAAATCGAAACCACTCCATACACAAGATTCACCAACACCAGATCCGAAATTCGGAAAATTCAACGCACCACAGCAAAAAGCTTGCCATACACTACACACTTTTAACAAATCAGATCACTCCATTTAATTGATGACGTAGGAATCATGGGTATTGAAGCTATCGGTGTCAAATCTCTTGACGACCCTTACTAATGTTGTATGTATTCAACTGAAGTAACGTAGTACAAGTATTAATCGTTAAACTTGAAGATGATTTTCCAATTTAAGGTTAATTTTACCAGAATTATCTAATCACCCGTTACCACACTGAAAACCTAAACGGGTAGAACCTAAACTAGCTTTAAAGCTAGTCGTAGTGATGCCCAGACTGACTAGCTTTAAAGCTAGTCAGTCACGACGGACTAGATTTCCTTCAACACAATTCGGTTATTACGGACTAGCTTTAAAGCTCGTCCGTCTCTACGGACTAGCTTGAAAGCTAGTCCGTCATGTTAGTCGGTCACGACGGACTAGTTTTAATGCTAGTCGGTCACGACGGCCTAGCTTTCCAGAAAGCTAGTCGGTCATGACAGACTAGCTTTAAAGCTAGTCGGTCAAGACGGACTAGTTTTAAAGCTAGTCCGTTTTGACCGACTAGTTTGATGGACTAGCATAAAAGCTAGTCGTAGTGATGCCCAGACTGACGAGCTTTTGAGCAGGACTAGCTTTACAGCTAGTCCGTCAAGGTGTCAAAACTAGTCAGTCGCGCTTGTCTGTCGCGATGTTCTTACTTCTGTCTTGACCGACTAGCATTACGGAATAGCGTAATATGGCTTCATCAGCTTGTCAGAGACGTCAAATCTGAAATATGAGAAAACATTTTAAAGATATGATTAATTTTTTTTCCACCAAAATTCAAGAATTCAAGCCAAAATCATTTTATTATGATGATATCAGAATACAGGAATTAATACAGGAGGCACAATTAGTTAACATTATGGCAATTATCAAATAATGTGATGTTGAGATTTAATTTAGAAAATCAAATGTGAAATAATTACACTGAAGCCCGGCAAAACAAACAAGTTAGATGCAATCCATAACGCTAATAATATGCATTTTGAATTTATACTTTATATGCTTGCTTCTAGTGCGGCGATTTTATGTCACGACTGGGGGGGGGGGCTTAAAATAGCATTAAGCATTATATTCAACATACATTTTGCCTCTTTATTAGCTTCACTAGCTGATCACTTTAAAAATCAAGGGGGACGATCCTCCCCGCTGTCCCCCGGGCGTCCCCGCCAATGGCTTGCATCATCATTGTCTTGTTTTGTCTATTTTTGCATTTTCTACGCATATCTTTCTTGAGGGCCACCCGCAATCGCGCCTCTAATCCAATATTCTGTTCTTTCAGATAGTAATCTAAAAGAAATAGTGGCAAATATAATTCTTAGAATTAGAATTGAATTCATTATTTAATGTTGCTTTTATCGTTGTCAGTAACACACACGCAATTTATAAATTAATTTGGCAAGACAGAATTTGTTTCGCGTTGGTGATTATAGTATTAATCCATGTGAAGAAAAAATCGATATCTATGATCTGAAAAATAAGGAATTCAAAAAGAGTACTCACACATATCACATGAAGGAGATCGCCATTATCATCAAAATCTTCAGTTTTACGGGGTATATCGGATCTGCTTCCTTACAGTTTGCTCATTAAATAGAATTCATACACAGATAATACAAATAATAGATGATGTCCTTTTCGTAATACGCATGTTATTCACTCGATGCTATTCACCTTGTATACACTGCTGTTGCTTAGCCGGGCATTCACCAGTAATCTATAAGAATAGACTAGATTCTTGGGTTCTATAATAACGAGGTATTCAATTAGCCTGTAATTAAAGAATGGAGAACAATAGTTTGAACCTACTCGTGAATTGCATTCTTGTCGTGATTGATGTTATGTATCGTAAGCTTTAAGATTGTCAAGGCAAAACAACCTTTGTTTGAGAATAATGTATTCACTTGATTATGTTCGGAAACATGCCGCTCTAAATTTACAATGGAGATAATAATTGACATTGCATCTGTGTGTATTTCATAAGCTAGTCAGTCGTTTCAATTGTAAGCGACATTGCAGCTATGTGTATCAAATCCTAGTCGGTCATTCTGGGGGGGGGGGGCGTTTCACGAAACCGTCATAAGTCTAACTTCTTGACTAAATCGGAGATAGTGAACAACTTGTCCTCAAGCGGGTTCCACGAAGCTCTCTCTGACAAGATCGAGGACAACAAGCTGACTAAATACTTATGACAGCTCTGAACCTGTCATATCTTTTGGAGAGCGCTGATACGTCAATCAAACGCAATTTATGGCAAGCGATCGGTTTGGGCGAATTGTATTTGCCACGACAATCTCGATTTTCTCATTTTTGTTCATACGAAATGTGACAACCTCAGGATTTTGATCTAATATGCAGAAAATAAATGGTTGTTATAACAATTGAGTGCTTTTTATATGCAATAAAGAAATAATATTTAGTAATATATCCAATCAAGAAATAATATTGAGTAAATTGCAAAAGCATTATTTAGCCTACCATAACGCTATATAAAGAGACCCGCAGAGACTACCTTGGTACTTAAAATCGATCTATTAGTCCCAAAATAAGTCATTTTGAATTTTTCTTTTTTTAATTACAATGCGGCTATTGATATCTTTTTGTCAGCAAACAGAAAATTTAGAAAAAACCTCAATCTAGCTCCATTTTCAGCTAGCATACTTTTTTTATAGTCTGATTTACGAAACTATCAAATTAGCGCATCCGGGGGTACCCATCTCATGTTCTGACGTGGTCTTAATAATTTCATGATTGACACCTTCTAATTATATGCAGTAAGGAACATTGTGCGTTTTAATACACATTATATAAATTATACATAATTTTATGAGTTTTCATACTGTTATTGACCGATTGTATCACTTCAATTTTCGATAATATTGAACATTTTGCTAAACCACAATTTCTAAATATCAGCAAACCGTGATTAAGGCTATTACTCGATGACATCATCTCCGATAATATCGATATTATAAATTTTCTAGCTTGGAAGAGCTTCGTGTAACCGACTTAGTAAGATTGGAGCTAACTACGTGGTTGGTGGATAAAGATATGACTAACTTGTCCATGGTTTCGTGAAACGCCCCCCCCCCCTAATGGGTAAACTGAGGCTACCTATCTAATTTTATTGAGCTCGTCCGTCGCATCGACGGACTAACATCAAGTGTGACGGACTAGCTTTAAAGCTCGTCCGTCAAGTTGAGAGATTTGGATTCAGTTGTAAGCTAGTCCGTCTCGACGGACTAACATGACACACTAGCTTTAAAACTAGTCCGTCTTGACTGACTAGCTTTAAAGCTAGTCCGTCCACTGACGGACGAGGTTAGGTTTTCAGTGCAGATCTGACTTATTCTTAATGTGTAAACGTTTTGGTTTTTTTTTTTCATAACTTATTATCACGATTATTCAAAGATGATTATCCAATTGCGAGTTATAAATTTGGCATTTTTTGTATATTTTGTACATATGACCAGCATTCATTTCTTCATTTCTCTCGCTTATTCAACTTAAAATAATCACCAATGACGTTGTGTTCGGGATATATATATTAGTGCGATTAAGCTCAACCACTGGCGTAAATCCCAGGGGATGGGCGGGGGGCGAATATATCCCCAACTTTTCGAGGAGGGGGGATGGCCTGCACAAACATCCCCCCCACTTTTTGTATGTCTCTTAAAACCCAAACCTTTCCTGCTCGGTAGAGCTTTGCGCTCGCGGATACTAATAGGGTCTTTAATGCACAATGTCTCCAGTTTTTCGCTCAAACTTTTCGGCAAGTACAAATTTTCCTCGCAAACCCTCCTCGGCCCTCTCAGAATACATTTCTCATTTGGCCTATGCCTCTGATCTCATGTGCCCTACTTTTTGTTAAGTGCCCCTTTTCCATCGTGAGCCCTACTCTAAAATCCGTTCCGCAGCCTCTGCTGTATGGGTATTTTTAATGACTGAACGTTCCTTGTGAGACAAGTTGGCATATTATTTCGCTCACCCCCCCCCCCCTCCTCGACACAGTTTTATGTCCAGAATAAACAAAGCAAACAAGTAACACACATCTCCGCAGCTAAAGAAATCTTGAAGAAGGCGAAAGCTATTTGGGTGGATCTCTCGGCCACCCTTAGATCCGCGCCTGACATATCATATCAAAATAGAACCTTGATTCTCATAGTAAACTTCTATAACTTATTACTCTATTCTAATAAAGTGAAACGACCATAAGTGCTTACCTTATCACAGTGTAAGTTGCTGTCCAAACCTTTAAGAATCTAGTCTACAAGAAAGTTGATCACCCATGCATTCCTTGAGTTTTCAAATCTTTGTTGTATGAGGAGTTTATTAATGCGTAATATGGGTGAAATCAAAATGGCGGCTAACATTCCACAGCTCTCAGTCCTGTGCACTTGGCACTCATTTGATTTGAAACGTACCAGACATATTCCTGCATAAATGCACAGGATGTCAAACCTTGGTGAATTTCCGGGGGAAACCTGTACATTGTAATGATATTGTTTTACTGGCAATTGATCAGTGATCATTGTAAATAAATCATATTTGCATATCTCATAAGAAGGACTTTGCCTTTTTTTTAATAAACAGTACAAAACTAACTTATTAAACAAGCATCATAATCCAATAGAATTGAAGAATAATTTGTAAGTCTTAGTTAGCAGTTAATTATTTTGGCAGGGTACATTGCCTGTACACTGAGTTTTAGTTCCTATACCACCAACCCCTTCATTTGTCAAATCAAAATATATGTCATTGCTTACATTGCACACTATACAGAGAGAGTCAATAAAATTGTCCCACCATTTCGAAGTTGTCCAATGAAAAGTATAAACATCTAATCATAGGTTTTATGATATGTCTCAGTAAAGTCAACTTCTTAGCATATGGGTACAATTTTCATTTGGCTCTTTGCACACATGACTGAATAACAGACAATCTTCAGAAAACAGCAAGATCTCATTTGCGCCAAGTGGCTGGGTGAAGAAAAAACAAATTGAGAAATTATTACCTATGTGCACGCACAAAGACACACACCCACACTTACCGTCATTTACACATACACAAAACACACACACAATCACATCCTCACCACACACACCAACATACACCCTCCACACACGTATACAATTACACATACCCTATCTCACCCAAGCCAGCACACACATACGCATACTAACTCACACCCTCAACAAACACACACACACACACACACACACACACACACACACACACAAACACACAAACAGCACTCACTCACACTCACAAACAGTTGTTAGGGAATAAGTACGTCCCAAACATTCAGTGATGGTCTTGGTAAAAAAAAAGAAATAAAAAATGTGATGATGAACGTGTGTTTGAATGAGGATGGGTTTGTCTGGGTGTGTGGTGAGAGGGTGTGTAGGTTAGTTTGTACACACATTCTGTCAGCATTTGCTTTTATTCTTCACCCAGCCACGCGGCGCAAGTGAGATCTTACCGTCTCCTGAAGATTGTCTGTTATTTAGTCATGCGTGCAAAGATCCAAATGAAAATTGTACCAACATATGCTAGATTGAAGACTTTACCAAGACCATGGACTTATAACCTCTAGTCCATGCCAAGACATATCTCCCTCTCTCTTTTTCTATCTCTCTCCTCCTCTCTCTCTTTCTTTCTCTCCATCTCTCTCTCTCTCTCTCTCTCTCTCTCTCTCTCCCTCCCTCTCCGTTCATCTCTACCTGTCTCTCTCTGTTCATTCTTTGGTTGGTGTGACTGGGCTTTACATAATAACTGCTCTGTGTGATATCATGACTCGGTGTTGGCATACGTTAATTATGAACCTCTTCATGTTAAACCACCAAAATGGTCCATGAAATACAACACATGATTACATTTGAACATGTTTATAATAACCGCGTCATTGTTCTTAAACTCTGACTGAGGATAATCCAGTCTGTGACATCATTTATTAAGACAATGTTTCAGTGTTATATCAGTCATTACACATAACGTACAATTTGTTAAACAATGTCAAATGAGATTTCCCCCTTCGGCTTATTTTAGTAATCTCTACAGTGTGTTCCTAAAAAAAGGTAATCGAAGTTCAAAGGTCAGTCATTTCAAAAGTATACGGTTTATTTTTGTGATTTGTTTAGTAAAATATTAAGTTACTCATCAGCTTTAATTTGAAACATTGCTTATGTCCAAACTGTAATTGGTCACAGAGTTAGGGTCCTTTGAAGGTAATAGGTACAAAACCCATTTTTTCCAAGTTTTTCGTTTTTAGGGTATGAAACCAACTTTTTATAAAAGTTTGGTTTCATAGTTTTGGGGGTTTTGTCACACACAGTTTCAATGAATTGCAATCTCATTTGTCAAAGGACATATCTCACTGGCAATGACATGGGTTGTCGATTATGCATGAGTCTCTGGAGTCTCGGAGAGGTCGCCGCGACGTCTCTTGATTATGCAAGAAGTCTCGAGAAAAATCAAACCAATTTTCAAACATGTCCAATCTTTTAGTAGACTTCTTTAATACACGAACAAGTCTCTGTGACGTCTTTGCGGGGTTGCCGCGACGTCCCTTAAGTATCCACGACGTCGCAAAGACGTTGTCGGAACTTGCTAACGATTGAAAGAAATCGAACGGGCTAATAATTTTTACTTGCTGGCATTTTAAAGAAGTCTACTAAAAGATTGAACATGTTTGACTGTTGTTCCATTTTCCCTCGACGCCCTGAAGTCTCAGGAGACGTCACCACGACGTGTCCACGACTCAAGAGACTCATAATTGTGAACCCCTCTCATTGCCATTGAAATAGGTCCTTTGACAAATGAGATTGCAATTCATTGAAACTTTGTGTGACAAAAGCCCCCCCAAAACTATGAAACCAAAAATTTATGAAAAGTCGGTTTCATACCCTAAAAGCGAAAAACTTGGAAAAAATGGGTTTTGTACCTATTACCTTCAAAGGGCCCTAACTATGTGACCAATTACAGTTTGGACATAAGCAATGTTTCAAATTAAAGCTGATGAGTAACTTAATATTTTACTAAACGAATCACAACAATAAACCGTATACTTTTGAAATGACTGACCTTTGAACTTCGATTACCTTTTTTTTAGGGACACACTGTATTATAATTATGAAACCATGAGGTTTCTCAAGACTTGAGAACAATTTCTTATCACTGTGTTGGTTACGTGTAATGCAATCAAGATGGCGTCTGATATGAACAATTTTAATTCTATACCCTGAGAAGGGATTCCTGATAATTATGTTACAATATACTGCCATGAACACTTTTCATGCAGGCGCAAACATACTGTTAGTACAGAAGGAAAATACTGCAAGTTTTAACAACTAAAACTAATGCAGAATATATTAACAGCAGGCAGACTTCGGTGATCTCGTTCAGGAATGATTATTCATTCAAATAATATATCAGTCACACAAGTATTAACATTACACCCAATGACCAATGGTTTGTCGGTTTCGAGCAATATGACTGACCAACCCCTGATGCTCGAAACAAACTTTACATGAATGACTTAGAGTTTTTAAGTTCAGAGTAGGCGATAACTTGTGACTGTATCCATGTTTTGACTTGAAACGTGGTAAAGATACTTTTAATGGATTGCAAAAATATGGCAAGTCTGACATTAATATAAGGCAGAAATTGTGTGAAGAGATAGGCACCGATGATTTTTGTAAATAAATCGTGAATAAAAGTGGACCTACAGTAGCAGACGCAGACCGGAGTCACACAATGAACTTACAGGGCCCATGCGTAAACATAATAGAGCCGCTTTCGTCCCTAGACAATTGGGCCCCCGAAATGCATTCAAATCGATTTTCTTGGATCCGCGCCTGGACCTACAATGAATTGAATGCAATCGTATTATAAACTAAACAAAACTCGGCTTTTCGTGTCATTTACGTTTCGTTTTTACATCATGTCGGCATTTATAAAACCTGGGAACATCGGGAAAAAGCCTAAGCGGCGGCAATCGCAGTGACGTCATAATAGTCACATGATCAAAGGTGACTGACTTCTTGTTAAAGATCATTTTGAATGTTTTGTGTATGAACCTTCCATCAAAAATTTGCTGAAAAATTAGCCTTGAGGAATAAACAAAAATTGGCTTTAATATTAAGTACTCGAACACCAGAAATCATTTGATTTATTCTTTTCCGTGACTATTTGAAGGTTGTATGTTTGTTTTGCTCTGTTCCGTTGTGTTTCATTTTATTTCTGGTTATACGGACTTTGCGTATTAACTTGATTTAGAATAATTGTTGAGAAATCAGTTTAGAGGGTTTGGAGATTTGACTATAATATTCATGAATCAATCGATCACCAGATATTAATTTCGTCTAGGCAATTGTTTGAATCTCAAACGGTGATACCTGTATCAGTTTTCAGTAAATGATCTAGGAATGCATGTAATGGTCTTGATTACATTTTAAAACCTGAATCTGAATCACATTATAATATTCACCATCCCCTTCATTTTCTGTCTCTCTTTCCTTTTCCTTATAATTGTCTCTTTTCTGTCCCTTTCTTCTTCCCGTTGTTACCTTCCCTCTTTTGCCTCTCTTCTCCCCACTCAGCCCCCCCCCCCCTCCTCTCTCTCTCTCCTCTCTCTCTCTCAACACACACAACGCACACACAAAGCACACACACTCACCTCCCTCTTTCTCCTCTCTCTCTCTCTCTCTCCATCTCTCTCTCTCTCTCCCTCTCTCTCCATCTTTCTCTCTCTCGCTCTATCTTTCTCTCTCACTCTCTTTTTCTCTCTCCGTTTTCCCGTTGAACCTTAATGTTTTTTAGTTCAATTCACAAACTTAAAGTACCAACATTCATTGTATTTTCTATTTGAAATTGTGTGATGAGTAAATATTAATCAACAGGGACGCATGTCAATAAAATGAGAAAAATATGATTTAGTGAGGTTAGCATACATCCTTTTATTTCTTCTACTAACAAATACTCATTGTGATTAAAGTTCATCAAACATAAGTTGAGTGGATGGTTGTGAACCCATTAGACATATTATCGTATATAAATATACTAGTATTCATTACCGTACATAAAAATGAAAAATTCTACCCCTTTGGAGAGCTAGTGGACTACAATATAATATAAAATCAAAAAATCACTACGAAATTTATTTTTATTGATTTGGTTTAAGAATAAGATACTGAGTCATCTCAATAAATTTGACAAATACTAAATTCTTGTTCGTACCATACATAACATTCATAATGTATATAATCCTATATAAAAAGTAGATTTCAAAAATTGTGTTACATAACGTGGTAACCTCGAGTCTTCTAAATCTTCCCGCCACGGGTCGAACTGAAGTCTCCTGCACTTACTCACCCTACCGTCTGATCATGATGAGTATATCTCACCGAAATGTAGCAGATTTTTTTTTTTTTCTTTTTTTTTTCTAACGATCTACAATATATAACGACCTGCAATATATTGGTTCTTTTTGTGTTTTGGGTTTGTTTTGCTTTGTTTTGTTTTGTATGTTTTTTTTTATTTATTTATTTATTTGTCTTTTTATTTTGTCAATAACATGAATAGGATTTCTTAAATGTGGCAAAAGAAGTCGTCAATCCAAATTAAAGAGTTGTTATTAGAGAGATATGCTCACATGTGTAAATATGTATTTGTCTATCAATGCAATCATTATGTTACTTACACAGTGATAAGTGTGCATTTTATATATGATGTTATATACATGTACATAACCAAATAATTTCTGCAATACAGGTATGCATGTTAAAGGGTATTCATTTGCAAAAAAGTGTAATTATATTGTACACATCTTATCATGTCAATATTAAGATTAATTTCTATTATACAGATATAAATACAGAATATGAAAATTAGAATTTTTAAGAAGTTTTGAAAAGCGCGCATATAGTTTTGTAAAAAAAGAAAACAAAAATCGTTTGACATGAACCAATGATGAATATAGACATGAGAATATAAAAATCATTAGAACCCTGTCTAGATGGGTCCCAGATCTCATAATTGGTATAAATTTGTTTTGTACATACAGTTGAGGTTAAAAGTTTATAATACACCTGGTAAGAAAACATGTAAATACAATTTTTACCACCCTAAGAACATTGGCCATCATTTATTTTGATGAATATGCTTCGGTATCATATCTAATTTGTTTTCAGAGAGTATGTTTTAATTTAATATAATAGAAACATTATGGTTGATCTTATAGTTCAGTTTGGATAAATTCAATGTGTCAAAAGTTTATATACACTAAACAAAATTGGTGATGGTGCTGCCTGTATTTTGCCTTATTTTCCATTTTTTCACTTTTCGAAGCTGTCAACGAGCTTTCCATATACTTCTCCTGAGAATATTGCCCATTCCTCTTGCAGAATTGCAAATATTAAGCCCCATTTGCAGGTTTCTTTGGGCGAATACCATTGTTGAAGTCTGCCTGTATGGTTTGTACAGGGATCTGGTCTACACATGTGAAAACCCCTCCTTAATCCCCCTTTTATCTGACTACCCACTCTAAAAACTAATCTAAATGAATGTTTGGGTTATTGTGGTGATTGAAGACTCAATTTGAATATGATTCCAACATTCAGGCTGGCATATTGAAATGATGTTACATACTCCAACATCATGTTTTACAATCAATAGAGTTTATCAATGAGGTTTATGTAATGTTCGTGTAGTGTGATGTTGGAGCATGTACTATCATATCAATATATCAGCCTGAAATTAGAATTGAGTCTTTAATTATCATGATAACCTAAACATACATTTGAATTGTTTTAGAGTAGGTGAAAGAGAGAAAAGGGGATATTACGGAGGTGTTGTCACAGTCATATGTCCAGACCAGATCCCTATACAAACCATATGGGAAGACCCCAAATTTGGTATTCGCACAAGGAAAGTTTCAAATGGGACTGAGTTGTTGCAATCTTGCTGGAGGAATGGACAAAAATCTCAGGAGAAGTATATAGAAAGCTCGTTGACTGCTTCAACAAGTGAAGAAATGAAAATTAAAGCCAAATACAGGCAGTATCGTCACCAAATTTGGTTAGTGTATGTAAACTTTTGACCCAATGAATTTTTCCAACTGAAATTAGATCAAGCATATGTTTCTAAATATCTTTTATGAAAACATACTGTCTGAAAACAAAGTAAATACCATACCTAACCATCTTCATCAAAATAAATGATGCCCAATGTTCTTATGGTGTAAAAATATTAGTTATATGTTTTTCTACCAGGTGTATGCAAACTTTTGGCCTCAACTGTACATTGCCAATGTTCGATACTACGATTAAATCATCTGTTTATATAAATCCACATCTGGAAATATATGCCATATATGAATCTCGTTATGCATACCCACGGAAGACAAGAAAATATCCTTCATTTATACGATTTTTTTAAATATATACAAACATGAGATATATGTGAAATTATTGGTTTGCAGATTTAATTCAATTCAAATAAAATAAAAACAAAATACATATACTTTTGTTTAAAAGAACATTTTGGTAAAAAAATAATAATAATAATAATAAAAAAACACGAGAGTCCGTTTAAGCGTGAGGCTTGAATTAAGGTCGCCATACAAATACATATTTACATAATATAGATATACATCAAATGGAAAACTGAAAGAAATAAAAAATAAACAAAAAATGAAGGAAAATGAAAGGAAAATTAGAAAATAAAATAAAATAAATGAATAGAAGAGAAAGAAAAAACAAATATATATATAAAGGAAGAGAACAAGAAAGAAAGATATGAAACAAAAATAACACTTGGAATAGAATAAACGATATGCATTTCTTATGATTGTTTGTATTTCAGACATCATTCGCCCCTTAATAATGGAACACAAAATGAAGAGTAGGCATTTCTCCCACACATCTATACGTCTTAAAACAAGAGGGTTATAATAGACCGCCTCTTATCATGCTTATATGCATGTCTTTGTTATATACTTTGCTGAATTCGGTCTCATTTGGTATTTCATTAACTATGCTGTTCATCATAACGAAACTTAACATGATTATGAAAATGATGCAAAAGGTATATTTATGTTTAGTGTTCATTGTTTTATGTTTACAAGCAACCAGTAGATTATCAACTCATTTGATAACTTGTAAAATAGGGACGAAATAAACATTGAAATTTGACCCCCCCCCCCCCTCCCCGAAAAAAAAAATTCGCAACATGAGTAGCATGAAAAATACCGTATTAGCTATTTTGTTTTCTAAACATTTGAAAAGCATGACAAAGCATAAATATACAGGAATGGATGAATTAGATAAACTCAATACGGGTGAAATTTTAAGGGATTTTTTACCCTTCAATTTTATGCGACAACGGGTTATAATGCAGATAATTTACATACATTGTACTCTTATCACCAATTTGATATTTCTCATTATTAACGCTGAATGTTCCGCTTATATATCTTATGGTACCCTAAAACATTCAATGAAATGTTTTCAGAGGCTGAATTTATTTTTGAATATGAGAATGTTGTCCCCATCACAAGCAATCATCTTCCCTGATGACGTCATCATTACGCGAGATGTACCAATGTGATTCAACCGATACTGCTTCTTCCACCTGGTTGATAGAGGGAATGATGTTACTCTTCTCTTCTTCATATCAACTCCACTCATCACCTGATCAATCACACACGTCTTGTACTCATCATCTGATGTCATGACATAGAGGTCGTCTGTCATAGGATCGATACAGACATTATAGATATAATCACTGTGGGGGATTTCCCTGTGAGCACCCTCTCTGTCGATGATAAACACTCTGCGATCTGCTGGGAAGGGCCGAGCGATGATGTGACCTGATGACAGGACACCGACCATCCTCATCTTCACTTTACACGTGACTGTATTGATGATCTTACCATCAGCTGGGTTGATGATGTATATCTTAGACTGACCGCCCTCAGCAGAGATAATCATTCCATCCTGATCAACAGCAACATCCAGCCATGTGTCATCAGTCGTCGTGTTTCTTGGTATTGTGACGTCATTGATCAGCTTCCATTTTCTGTCATACACACTGATGCATTCAGGTAAACTCTCTCCTGTACAACCTTCACGCCGTTTACCGCATACTACCTTGTCATCATTCAGCAATGCACAGGATGTAACACACGATGTATCACTACATGTTATCACTCTCTGAGTGTGTTTAGTGTTCATATCTAACATGTATGTATGTGTAACACCTTCTAGTCTATCTGTTATGATCACATGACATTCGTCTAGGCATCCTTCAATGTTCGGGAATGTGATTTTATCTCTGACATTGATTGTATCAATGACCTTCCACTCCCCATCATACCAATCAATCCTCCCATTATACTTCTCCCTCCCAACACCCTTCACAAACCTCACACCTGACACAGTACGAGTGATATGTTTCACCCCATCCTCATCCAGTGGCTTCTTTAGTTCATCAATCACTGATGTGTTCACCCGATGCCCGTCTTTGACTACATTTCTATCTTCCTCGATTACTCTGTCAAGTCTCTGTATTGTATCTTCAGTGGTTTTCATGTCATCTTTACACGATTTCTCCAGCTCACCAATCTTTCTGTCTTTCTCTTGACCGATAGTTTGAATGTCGGTATGAAGAATGCGTTGTTTATTGTCTATGGGTTCTTGTCTTTTCTCTGCATTTGTTTTGTTAAGTTCAAGTCGCTTTTTTCTCTCTTCGTTGTTCAATCGAATCTTCTCTTTTAGCCTTTGAATTTCCTCTTCTAGTTTGATATTTTTCTCATCAGTCTCCTGATTGATTTTTGCAGCATCTTCTTGTTCTCTGTCTTTGTTTATTTTCGTCGCCTCTTTGATGGCCACATCGACTTCATCTTTGACAGCTTGTAGATGAGTGTCAGTGTCCTTTCTACATTGAATGATCTTTTCTTCATGAGCGCGATGTAACTTTAGCTTGTCCTTCGCATTTTCTTTCAAAGCGCTCAACTTTGCTTTATTTTCCAGGATAGCGCCCTCTATGCCTTGTCGTATGCATTCTTGTTGATGGTGACCTATTGATGAGCACACTAAACATAAACCTACACCATGTGTTTTACAATAAATAGTTATTTTTTTATCATGTTCCTCACAATAAATATTGGGGCCACCCTTTCTTGCTTTGCCAATACATCCCTCTTTAGAAGCGCAGTCATCACAGAGCTTCTTTTTCGCCTTCACGTAGTACGTCACGTCACTGATCGCCTCACAACCGTTTCCTTCACAGACGGTTTCTGCAGAGCTAAATTTAGACGCCATGGTGATCTACAGAAAAGCATAAAAAGGGAGTACGTAAGGAGAAGATAAAGAAAGGGACAGATGGAATGGGAGGAAATTGTATTATAACAAATCGAGAAAATGAAGACCTATAGAGAGAGGGGTTAAGAGAGAAACAGAATAGAGAAAGACAGAAAAGAGAAGAGAGAGGATGAGAGGGGATGGATAGATGAGGGGACAAGCTGAAACTGAAGGATTGAGAAAATTAATGAAAGCAGATGACACCCCGGGGGGGGGGGGGGTCACTCACCACATGATGTGCTACGCATGCGTGTCCCCAAAAAGCGTCGAAAAGGGTCTGTTTACAGCCTTTCGGCGGCGTCAAAGCTTTCCTTAAAAAAGGGGTAATTTTTTTAATTTCAATCGCCATTTTCATAAACATAGGGGTGTTTTCAGCGGAAATTATTGTATTGGGGTCAAAATTTCACGGTGTTTACGCCATTTAGGGTATGTTTTTCCAGTCTGATGATGTCTAATGATGTCCTTATCACCTCCCTAATATCAAAGAGTATACATTTTGAAAACACAAGTACATGGAATGTGACCTTTCATTGATCGTTTTGATTTTCACGTTAATTGAAACATTTGAAACATTACGACGATTATGTTAAAACTATTTATAGATATACTATTTGTTTCCACTCTGATTAAGTACGAATTGTTTGTATATATTACTATATTCATGAATTATTGTAAATTAATTTATGTTCAAAATGTTGACAAAATACCACGTTCATTTTACTGATGAAGTCTAATAAATTGAATTGAATTCAATTCAATTCAATCACCATCTCCAACATATTTGCGATTAACATGATATGGTGAAAATCTTCAGGAAAATAATTATTTCCCATTGCTCATACGGCAAAAGAAAAAGAAAATAAGAAAAAAGCACATATTCGTGGAGGTAAATTAAGTTTATGAACTTAATACAGCGTGATTAATCTCATACTACAGATGGATTCTTAGGTTTAAGGATGTATTTGTTTAGATCAAGTGTATATGGTGCTGATAACACAATTTCTACTATCCAAACAGATTAATGGGATATTTACCTTTTTATGAGATAACTATTTGTTGAGAAAAAAAATGATAGTAACATAAAGAGGTTAATAATAGAGACATAATTAAGGGTTACAGAGAGAGAAACGAAGAGAGAGAGAGAAAGAATGAGAGAGAGGGGGTGATAGACAGAGAGAGAGGGAGAGAGAGAGAGAAGGAGAGAAAGAGAGGGGAGAGAGAGAGAGAGAGAGAGAGAGAGAGAGAGAGAGAGAGAGAAAGAAAGAAAGAGAACGAGATGGGAAAGGGAGGAGGTCCTAAAAACTAAATCCAAACTATTTTTTCTTGAAACTGTCATTTGCCATGTGACAATCATCTTGGGTTCAAAACCCCCAATTGCCCATTTTAAGCATATATAAGCTTTAATGTTCCTCTATTTAATTTGCCGAGCTTTCAATTTTATTAATCTCCATCAGGGCTATCTACAATTGAATCATAACAAAAATACCTTAATGTACAAATTAATCCAATGCCGAATTCCCAATCACAACCCACATTGACTGCAAATCCTAATAGGGTACATGCAGGTAATATGGGACAGCAGGTAATATGGGACACCTGAAGCAAATCATGTCGTGACCGTCGACCGGTGACCGGTGACCGGTGTGAGCACCATAATGTTGTTCATATGAACTGTATACGTAAATATATCGTCGTGAGAGCATCTAATGCCGAAATTTCTGTGAGAAAATTGCTGAAAACCAAAAAGGTAGGTAAAACTTACGGCATTTTTTTACCCTGATGTAAAATTTGATATTTCACAGAATGTGATGGTGAAAGAGTGTTTGAGGGGGTAACCTCAATTGTTTTGTATATTTAGTAAGCTTATAGTTTCTTTTTGATCATACTAGCGTGTACAGGTCAATTTGTTTTAGTGAAGGGGTGCAATGTTGCATTAAATGCTTGCCTGACACAGCAACATTAGTGCAGGTAATATGGGACATCCAACATGGCGGAAATGATTCTGGTACTTAGTATTGGGATGAGGCATCAATCTCTTTGCTACGATTTTTTAGGGTATATTCACAGTATATAATTAATATAAATAACTTATTGTAGGCCTATATTGACTTGTATAATGAAAATAATATTAAAATAATATTTACAAAAAGAAATAATATACAAAATACATAACAATGAAATATATAGTCAAAGGTTTTACTGGAGGGTCTTATAATTTCAAATTATATCTTAAAGTTAATGATTTTCAACATTTTAAGCAAATTCCAGACATGGTAGAGTAATTGTAGTTTTTAAAACGTACATTAAATACATGTCCCATATTACCTGCACATGCAGGTAATATGGGCACTTTGGTAATGGCGTCAACATTTGAATATTGCAGACAGGGGGGTTGGTGATAATTGCTTTTCTTCACAATAAAAGTTAGAGTAGTAGTTATTGATTCATATAAACAAAGATTAGACTGTGTTTCATTTCGTAATTTTATGCAAATTAGGCAAATGAGCTTTAGGGGGTCCATATTACCTGCATGTACCCTAGGTCATATACCTAAAACATGCAAAAAATGCACACACAAAAAAAGAAAAAAAAAGAAACAAAAAAGAAACAAATAAAAAAAAAAAAAAAATACGTACGGAAAATCGAAACCACACTATACATGTACACAAGATTCACCAACACCAGATCCGAAATTCGGAAATTCAACGCACCACAGCAAAAAGCCTGCCATACATTACACGCTTTTAACAAATCAGATCACTCCATTTAATTGATGACGTAGGAATCATCGGTGTTATATATCGTGATTAGTATGTTGTATGTATTCAACTCAAGTAACGTAGTACTAGTATTAATCGTTTAACTTAAAGATGATTTTTCAATTTAAAGTTAATTTTACCCGAATTATCTAATCACCCGTTACCAGATCTGACTTATTCTTAATGTGTAAATTTTTAAAGTTTTTTTTTTTTTTTTTTTTTTTTTTTTTAATAACTTATTATTCGAAGATGATAAATTTGGCATTTATGTATGTTTTGTACATTTTGTATGACCAGCATTAATTTCTTCATTTCTTTCGCTTATTCAACTAAAAATAATTACCAACGACGTAGTAGAGTCAACTTGTGTAGACCCCGTGGATATTTTTCGGGGACAAAGGTTTGAAAGTGGTTTTGGGTTGCTTAGAGGTTACTGATCAAAATTAGCTTGGTTAGTCCCCTGCTAACCCCCGGCAACTCTCGTAGGGGGTCAAAATAGGGTCAAATTAGGGCCAATAGGGGTCAAATTCTTAAAATGCCCAGATTGACTCAAAAGACGGTGCAAATTGTTTGTCATCTTATACTGAACAAAGAATTGTACACAATCATATACCTCTGACTTCCCAGTAAGAAGTTATGGCGGGAAAAGTCAAAAGTCACATGAAGGCATATTCGGCCTACACTACTTTAAATGGTTTGAAAGAACAGTTTTCTGTGTGATTTTTGTGGCTATTTAATAATAATAATAATAATAATAACGCATTTGTATAGCGCCATCTGTCTAGTTAAACTATTCCGAGGCGCTTTGAAAAACAAGATGAAAGTGTTGAAAAACATACATGATGCAGTTACAAACACATTCTCTTAATAAAAACAGATAAGAGGGACTGCCTGTGAGGCGCACACTCCAAATCTGCCATGTCAAAGTCAAAGAGGAAAGGATTGTCAATGCCAAATACACAGACAGTAAACAACAATATATATTTTGATAATTATATAAAGAACTACAATTTACAATATAATACAACATTAATATTCAAGTTAGTATGCCTTTACAAAAAGAAATGTTTTGAGATTAGATTTGAAAGTTTCTAATGTCTCCAAAGAACGAATCTGTGTAGATTCGTTCTTTGGAGACATTAGAAACTTTCAATTTGTTTTTGTATTTTTTATGATTAAGAAAATTAATCAGGACTATTCCTACTTAAGAAAAACATATTCAGTAGATATAAGGGGTCAAACTAAGGTCATTTGGGGTCAAATTAGCTAATTTGGGATCAAAACATGGTATAGGGGCTAAATCAGCTCCATTTTTTGTGGTATAATCTCAAGTTATGTATAAATTGATGATTAAAGCTTACATATTTGTATTTCTAATCCAAAAACCACATTCAGTAAATGTAAGGGGTCATAATATGGTCAAAGGGTCAATCGAACAGTTATGTTACTTTGACCTAAACTGCTGCAATATGCACAGCTCACATTGATTGTAGAAGTGTTTAGGATATGGAATTCAATTTAATGATAATGTGTCATATAGGAAGATGATCTATTTGATTTAAGAGAATTTAGATCAATGGTCTAATGTCACACAATAAAGTAATGATATTCCAAAACCGCTTTTGATCTTCAACCTTAATGATACTATCACGATTATAGGGAGATAATCTGACCAGATTTTGGGAAGGGTGTGTCGAAATTAATATTTACCCGAATGTTTTGGCAGCTATTTAACGATCAGAATGAAGGTCAAGGGTCGTAGGTCAACTTTTGAAATAACAAATATTTGACTTATTGTGTTATCTCAAGAGCTGATTGAGATGTGAACTTCACACGACAGTAGATGGTATCACAAAAAAAAAGGATGTGATTAGATTTTGGCAAAATTTACAATGTAGGTCAAATGTCAAGGGTCACAGAGGTCAACTTTTGAACTTCGGTTACCCTTTTTTAGGAAAACACTACATCTCAAGCTTTTTCTTAAAAATAATGCAATAATGAGGTGAAGTTATCGTGACGTAATATACATATTATAAATGAGAGCACCGTAAAAACAACCAAAACCTAAGTTGACCATGTGACCCTAGACCTTTCACCTACATTCTATAAGATCAAATTAGATAATCTTCTTATGATAGTACATATTACTTTCAAATTTGAAGTTCATAGCTAAAGTGGTTGAAGTGTGCATATTGCAGCACAATATCTCTATAGGTCAATGTAACATTTTGACTAATGATCGCTTGACCCTTTGACCATATTATCATGCCCGTATTCTGGGGGGGGGGGGGGCTTTACGGGCCCGGGCCCCCTGGTAGGCGCCCGAAAGGGCGCCAAAATGACCTCAAAGGGGCGCCAAATGGACCTTAGAGGGCCGCCAAATTGAGCAAAATGTAAAAAAAAAAATAATAATTAAAAAATTTAAAAAATTTAAAAAAAAAAAACTTAAAATGGGCATGATTCGAGGTGATTATGACCTGTCAAACCTACCCATACACTGTAAACATAAATTAGTCATTTGACTAATAAAAATTAGTCCTGCCCTATGCCTGAAATGACTAGAATTAATTAGTCGAATGACTTATGTTTAGTCATTTCAGACGCTTTTGGATTTAGCCAGATGACTAAAATTACTTAGTCCGATGACTAGAATTAATTAGTCGAATGACTAATGTTTAGTCATTTCAGACACTTTGGGATTTAGCCAGATGACTAGAATTAATTACACATGACACATGTCATGTATACATGTACATATTCAAAGCAATACGTATACACAATTATTGTATTATTTGAAGTGAAGGTGATGATTTGGAATTTCTTCATTGAAACCAATATTTTCGAGTTTACACGTATGCATTCTAATTTACTTCTCCCCCCCCCCCCTTCAAAAAAAAAAATATATATATATATAGATTTGTATTAGACTTTTCATACTTCTCTATCCTGGTTTCTCTCTTCCTCTGTCCTTCCCTGTTGTTCTCCTTTCACTTTACTTTGTGTCTTCCTCTCACTCTCTTCCTCCTATGCTATTTAAGTGTATTGGCCTCACAAATTTGCCTTTTAGTACAGTAATAACACTATGATGTCTTGGCAGACTATTTATTATGTAATCATCATTACAACAATTCAGAGTATCTGCTATCGTGATAATGTTAACTATTTATGCTGTATATTTTTTTGTACATTATTATTATTATTACTAATATTCATAGCCCGATTATGTTGAAATAAATCTGTTTTAAATCAAGAAGAGATTCAGTTGCTTCATTTCTTTTGTGTTTACATAAAATGTGGCCTTAAAATGATGACCGTCTAAAATTAGTCATTCGACTAATTAATTCTAGTCATCGGACTAATTAATTCTAGTAGGGATGTCCACTAAAATTTTAAGTTATTTTTAAGTTGTTTTTGCTAGGTTTATTTGATAGAGCATTTTAAAAGAAACATCCCTAATTCTAGTCATCTGGCTAAATCCAAAAGTGTCTGAAATGACTAAACATTAGTCATTCGACTAATTAATTCTAGTCATTTCAGACATAGGGCAGGACTAATTTTTATTAGTCAAATGACTAATTTATGTTTACAGTGTATGGTGATACATGACCTTTCGGTTGACCGCAGACCGAAAAAAAATTCAAAAAAAAAAAAAAACAACTTGAAATGGGCATGTTTCATGACCTTTCGGTTGACCGCAAACCGAAAAAAAAATTCAACACCTAACGTTGAGTTCGGAATATGTACATGTATAAGTGTGATTAAGCTCCACCACTTGCATGACTTGCGTAAATCCCGTGGGGCGAATACATCCCCAACTTTTCGAGGAGGGGGGATGGCCTGTACAAACATCCCCCACTTTTTAAGAAAGAAATGATAAAAAAAAAATTACACTAGATAATTGGGTTCTTGGTGAAAGCATTTCCTTAGAATACATCTTTTAACACTATAGGTTTTTCAGGTCAATTTCATAGGTTTGTCATTCAAACCTATAGAAGGTTCATTCAAATTCAAGCGATACTTTTTTCCGATCGACATCGGCATTTTAAATTTAAAATGCGGGGAATCAAGTTCATTTATAGACACGAAGCTTTATTTTAAGAGCATTCAATTTCATAATTGGGGCAGAACCATTTCCACGTGTTTCATTCAATCTTATTTTCCCCATACTTAATTTTATTTATACAGCAAACAAGATCTTTAAACGTGCATACAAGTTCATTAATGTATGTACAATTTCACATTATGTTCATTCAAATTAACGAGGCATCGTTTTCAGGAGTCCAATTGGCCTGTTCGGGCAATCAATTTCATTTTGAGGAACTCAATATTAAGAAAATTCCATTCAATTTAAAATTCCGTTTATGTTTTTGAGTTTTCCCTGGATTCTCTTTATATTTTCGCATTATACAAGATTTTCATAGCATTGGTATGCCATATTATTTAGGCTTACCTTTTAAATCATGTTTTAAACAATTATTTTATGTGACATAGGCAGCGATTCCATTGAGGGAAATTCAAAGGAGCCTGACGGCTTGGAACCCCCCGCCCCCCCGCCACCTCACACGATTTCATACTTTTTATTTATTTATTTATATTTTTTTTTTTTTTGCTTTGTTTCTTTCAATCTTTAAGTCCTGTATCAAGTCGAAGACACTTAAAGAGGCACATTTCATAATGGATTTTTTCTTTTCTTTTTAGTTCGTACATTACAGATATAATGTTTATTTGTCCTTTTCATATATACATGTATATATTCTTATATGGGGGCATATACGGGCCTTTTCTTAGGCCTTTTCTTTCATATAATAGGTCCATGTTAAAATCAAATCTTGGTCTTTAATAGGGGAACATACAAGTTTTGGTATTAATTTCACTAATAAATTATATGTGCGTTTCCAGTGTTCTTTCTTTTTATCTTTGCATCCACTATTTCATTTTCGTTGGTGTGAGGGACTTATCTATGGCTGCATGGTAAACAAAGTCATAGTAAACCGTTTTGATAACCTATATAATGTCATGTCTTCTTGACGATGAATCTTAAATAGAATGCACTTATTTTTAACAAGCTTGCCTTATAATGAATTTGAATGACTTAAGAAAGTCCGAGGCCATCCCCATTTGAATTTGAAAGCATATTTCTAATAATCTATGCATAAAGTTTCAATGTGAACGACTTTTTTTCTAAATGTGTTGCACGGATAATTAATTCGATCGAGCGAAAAAGAAATGAAACATTCCCAATTCTAAAGTTGAATGTTCTTTGTTTAAAATTAGATGAATGATTCAAAGAATGCTTTTCAAGGATTCAAATCTCGAACGAAGCAAAAATGAAATTTAATGAAGATTCTTTAAACGCTTATGCTACTTTTTAAAATCGACTTGGTACATTTAAAAAGATCATTGCATAAATAGATGGATTGAACAAACCTAATGTAAGTTTAAATGAAGGTTGGCCCAAACGATCACAACTGTGGTGAAATTGAATGAGCTTAAAATAGATTCAAATGATATTTGTATGAAAGTGACCGGGAAAACCTATACAAAAGTGCCCCATTTTACTCTGTATGTCTCTTAAAACCCAAAATTTCCTGCTCGGTTGAGCTTCGCGTTCGCGGATACTGAATAGGGTCTTTAATGAACAATTACTGTTTCCAATTATTAGCTCAAACTTTTCGGCAAGTACAAATTTTCTACGAAACCCCTTTTCGGCCCTCTCCGAATACATTTCTCATTTGGCCTATGCCTCTGATCTCATGTGCCCAACTTTTTTTAAAAGTGCCCCTTTTCCATCGTGAGCCCCACTCTAAAATCCGTTTCGCGGCCTCTGCTGTAGGGGATTTTTTTTAATGACTAAACATTCCTTGTGCGACAAGTTGGCAAATTATTGGCGCTCACCATCACCCCCCCCCCCCCCCCCACTCCTCAACACGTTGCCGCACAGTGGGCCAGGCGTCAGCAAAAGTCGCCAAAACTGGTTTCTGGTCACCTAACCATTTTGTTTTTTAATATTCTCAGCAAAGATAGCACTCTAGAACATCTCCATAAAATATTTCATCATGAAATAGATTTTAGTTGGTTTATTTTTTCTGGAATGACCAGAAAATGACTTGTTAGTGGTAACCATGTGTAAATGACAAATTTTCGTTATTTGGGTTTTTTTATAATGGTTGTTCAATATATTGAAATTAAATTTGCTCGTTAAAAATGATCATTTGAGTGCCCATAGAATTTAAAGACAAATAATTAACCATTCGGAAGTAATTTTGGAGAAACCACTAAATAATGGGGAAAATTGCATTTTTTTATTCATACGCATAAATTTTCAAAAATTGCTGGCCGATTGCTGGCTAAAAATACAATGAGAGTCTTTGTTATAGTTTATGCTTTACATCAATACCAAAATTAGCTGCAACCTCCTGCAACCTTCGGAGATATAACCAATTTTTCATCCGCATGTTCGCCTATTTTACCGTCAAAATCTGCTAAATGCGATAATGCGCACGTATTGCGCACACAAAAGTTTTCACCGTAAGTGGCGTAAATATTTCCATTTAAGCCGAAAAACCAAAACAACCAAAACACATGAATACAATGATTTTCAAGAAAATAATACAGACATGTGTGCTTATGGGGGCATATCAATTCTAGTTGTAAACTTAAGAGGAAAGGGCGCTATCACTCTACGCAAAAATAAACGCTGCCATAGACATTTTGTATTTTGCACAGTTTTTTCACTTTGTTTTCTTGATTATGGCGAGCAACTACCTTTTCAAAGAAATGATCAACTTGAATAGTACGCTAAGAGTCTTTTTTTTTCAAAATAGGAATAACTTACTGCAAAGGGGGAAAAAAGTCCTGTCACTTTGTGTCAATTCGAAATCCTAATCAGATCAAATTCCTGTACAATATGGCCAATTTTGCTCTCAAAATAGCTCATACGCCACATAATTATCTTCCTGGATAACGCATAATTATATTATGCTTAATGATCAAGCCGTTTTTAAAAGCTTGAATTTCAACCTTTCCAGAGATGGTAAATTCATTTCGATTGGTTAAGAAAAAGTCCTGTCACTTTGAACATTATCACAATAGAATCTTTACTCGATGGTCGATATTTCCGATATACACAAATGCATATCGCATGTGGACGGCGTCTTCGCAAGAGGTGACAAGATCATACTTTATATCAATAATCGTTTGGAACATCAATCTATGTGAAATAAAGATTCTGATTACAACTTCATCACAATAATGTTATAAGCTGCCCATCTGGTCTGGAGAATCTATTAATAACAACATGATAAAATTCATTAATTTCTTTCATCTCCATGTACGAGTAGATTGCTGAACCGAACGGATAATACCATTCACAGCTGCAGGGAAGTCTTCTTAAGCGAGTTTTTGTGAGCTAATTTATTATTGCGCCAGCCTGTATAGATTTCTAGCTTGTCAGTCGTATTTCCAAAACGTCGCTTCGTTGCGTCTGGCCTCTTAGATATGGACGCGCCTTGTTTATTACGATATAATGCCGCACATTGGTATACGTTATAACTTTACATTTTACATAGAGTAGAATTGATATGTGTATATAGTCTTTAAGACTGTTACCCCCCCCCCCCAACTATCAATTTCATGCCATCTGAATTGATCTTAATCTTGAAATAGTATTATGGCATTTAATTGGGGGTCACCTATGTCAAATAAGGTTATTATCGTTTGTTTCCAAACAATTATTATGTAATAAAGTCATAACCGATCATTCTTAAATTATGACTTGTGTTCACATATTTTGTTTTGCTACTTCGGCAGGAGAACATGTAAGACTGCTACTTATAACACATTTTAACTGTGTCTTTATCATTATACTCTTTCATTTTTATATTTATAGTGATATCATTGTTTTTTTTGTTTTTGTCTTTCGAAATTCCTGTACTTTCTGGACCCCATGGAAGATCAGCATTGTTATGTTTACAAAGCTCAATGGGCCATGAGCCATTTGTGCTTCTTTTAATCTTTTTTTTAATTATATGTTTATATGATAACGGTATATTTTATTGTTGCGATTTGGAAAATAAAATACAATATAATACAATAAGTTCAATTAGAGAAGGAATCGTAGATATATAAATTGCAATAACTTTTCCGTCATAATCAAGAACAATTAGCCAAAATCAAAATGATTTTCTACTTATTTGATGAATAGGCCTACTGGTCTCATCAAGAAAACCGTATTTTTATGAATAAAAAAAGAGACTCCCGTTTCATTAGTCCGTAAAAACCCATTAAAGTTTCAAATAATATATAAATCTCCCTAAAAAAAGGCATTTTTTCCCTCGTCCAGTAAAAAAACAGTACGTTAATGAAGTCAGATAATTTAAAAGATACTCTAATCATGTTATCAATGTTTCCGTGGTCTATAAACCCCATACACACCTCACTTATGAAAATAATATCAGTTATGTAACTTTTACAAAGAAATCCGCTCTAACCAATCAGAAATGGGTATTTTAATGACGTCATAGACATTTGAAAATACTCTTATGGTGTTTCTCGTGTCTTGAAACCCCCTATAAGTCCCACTAATCAAAGTAAAATGAATATGCCTATGTGTTACTATTGATATTTGTCTTGTCCAATCAGAAAAGAGCATTTTAATGACGTCATACGTTTTTGAAATTGTTCTCATCGAATTCCACGGGTCTGAAAACCATAGTAGGACTTCTCTTAAGAATTTAGTTATCCGTCTTCGGTGAGGAATTAGTTTTGTTGCACTTTTAGTTCATTCTGGCCCACTGTGCGCCGTTCGGATTAACTTTGTTAACATGGCGACGTTTGTCCAGAATAAACACATACAAACAAGTAAAACACATCTCCACAGCTAAAGAAATCTTGAAGAAGGCGAAAGCTGTATTTGGGTGAATCGCTCGGCCACCCAGGCCTAGATCCGCGCCTGACATATCATATCAAGATAGAACCTTGTTTCTCATGGTAAACCTCTAATTATTACTTTATTCTAATAAAATGAAACGACCATAAGTGCTCACCTTATCACAGTGTAAGTTGCGGTCCAAACCTTTATGTATCTATCCTAAAAGAAAGTTGATCACCAATGCACTCCTTAAGTCTTCAAAACTTTGTTGGACGATGAATCTATTAATACGTCATATGGGTGTAATCAAAATGGCGTCTAACAATTCACAGATCTCAGTCCTGTGCACTTGGCACTGATTCGATTTCAGACATAAAATTCACCTTTCCTGCATGAATGCACAATATGTAAAACTTTGGCGAATTGCTGGGGAAAACCTGTACCTGAGTATGTTGTATTGGTATTGGATAGGCGGCAGTGATCACTGTGAATAAATCATATTTGCATATCTCATACGAATGAGTAAGTTTTAATAAGTTTATTCCATAACTGCCTGCACACTGAGCTTTAGTTCATATATCACCAACCTTTTCATTTCACATAAACCACATTAGATTAATCCAGGTGAATATCTTACAATGTAGGACTACAGTATATGCTTTCAATATCTTTCGTTGCTTGCATTGCACATTATATATTGATAATCCGCACTGAAATTATCTGATGTAAATATGTATTATTTACATACCCCCGTTCCATTCTCTCTCTCTCTCTTTCTCTTTCTCTCTCTTTCTCTCTCTTTCTTTCGTTTTCTCCATCACTCATACTCTCTTCTATGCTCTGTCCCCCCTCTTTCTATCTATTTCTTTCTCTCTATCTCTCTCAATGCATCAGCTCGGGCACCACGACAATTCTTGTTAATTTAGTAAATCAAATTATGTTCATTATGGAAGGTTTTGTTATTAACTTTATCTGAAAAAGGAAACAGATTGCATGTATGTTACTAGAACATGCTTGTCACTCTCTTCTTCATGTAGTCATGCATAATGTATTAATAAAAACGCTTGTAGTTGGAAAACGAAATGCATGTACACATTATTCAGGAGTTTTGACTAGAGATATGCACGGCTGATCTTTATAAATACCTCGATAGAAATGTGAATAGTATCAGGCTTATCAAATGGATAAAAACAGCTTTCCCCCAATTCGTTCTTGATGCTGCCATCGGTTCATAATATTCATCGAATCGAGCTAATAGTACATGACAGCCATACCATAGTCATATCTCTAAATCTAAACTGATATAATAGGAAATATGGTTATTATCTTTGTTTGTTTTGCTGTTCATTAATTGGTTGGTGTGACTGGACTGTACATAATAACTTCTCATTGTGATATTATGCCTCGGTGCTGGTATACGTTCATTATGAACCTCTTCATATAATGCTAGAAAAGTGGTCCATGAAATACAACCCATAATTCCATTTGAACAGGTTTATAATAACCGCGTCATTATTGTTCTTAAACTCTGACTGAGTATAATCGAGTCTCTGACATCATTTATTAAGACAATGTTTCCGAGTTATACACTCTAAAAACTGAAGTGCTAATTTATGGGTGCTCGTATAGTGACTGCACTTGAAGAGCTAAATCAGCACATGAAGTGCTGTTTTAGCACTTACCCAAGTGCTAATTTATCAACAAAAAATGTTCATGGTCGGTATGGGATTCGAAACGGGTTCACCTAGACATGGAAGAGTACCGCTGACGTTACCAATAGACCAACGGAGATCTCGCTAACTGGCTTTAAGTACGACAGCATAGTAGATGATTATGGCAAATTTGAAGAAAGTTCATCATGGAACAATAATCTGCTAGCAACCGTGAGATGTGAATTGGGCTAACGTGCTCGTCAGCGCTTCTCATGCAGGGGACCCAGGTTCGAATCCCAACGAAGTCACGCCGTTTTTGCCCATTTTTGCTGAAAGTTCAGCTCACGTGAAAGTGCTAAAACAGCACTTTGAGTGCAGTTAAACAGCACTTTTAGTGCAGTCACTATGCAAGCACTTAAAAAGTGCTGATTTCAGCCATTGAAGAGCTAAAAACAGCACTTCAGTTTTTAGAGTGTATCAGTCATTACACATAACGTACAATCTGTTAAACAATGTCACATGAGATTTCCCCTTCGGGTTTTTTTTTTTTTTTTTTTAATCACTATTATATAAAACCATGAGGTTTCTGAAGACTTGAGAACAATTTCTTATCACTGTGTTTGTTACGTGTTATGCAATCAAGATGGCGTCTGATAATAATAATAATAATAATAATAGCTGTTACTTATAAAGCGCTTTACCTGTTGATATGAACAATTTAAATTCTATCTCCTGAGAAGTGATCCCTGATATGTTACAATATACTGCCATAAACACTTTTCATACAGGTGCAAACATACTGTTGGTACATAAGGAAAATACTTCAAGTTTGAAAAAAAAAAAAAAACTAATGCAGAATATATCAACAACAGACAGACTTCGGTGATCTCGTTCAGGAATGCTTTATTCATTTAGGTAACATAGCAGTAACACAAGCATTTACGTTCAGAGTAGATCGCCTTAAGGTGGCAGGTGCCCTATTCCCGTGCGAAAACGACATCACGGTATATAATCAAGCATAGTTTTCTTATTAATAAGTACCTGTACCCCAACAAACTATACATTTTTGGAAAGTTTATGAGTTGGGCTATACGAAAATCTGCTCTATGGCATATTATCTTTAGACATAAGAAAAATATAGTCATTCAAAGTCAGAATTTTGAAGAAAAAAAAATATTTTTCATTATATGAACTTTAAATTCTAAAAACTTCACAACATAGAGTGTAAGTGAGGTTTTGATGGATTAATTTAATTCTCTGACTCCTTTGTGACAAATTAATGATGGCTTTTAGGAATATTCAGATTAGAAGTGTAAAAATTATGGATTTAACAATAGTCAAGATAGGGAAAAATTTAGAACAGACTTTTAGACATAACTCCACCTGTGGTGGTAGTATGCAACAAAAAAAAAAATCTGTCATTATTTTGTAGTACTCTTTAAGATAAACAATTCTACCAAATTTCATGCAAATCCAATGATTAGAACTCAAGTTTTTAGATTTTTCATGAAAATTTTTTCCATTTCGTGTATTTGCACAAAAAGAAATGGCTATAATACATAAAATATTATTTTAAAAAAGAGGTGGAATACTGTATGATGAAGCACACACATGGAACTACCTAAGGAGGGCACCTGCCACCTTAATGCTACAGTCACACAGACACTTACGTATAGATACGTTTGTGTTGTTGTAATCTTATTTCATCTTCTATTCTATCATTTCTTATGTATTTCATTGTTTTACTGGATGAACGAAATTATCAATATTTCTACTGCTAACTATGATGGGTAAGCATCCGTGGGGATCCCAAGAAAAGAAAATGATTTTTGGACGCAACTGGACGTAATTCAATGGAAGTGTCTGTGTGACTGTAGCATTAATTTGGCGATGACTTGTGACTGTATCCATGATTTGACTTGAAACATGGTAAAGATAATTTCAATGGATTTACCACAACAAAATTATGGCAAGTCTGACATTAACATAAGGCAGAAATTATGTGAAGAGATAGGCACCGATGATTTGTGTAAATAAATCGTGAATAAAAGTGGACCTACTATGAATTGAATGCAATCGTATTATAAACTAACCAAAACTCGTCTTTTCATGTAATTTACGTTTTGTTTTTACATCATGTTGGCATTTATAAAACTTGGGAACATCGGGGAAAAGCCCAAGCGGCGGCAAATCGCAGTGACGTCATAATAGTCACATGATCAAAGGTGACTGACTTCTTGTTAATGATCATTTTGAATGTTTTGTGTATAATATAATAATAATAACGCATTTGTATAGCGCCATCTGTCTAGTTAAACTATTCCGAGGCGCTTTGAAAAACAAGATGAAAGTGTTGAAAAACTACATGATGTAGTTACAAACACATTCTCTTAATAAAACAGATAAGAGGGACTGCCTGTGACCGCACACTCAAATCTGCCATGTCAAAGTCAAAGAGGAAAGGATTGGTCAATGCCAAATACACAGACAGTAAACAACAATATATATTTTGATAATTAATATAAAGAACTACAATTTACAATATAATACAACATTAATATTCAAGTTAGTATGCCTTTACAAAAAGAATGTTTGAGATTAGATTTGAAAGTTTAATGTCTCCAAAGAACGAATCTGTGTAGGTAATGCATCCATAAAGCTGGAGCAGCTGAAGAAAATGACCGATCTCCGTAATTGATACATTTCTTTTTGTAACAAGCAAGTTTTTCCTGAGGAGCGTAGATTACGACTAGGAACATATTCTCTAAGAGATTGAATATATATGCAGGCGCACACAGCCATGCATTGCCTTCAAGTAATAAGCGATTTTGTATTCAGTACGTTCCTTTACTGGTAGCCAATGTAGCCCTTTCAAGACAGGGGAAAATATTGCTCCTTTTGCGGGTTCTTGAACAAAATCGAGCAGCAGAGTTTTGTTGCACGTTGTAGTTTAGCTAATTGAATGATGGCATATTAATATACAGAGATTGCAGTAGTCAAGGCGTGAAATTACAAAAGAATGAATAATGATGGCAAGAGTTTTATTTGACAAAATCTTGCGAATTTTGCAAATGTTCGTAATTGAAATACATAGCCTGACATGTTTTGTACAAATCATTCATTGTCATGTGACTATCGAATAACACTCCAAGATTACGTGCAGATTGTGAGGATAAACATTTGAGTTCCAACACGAATAGTATCAAACGATAAGTCAACCTTCTGGTGTTTAGATGAAAGAATTAAAAATTCACTCTTAGCATCATTGAGCTTAGCTTGTTCCTGTTCATCAAGCTTTGATAATCAGCAACACACTTTTCTAATTTCTGACACTTGTTATTTAACAATCCTGATCTGACGGATTGAAAGGAATAAAAGTTGAGTATCATCAGCATAAAGATGGACATGTACATTATGAGCTCGTGCAATATCAGCAATTGGTTTTAGAATAAATGCTGAAAAGAGACGGGCCTAAAACTGAACCTTGAGGAACACCATATGAGAGGCGAATCCCTGGAGACACACATTTCGCCAATCTTCACTGACTGCCGAACGATCATTCATATAAGATCTGAACCAGACCAGTGCAGGTCTCTAATGTTAACAATCTGAAAGGCGTATTGTTAAGATGTTTGGTCAATGGTGTCAAACGCTGACGACAGATCGAGAAGAATCATAAATACAGCTTGTTTATTATCTAGCGCTAGCATGATGTCGTTATGAACGTTGACCAAAGCCGTCTCCGTCCATGATATGTTTTGTATGCTGACTGGTGAGGCTCATGAAGCCATGATCATCAAAGATGTTCATGGAGGCGTGAAGAGACGAACCCTTTCCAAACTTTGGAAAGAAACTTAAGATTAGATATAGGGCGGTAGTTCTTCAAGTTCTCAATACCAAATTTGGCTTTTTCAACAATGGGCGAACAATGGCACTTTTGAAGGTATCAGGAAACAACCCAGTGAAGAGATTCATTTATGATTCTAGTAATACATGGCAGTAGACATTTAACATGTTTTTTCAGGATCCAGGTTGGCAGGGATCATCAAAAGAAGTAGAAGACGGTGATCGAGTTATGATTCTTAATACTTCATCTTCAGTTGCAGGGTCGAGAGGAGCATAATGCAGGTACGCCATCAGAAGAAGAAGGTATAATGTCAAGTGTCGGTGCTGCTGCTGTAGAGCATCAAGATCATTCCGTATCTTCTTGATCTTAGTATCGAAATAGTCGCTAAATTTAGAGGCTAAATCTAAATCAGAGTCATGAAGTAGGGTATTTGGGTTTGCTTTGATGATGTAGAATACCATTAATGACTTTGTATAACTCTCCTCGGGTCGCTTCACAGCTTGAGATCTTGTTCTCGTAAAATGAAGCTTAGATTGTTTAATCATATTCACAACAACATCTCTCTGATGAGTAAACATTTGTCTGTCGATTTCAAGTTTCGTATTACGCCACCTACGCTCGAGCTTCCTGCGAAGTTTCTTAGCCTCTGCAATCTCCTTCGAGTACAACCATTAGAAAGGTCGAGTAGTAGTGATACACTTCTTTATCGGAGCATGTTTCTCTAAGATAGAAGACAGTGTCCATATAATTGGTCAATCAAGTGTCAAGTTCTTCCTCTGGATGTTTGATAAGATCAGATGCTAAGATATCAGCATGAAGATTTCATGGTTAATCTTCTTTTAGTCTTCGATAATAGATGGTAGTTCTGATAGGGAAAGGTTTTGATATGTTAAGTGTACAATGTATAGCAGCATGGTCACTAAGGAGAGAAGACACTTCAACCGTTTGACAAGATTCCACATGAGCGCGTAATTACAAAGTCCAAAATGTGGCCATTGGCATGTGTTCTTTCATTTACCATTTGCATGAGTCAAAAGATCAAGAGTTTCCCTGAACTTCTGCGTATGACAGTTGGAAGTAATGTCCCAATGGATATTAAAACGCCTACAATCAGAAGTTTGCACTGTGAAGTTTGAAGAGTTGCGATATAATCAGCAAATTCATCAATAAAGGCAGTTGGAGATATTCTGTTCTTTCGCGCTATATGGGGACGGTAAACTACCAGGAGCTTGATAGTAGAAGATGTTCCAGGGAACTGGATGTCGCAGCAGAGGCTCTCGAAGCTGGAGGCATTGAAGGTAGAAGTATTTTCTCTTTTAATGGATCCTCTATACAAGATGGCAATACACCGCAAGTCGATCGGGACGGGGAACAATGATAAAAAGTGAACACAGCGAGTGTCAGATTCCCAATCACCTTTCTATGCTTATCAGAAGCTGAGAGCCATGTTTTTGTGAGACAAATAATATCAAAATTGGTGTTTTCAAATGAAATGATCCACGAGAAGATCTCTTTATTACATACAGATTGGGCATTGATAACACAAACTTTCGCACATCCATCGTTACAGGTAGAAGAACCGCGGATAGGAGAAATTGCTATTGATATTCCCACTTGTCTGAAGACCGGGAGGATGTCGAAGCCGGAATTCTTTGTTTTCTCCTGCCAGCACGTATACCCCTATGAGTTGGCCGCCGCTGTATACCTAGAGAATTGATATTTTTCCACACCTCGAACTTGAGTCGACAAACTGTTCCCAATCTGTCCATAGGCCTATTGATTTGTAATAAATCATTTCTATCATAAGTATGTCGAGTCTTGATGAATAAGTAGCATAATGATCAGCAGGGTAAGCTACGAAGAAGTCTCATGAGTGATTGGTCCAGGATTCAAATCGATATCGCCAGCTAACTAAGTCGAAATTGAAAAGTAGCAGTAGAATTTGCATAATAAGCTATACGAGTTCCGAAAAACTTGCAAGGTTTCAACAGGAGAATGCGCATGACACCTATAACTAGTACTATTTGAAGTCAAAACATAAGAGCTGAACAATGACTTCGGGTCATCTCTCCTCAAAGCAGATACTAAGAGAAAGTGACAAAAGGCAGATTGATTTCATATTGAAAGAAACGCATTCAAAAATATAATATTATTGAAATAAGTGAATTGCAAATGTCATAACAAGAAACAGAAAAATATATACACCCCGAAGATACCAAAAAATACAATAACTAATCATACATTACATAACAAAAATTAGAATTACGATAATATATTAACAGATCTTAAGACGCAAATAGGCCCCATCAAGAAAAGAATTAACGATAAGAGATTAAGTTAGAAGATAAATCTGGCAACACCTTACTAGAGAAAATAGATAACAAGTAAAGACGTGCCTGATCTCACTACACGTTCTCCCAGCATTCAAGGAACATAGTCCGGCCGGAACATAATTCACAGGTGTTCTAGTAGGACAGGTGAAAACCCTACTAACTACAGCCATGAACCAATCAACCAATCTCAAACTCAGAAATCAACAAATTGTAATCTTTCTTAATAGGCCAAAAATAAACCCATACGTCACAAAAGAAAAAAGGAATACAATATTACGTAACAAAAGATACAAGCGTAATGCAAGGGTAACAAGTGGCTCAGCAGTACGCAGAAAAACACGCTCAAAATTAAGTACGCTTATTATTATGATGCGCTTAATTTTGAAAAAAGCAAATTATTTTTTTAGTAAAAAATATCGCAAAAAATGACATAAAATGACAAAAAACGAATACAAAAACTTAACTTTATTGTAAAAGAATATGATACTTGCGATCCATGAACAAATAGGCATCAGGCAATATAAAAATTTCCAAGAATTTCCATGAACATAAGGTAAAAATCCCAAATTTCCAAGAGCAAATAAAAAACACGTCTTCCCTCTTTGACTTTGAAATTAACCAATTTGAACCTTCCATCAAAAATTTGCTGAAAAATTAGTCTTGAGGAATAGAAAAAAAAATTGGCTTTAATATTAAGTACTCGAACACCAGAAATCATTTGATTTATTCTTTTCCGTAACTATTTGAAGGTTGTATGTTTGTTGTGCTCTTTGTCTCGTTTTATTTCAGGTTAGACGGAGTTTGCGTATTAACTTTATTTAGAATATTTGTTGAGAAATCAGTTTAGAGGATTTGAAGATTTGACTATAATGTTAATGAATTAATAGATCACCAGATATTAATTTCGTCTAGGCTATTGTTTGAATCACAAACGGTGATACCTATATCAGTTTTCAGTAAATGATCTAGGAATATAATCAGTGGTCGTGATTATCTTTTTAAACCATTCTTGATCTCGTAATAGTATTCAACCCTACCCCTTAATTTTCTGTCTCTCTTTCCTTTTCCTTATAACTGTCTCTTTTCTGTCCCTTTCTCCTTCCCGCTGTACCTCTCTCTGAATTTCTCTTTCTTTTTCTTTCTTTCCCCTTGTTGAGCCCTCAAATGTAAAAATCGCCCACTAATGTAAAAATGCCCTCAAATGTCACAACACGTCAACCACAAATGTAAAAATTGCCCTCAAATGTCACAACACGTCAACCAGAAATGTAAAAATGCCCTCAAATGTCACAACACGTCAACCACAAATGTAAAAATGCCCTCAAATGTCACAACACGTCAACCACAAATGTAAAAATGACCACTAATGTCATAACATGTCGACCACAAATGTAAAAAGTTTTCATTTTAACCACTAATGTCTGAACATGTCAACCGCAAATGTAAAAATTCATTCCATGTATCATAATAATGTTGGTTGTCTGTCAAACTGTCAAGACGTGTTTTTCTGAGCTCTGCCAATTTCGACCCTTTTTTTGTGTTTTCGTTGGAGTTATGTTTTATTTTTTATATCAAACAATCGGTCTTTTCTCGTGGATCAGGAATATGTGTAGATATTAACTCTTTTTTAATCATCGAAGTACCTACAATGTGGAATCAATTGAATTTTTCAACATTTTGGAGATATTTTTCAATCACAATTTGCATCCTTTGCTGTGACAACGGGTATGCGCGGGATTCTGCGCCCATCACAAGTGACCATCCATCACCTGCGCCCATCTGGTCTACGCGGTACACATGTATGAAAGGCTGTGACGTCACAATAGAATGCCACCTGTCATCTATCTTTAGCATGCAGCTTGGATTTAGACAAGTTCAAGTAGGCCCTATCTTTTAGGCGGAGATCAGAGACTAGTCAAGTAAGACCTTTCCTTATTTGTCTTTATGCATAAACTTCATATCCGCACCTGAGTGTCATCATTATCAAGAACAGTTCTTGTGAGCTACGTGACATCATCTATCATTATCAAATAAAATATTCAATTTATTTGTCTCCCGATAAACTTCTAATTTTCATCTAATTAGGCCTAGAGTCTAATTGACCATGAGAAAATATTGCTTTATGCTTATCATCTTATTGCCCCTATGTTCCTGTTGCCACTTCATGCTCCTGACTCAACACCCATAGGCCATGTGTGCTCAACAGGAAAGCATAAATGTTTTAGTAATTAACTGTCAAAGTATCAAGAACAAGCTACCTGAATTTTGGATAACCATTGAAACAGCAAAGCCTGACATCATAATCCTTACTGAAACATGGTTGAACTCGAACATCTTAAGCCTTTCTCTCAGGCATTCCATGGGAGTGCTGTCCTCAAAATAAAATGTAATTTGATCAATCTTTCAGAACGCCCGTGAAACAAAACAGTTGAATACATTAACCACAAAGCGTTTATACGATGAGAAAAATAATTAATATGAAGCGCTATAATGGTGTGCCTTATAGTGGGTTATGTCTTTGCCTTTCAAAGATTCTTCAGCGTGAGTATTTTTACATAACAATGTATTTCAGCGTTTATTGTTGCATGTGTTAGGTCTATACACAGGTGCTTTATTTATTACCAAACATATTTCATCATAACTCCCAATTACATGTGTACCTTTCGTTAAGGAGGATCAAGCGCTTAAATTCGTTTGGATTTTACTAGGCCAATGGGCCTACAGGGTAAAGTTGGTTACATTATGTTTATGCAAATTGGCATACGTTTAGTAATGCTGTCAATCGATACTAGTAGCTGTCAGTACATGCATGTGTTTTAAAGGCAAGTTGTGGCGGAGTTTATTTGACGACTTAGACTCGCGTTAAGTGTTGTTAAATCCAATGGTTGTAGTGTATGTGTATTGGTCTCGATTGGCTAGCTTTGGAAGGTCATAATTTATGACCCCCTTCTTATGAAAGAATCATGTTAAGGCCTATTGAACTGGTCACTTGGCTGTGCAGCAATGTGGTGATCATGTTTTCGGCTATTGATGCTTGAAATTCGATTCTGTCAAATTATGTAAGGCGTTAATGTTTTCGTTGGCCAAAATGCTATAGAAATCTATTTTTAATCATTGCTGTCAGCATTCAATGTGAGGTAATCTTGGTTATGCCTCCTGAATCCCCATTTGGCAAATAGGTAAACCTTTATTAAGCAATACTATGAGTGTTTGGTCTCTCAATAATTGGGAAACTTGCTGGTTGTGGCATGATTTTTCCTATTACCTTAGCGAGCAATGGATTGCTTGGAAAATTTGTATTGTGTTTTCTTGCTAAAGTATATGGCATAGTGTTTTCAGGCAAGTCTAGTGATCATTTTCATCCTGATAATTTTTGGACCCCACTCGATTTTTACAGGGCGATGGTCGGGTGCCATATTATTTGTGAATTGTTCGCATGTCAATTTCATAGGTTCCGAGACCCATTCGATTTGATATGCGGCGGACCTAGTTGACCATTATTATTAATTCCAAACTCTGTAACCGGAAGTAAATTAGGGTGTCCACGTTTTAATGTTACGCCTCACCTGAATCTTACAGTGCGGCTGAGCTGGTATATGGGTTTATTCGATGATTTGATGTTATTTTATTGTGTTATTATCTGTTCGTGTCTATTGCAGGGCTTATACTATGTTATAACCTCACTCGATTTCAGAGGGCGGGTGAGTGGTCGGGGTCGATACATTATAGATTTATGTCTCACTCGATTTCAGAGGCGGGGAGACGATCATAAGTATGCCTATAATAACGTTTTGGCCTGACTCGATTTCAGAGGGCAGGCTGCAATGGCTTGTAACATGGATTTTATGTCTCACTCGATTTCATAGGCGGCGGGGATGGTTAAATGTTAACGTAAATAATTTTCTGGTTGAGGGCAATAACACATACATGAAATGAAATTGAATGATTATCATTTAGGCCTTTACTCGATTGCATAGGCGGGGAGGCTGTTATCTGTTTACTGAATTGAAATGAATGCATATATCGTTTGAGGCCTTACCAGATCTGCATAGGCGGGTGATGTGCTGATATCTGTTGATGATGTTTATATATTTATTATGTATATTTTGTGTGACACCTCAAATGATAACATTGGCAAATAAAGCGTTCCGATTCACAAAGTTTCATAAAGCCACGAATAACGCAAATACTGTGTTTGTTTTTTGTCGCCTGGAATAATGAATTTAAGTGTGAAGACTGATTTAAAATGCGTTTATTAAATGGCTGATTAAAATGTGGATTGATCAACATGTTTACATGTTGAAATGGGGCGCCAGAATGATTAATGTACGCATTGTATTGCTTGACCCAGTTCTATTGAAACCGTGGCCGCGACCGGAAATGTAACATACGCGGGTATTTGTATCACATTGTTGACGCTTCCTTCGTAAACAGGTGTTATGCGCGATTGAATGTTGCCGATATTTCTGCGAACGCTTACAAACGCGGCTGATATGCATACATTCTTCGTCGTGTTGCGTTTGTGAATAGGAACTATATATGTTTTGATGAAAGAATATTTGCCCACCAGCCTCCCCGATTATCTCCAAACCTGTAAAATTGAGTTTTCTTGTGTGATGGTTAAAGCAAGAAGTGGCTTTGTGTGGCTATATATTGCCACATACAGAAATAAAGGTTATTAACTGTGAGTAGGCGGTATGTCCGCGAAAATTTGACAGTTGTGTATATGGAGATGGCGTTGCAGGAGGTGTCGTAGTGAATTATTTAACCACGCTGAGGTCGTGGCTTGGAATTTATGGTTTAAGTATAGCATGTGATTATGTTCTTTGAAGTACAGATAATTCAGCTTCAAAGAGGTTACCCTTGCCAAAGGTGCTACAATTAATATTTCGTAGCATGCGGAAGCTAACTAATGTGTTATTATGGGTACTATTCGAAGACCAGTTTTTAATTCTCTAGCGAGAATGTGGAAATATGCCTGTTAAAGTCGGATGGCAGATTGATGAGTATGAACGGTCGATATTTATGATTATATAATGTAATCCGCTTGTGATAATGATTGGCTACATTGGTCTTCATGAAACTCTAGCACTATTGCTGGGTTATGGATAAAGAAGAGATATCATGGTCACGTTTTTTGCGTTATACCAGGGTAATTGAAAGCATACGATTTGTTGTCTTTCAAAGACCAGAAGAGAGTTTTGCAGATATATATATTATATCATTGCGAAACGATGCATCAATAGTGTTGATACTTCATGATCATTTTGTATGCGTCACATAAGGCGTTCGATATTATAGCGCTTACATTACATTGTGATATGGTAATTTGAGTTAAATGAATAGTATTGTAATTTCTATATATAAGCTGTATGGAATTGATTCAGTCTGAATATATTTTTAAGAGAAAATAATGATTGGATTTAAGGGTGGTGTTGGTGTTTACTAGGGGGGGCAGGGGGAGGGTTTTCCAGAAACTTGGGCCCATGTCGGTCCAGCTGGCATTTTTACCCGGGCCAGGGGCTGGGTTAGGGAAATAGATCCTGATAAGTTTTATCGGACGGGTGCGGCGTGGCACAAAATGATTTTTGGATTATAATATGCCTAATTTATCGTAACTCATGGCTACCTTCATAAATGTGAGAGTTTCAATTGTTATCCAATCTGTCTTACGTACGAAAACTTCGTGCTGTAGAGCTCCAGTCGTTAAAAAAAAAAGAAAAAAGGCAATTGACGGTTTTACGGATGTGATACAAGGCGAAAAGGCCTTGTTTTATGCTCTGTGATAATATTCATGTTGAGTGCGGTAGTCAAACCGTGTCTTATTTGATATTAAATTGTCTCGATTTGCCATATGGGATAATTAGACAAAAATTATGAGCATTTATATGGCAATAGGAGACGAATAGATAATCGAGTACATGAAATAATACTGATGTATGTTATCCTCTTGTGATGGATATTATTTATAAATAATACTAGTGTGGTCAAATTAATGGCAAAGCTCACACACTGATTTATTATATTAACTGTCTGTTGCACAAATCGTGTGATAGGGAATTTCCAAAAATTGGTTGGTTACCCCCGTTTTTAGTAATGGACCGCCGTGTAATATGTACATGTAGCTGAAATAAATGCGTGGTTTCAGAGTACAAGCTGTGGAATAATGCATGTCGTGTTCAAGTCTAGTGATTCACTTGTCATCTGATATTTTTGACCCCTACTCGATTTTAAGGCTAGAGGCGGTGCCATTTATAATTTAGTTGAATTTGTTCGCATGTCAATTCATAGGTTTCCGGCCCAATTCGATTTGAAATTGCGTGGGCGAATCAGTTTGTACCTACAATTTAATCTCAAACTCTGTAACGAAGTAATTAGGTGTCACTTTTAATGTTACGCCTCACCTGTGATCTTTACAGGCGGCGAGGCTGGGTATATGGGTGTTTATGATGATATTTGACTGTAATGTGTATAATCTGTTCTGTGTATTGCAGGGTTACTATTGTTTAGACCTCATCGATTTCAGCGGGAGGGCGGTGGTGGTCATGCGACGTCTGTGAGGTCTACCATATATAGATTATGTCCTCACTCGATTTCAGAGGCGGGGAGACGGTAATTAATATGCTAGTATACGTTTTGGGCCTGACTCGATTTTTCAGAAGCTGGGAGGCTGGTAGTACATTGTATTCTCACTCGATTTCATAGGCGGAGGGGATGGATATGTTAACGTAAATAAATTATTCCTGGTTGGCAATAACACATACACTGAAATGAAATTGAATGGTTATACATTTAGGCTTACTCGATGCATAGGCGGAGGAGGCTGTTATTCGTTTTACGATGAAATTGATATGATATACGTTAGGCCTTACTTCGAGTTGAATAGGTCGGGAGGCTGATATCTGTTGATGATTTAAATTACTTAATATTATGGTGATTGTCTGACACCTCAAATAGCATATATTGCAAATAGCGGTCATCACAAGTTTCAATATAAATGCCACGACTAACCGCAAATCTGTGTTTGTTATATTTGTCAGCCTTGTGATAATCAATCACTTTGAACAATCAATCTAAAAGTAATCGGGATTCAATCATTCAAAGAAACAAATGAATTAATCAACGATCAATCATTTCAAAAGGTCAATTATCAATCCTCATTCAATCATCGATCAAATTAATATAATTCATCAATCAAACATCAATCAATCAAACAAACAAACAAACAAACAAAGAATTCATTCATCCAAATAATCAACCCACCAACTAAATCCCCTTTTCTGGTGTTGACATTATTATTATATTTATTTTTTTAATTTTATTATATATTATTTTTTTTAAGGAATATTAATGCCCAAAAGATTAACATTGTAAACATGTGGAAAAAAAAGAAAAACATTTCTATTAAATAAATAGTCTTTGTAAATGAATTTTGTATGGGCATAATTCGGAAATAATGGCAAATTATAGATAAGGGTTAAGTAGTAGTCTGATGTGATTTAGCAAAAGTCTGATGATCGTATTTTCTCATTTCTTCCATTTTAGTGCTGAGCAGCTTTTTGAGCCCGACAAAAACGTTCTTTGGCTGCAAGCATCAAGACTTAATATTTTAATGGCATTTAAGATAAGACTTCAGAGCACTTATTAACATCAAAATATTAGACATAATAATTTGAAGGAAATTTTGACAGACTTTTTCAAAAACTGCCCGTTTTTATTGTACACCTGTTAGAGCATGACCTGCCAGGCAGTTTCTCCTTAAGATAGCCAAGTGTCTATTCCCTTCTTAGTGATGCTGCTCAATATGGTCGTCGAAGGACGAGGTCATCTCGAGTCTCACACCCAGTGTCTTTGCAGAAACAACGCTCAATTCATTCCATGAACTGTGTATGTATGCTAGGATCTTTTCTTCTTTTTGGAGACATGAGAGACTTTTACTGAATTTTTTCTCGGGATGAAAAGGTTTTTTCTATAAGCCATTTCCTCTCCCATGTCCTTTCAAGGCATCAAGATTCGCTTTTTGCAAAAATGGACGCCATCATCGTTACTCTTGATGGTGCCTTGTACACCATGGTGTCGTCGTGCGAAGAGCTTGACCTTGTACCTATCAGAGACACAGGTTTTGGATGGTCGTTAATGTATACCAAAAATAGGACGCGCCTCAAGTACATTGCCCTGTGGGTACACCTGAATGTTACTGGAGCAATGTATAAGATGTTTCTCCACTCAATCACACGCTGAGTACGGTCCGAACAGGAAATTTTCGGCCCATGTCAGAAGACTGCCAGAATAGACCTAGATTCAGTTTGCGCAAATAGATTGAGGATGGGGCACCTTGTCAAAGGCCTTGGCAAAGTCAAGCGAATCACATCAGTCTGGACACCTGTGCGATATTACTGGCTGATAAGGCATTCTACGGTTAGATTAGCTGGGTACTCACAAGATCTTGCTTTTTCTGAAGCCATTTTGAACATCCGGTGAGAATCTTATTGACATCAAGATGCACCATTACATGCTTGAATTATATGTCTAAGATACTTTGCAGCATATGATTGTCATATAAGATTATGGGCAGAGTTAGGTTTGGTGGCATGGCATTTGTTCTCCTTTCTTGTAAGATTCGTTGTTGTAAACATTTGCAGATTTCCATGCCTCTGCAGGTACGCCCTGTCGCATCGATGCTTTGGTACAGAATGGCAAGTACTGGACCTTAAGAACGGTTGCTAGTTCTTTAGAGGAAGACGGGGTGGGGATGTTGTCTGGTCCAGATGCTTTTATGGGCGATTTAATTTCTTATAGAAGCTTGATTATGTCATTTGCAGTTTAATCAATGTGCGAAGTATGAGGGAAAGGACTAGGCCCAAATTGGGATTAAACCTCTCTTTCCTCGTCAACGTTGTTGAATACCTCGCATGAGTAATGGATCGTTGAGGATGTTTGCTTGTGTCCTTACTGCTGGTAAAATGTTACACAGTTGGTCCACGAAGAGGGGAGATTGCCATTAGTATCACAGCGCTTGCTTGCGATGTAGAAGCTCCAAATTCTTTTGGGATAGGATCGAAGGTCAGGGTCAGTATGATTGTCGTTAATGTATGTCTCAATAGGCCTCTTTTGCAAGCTTCTGGGTCTCCTCTTTCAGAGAGATGAAATTTTCCCCACATCCTTGCCTTCTTCTCCGACCTTGACTCGAGCGGCCTTCGTTGTAGGCTCTCTGTTTCTGTCTACTTTAACTCTTAACTTTTTCTGTTGACCCACGAGAATTGATTGATCTTGTGGTAGTGAATTTTGAACGGTAACATGTTTTCGAGTATCTTCCTGTAACTCTGTATTAGATTGATACCACATGTCATTTACTTGTTGAGGTTGTGTCATACATGCTGAGGAAACTATTCTTGCCCATTCTTTCACCTTTTCTGCGACGACATGCTTCCATGTTTAACTTTGTCCTCAAGTACGATCTTTGTTTGGAAAGGCTTGCGTCGACGTGGTATGATGTCTGGCTATATGAGTACATCGATGTCATGGTCACCACAAAGATTCCATGACATTTTTGCTCCCGCGGCAATGCTCGCTATAAATCCATCACTAATCGAATGACTAACTCACCAGGGAATTACCACTATACCGTACCTAACCTTTAACCCTAAAACCTAATATTAAAATCCCTATTAAACCCCTAACCCTAACCCATATTCTTACGACGAAATAAAGCCACGGAAGCATATTGTCGCAGGAGCAATGTTCGTGTCACCCAATTCATGGGCATCGACTGCACATGTTGATATAAGCTGGCCTATTTGTAAAGAACAATCGAGGGTGTGTTCCAGTCTGGTGGGAAGAGGGTTGATGACTTGTTCCAGACCTGCTTCAAAGACGTGTGATATGCTGTCATTTACTGCATGGGTGTTCGGTTTGCGCCGGTTGACTTATGCAATTATTCCAATTCAGATGTTCTGGCAGATTAAAGTCTCCTGCCATCAACACAGACCTTCCTCGCAGTGTTTTTGAGCGATGTTTCTTAGTTGGACAAGATTCTCCATGTAGTCATCCACAGGAGTATAGAGTAGAGATACGGTACACTGCTCAACGCATGCATGGACTTCTTTTCTATTCTTGCTGGATTAATATCAAGCTCAACTTTAAAAACAGTTGCTTCGGGCCAGTCATCTGCGTTTGGTAAAGATGTTGTGCATCAAAACTTCTTGGATATGGCACTGCTTACACCTCGCATAGCCATTTTCTTAATCATCTCTTTCTGAAAGATAATGTAGACCTAAGGTGATATAATCTTCACTGC
>CALNVZ010000641.1:27116324-27126428 GCA_940671915.1 Paracentrotus lividus
AATATGGAGAGGAGAGAGGGCATGAAAAGTCCGTTTTGTGGATTTTTGAAGTGATGGCGGCCAACAGATGGGACGGCAAATTTTTCCTATATATAATAAGTGTATAATATCACACAGAATTCGACCGACGGAGAGTGAGAAAAGTGAGGTGATAGATCGCCGCTGAGATTTTGATAAGCGTGTATGCGAGAAGTAGGAGCAGACTGATCAATAGCAGTAGAACACGATGTTTGACGAGAAGAGAATCAGATGTAGAAGATACAATGACCTGTTATGTTACATTCCCGGCGCCCACGGTTCAATGATGGGTTAATAAATGTATATTACTCACTTGCACGTAGAGACAATCCAATGTTAGGTATTAGATGTCAAAAGAATGATGATCTCCCCTTTTATCAGCCGATTTAATAACTAATTTTCATAATCGTTCTCTTTACTCTAAAGTTTCATTGTCCAGGCTGACAAATAACAACATATTGGTTTATTCGTGGCTTTGATTGAAATTTATAATAGGACGCTTATTCTCGCATTATCAATTTGAGGTGTCAGAAACAAAGTGCTCCATCAATATATATCTAACATCATAAGATATAGCTCCCCCTATGCATCGGTAGCTAATTATATTCATTCATGGTCGTCGTAACGATAACAGCCTCCGCCTATGATCGGTAGGCCCATTTTCTCCAATTTTTTCGTTGTGTTATTGCCAAGGTGTTTATTACTGTTAATATACCATCCCGCTATGAAATCGATGAGCTAAACATTGTTCCCAGCTCCCGTCTGAAATCGATCAGGCCAAGATCGTATGTATACGGTTCCGCCTTCTGAATCGATGAATAATCTTGTATCGCCTCCGTTTCTGAATCGGTGAGTTAGTTACCTGCTACCGAACGATTCTACATATATAAAAGCATATACGCTGGCCTGTAGAGTAGTGTGAGGGTAACTTCAAAAGTGACACCTAGATTTCTACTCCGGTTTCAGGTTTATAGAATTATATGTAGTTCAAATAGTCGCCGCTCTCAAATCGAATTTGGCGTAAGAAACTTTGCATTGACTGCGACATTAAGTATATATTGGCCCCTCGCTGTAAATGATGGGTCCTTATCAGATTGAAATGTCACTGGATTGCTGAAACTTGCCTTACTTAGAAACACGAATAAATTTTTCAACACATTTGTGCTGATGGTATAGGAATCATGCATCAAACAGAATTCCAATCGATATTGACAACTCTAGGACTTGCTTAATAAATGGTAGCCCTATTTGACAATGGGGATTCAGGAGGCACAGATTTACCTCATTGTGCTGACGGCCCAATTGATTAAAATATGTTCTATACTTTGGCCAACGAAAAAACTTGCCTTATATTTGCCACGTTTTCGAATGCCCCCGAAGAATGATCACTTGCTGACCAGTGCCTTCTAGCTTACATTCTTTATTAAAAGGGCGTCATAAAATATTCTGACCTTATCACTGGTAGCCAGGTCAGAGGACCTCAACATTACAATATCCGACGAGCGTTGGGATGTAAATGCCTAGCGATATTATGGATCAAGTGGAGCTAGCCCACATTGATTGGTCCTTTGTCAAAGCAGCTAGCATGAGGGTGGAAGCTAACTTGGAGGCAGGTAATCTGAATGTTGACGCGTTACCGCTGACGTTGCATATTCTCCTATGTCATTTCCCTGTAGGCCCCTTAGGCTAGTAAATCAACGATTTGCCGCGTCTGTAACGATGGTACGTACTTGGTTAATGATATGTTGGATTATATAAGTAAACGTTACTAGTTACGAATCGCACATAAAACTGATGAAATTGTTATGTACAATATCTCGCTCGAAAATTTTGAAGCAAGAATAACGGCACTGTATAAGGCCAAACACCAGTATGCCCACTTCATGATAATTAGTTTTTCCAATGTATTTAAACCTTTTTGGTTAATGTATTTCAAATGTTTTGTTTCCGTGGCTTTCTGAGATTATCATTACATTTCTTTCTGAGGACAGCACTACGGCATGAAATCACTGAGAGAGATGACTCCGCGCTGGAAATGAAGAAGGACTGTTCAGCAGAATCACAATGAGCGATTATTCTGCTTTAGTTTCTTGCTCTCTCAAAATTGTAGCCAAGTGCTTGCTCTAGTCTATTGTGTAGAGGCCTATATCTGTCACGATTAAGGATGTAACCGCTTTCCCTCATAATCAATATTTTGAGTCCCAGTGCAACATGCAGGGAGTGATAGCTCACACGCTATTGCAGCGGTCTATCATCCGACAGCTTGTAACTCTCAATTTTCCTGCAGTTCACTCTACGTCTATGTCTATATCGTTCTCAGGGAACCTTCCTGTAGCGAGGAATGTCCCTTAAATTGGCTATCACCCTTCCGCATCGATACAATCAATCTATCAGCAGGAATAGCTATAAATGGTCATAATGGACAGTGCCATGCATTTAACAAAATGAATGGGACTGGCATGAGTATTATCTCCACTGATCCTGGGAAATATTAGATAATTAAGTTTTTTAACAATAACGTTTGCAACTGTTTCCCTCCTAGAGCTGTGAAATATATATTTTATCTAAATCTGTTCGTAGGTCTAAGCTTTCCTGCTGCTTTATAAGCTGTCTTGTATAAGTCCATGGCAAGTCGATTTTAAAACATTCTGCGTAATTACAATGTACGTGTAAGCTAATACATAGGCTTGTGACATTACTCTTATCTTAGTAATATCTACTTCGAATAATTGCTCTCAATTTAGATTGTATTTTCTGAGTCTTGGTTTGTTTGAATCTGGTTTAATGAGTTAGTGCTATGTTAGGGTTTTTCGACGGAGCGTTCTCTATTCGCAACACGTTCCGCTGATTATATGTGTATTGCATGCGTGCCTTAATGATCTCTGATGTTGCGTTATTGCAGCTAGCTCTTAGTGACAAACGCTGAGTTATTGTATACGTCTTATTTAATTCGATTTCTTTTTAATATAAATATAGAGGTTAGCTACTATTTGCCTGATTTTTCGTAATTCTGTAGTTTCTATGCGAATCTTTCGATTATATGTTATATTATTTTTCGTGATTTTGCCGTTTAGTTCGGATGCTTATTTTGCTTATTGTTTTTTTATATGATTCTTGATATAAGATATTTTGTGTACGCGCACCATGGTAGAGCGGCCACCGTTCGCGAGGTGGTAATAGGGTTGATCCTAATTTTGTCTCCCCCCGAACTCCGAATAACACTTCGCATCCTTCATGGATTTCTTATCTTGAATAGTGTTTTACACTAAGATTATTACTCTTTGTTCGTTATTGATTAGTGGCTTTGGCTAGCTCTCTTGCATGTCTAAGTCCAGAACTGTGCTAAGAACTTTTTTGCCTCTACCGTCGTCTCTTGAGTTTTTCTGATTACTAATACTGTTTCGTTCATTGGGCTTTTCCTAGGGCAACGAGTCCGTGTGAAGTGAGTGGTGTCCTTTACGTTGTAAGGTGTTCCTCTACTGAACGCCCTCTCGGCGGTTGAGCCTGCTTGTCCAGAGATCAATAGAGATCCCAGTCGTCGTGGCGTCTGGTCAAATGTTGTCGACGAAGGGCCATGACTATGCTATGTTTCACAACCGAAGCCATAATTGACCCGAACACCTCATTCTCTTGATATTGCCCATACTTGAGTAATGTACAATCTCCACATGCGAGGTCATGCGGACAATCCGTTAGTAACGCTCCCTGGGCAACTTTGTCATTCCATTAACACCCAGAAGACTTTCCACTACGACCACGGTTATCGTCAATATTTTGGGGAATTTAATTGCGCGCTGCTGAGGATCTGTACGAACCTATGAGGGTACCTGGTAGCAGAAATTGGGAGTCGCCACATTCAGTTATCTTGTCAGCACCTCTGTGGACCTTAATGAGAGTCTTATGGCACATGTGACGCAAGAATTGTGGCAGGCGACGTTATCGGTTGACAAGTCCATGCCAGAAAGATACATTTTCAACCTCATGTTATAGCAGAGTCAACACGATCCCTTCAACAGCCATGACAACGAACTCTTCGACGCCGGTGATCCGTCGGGGTAGCTCACTGAGTCTCGCTTAATGCGGCAAAGCCCGACCAAATAGACTCTGCAAATGTTTGGCAGCCCCATCATTTTTGGCAGACGTATGGAAGTACGCATCTGTCACTTCTGAGTGATACCTAGATAATGAGAAGCACTCGAGGTTCTCGCTCTTCATCCTCACAATTCTTCTCATAAAGTAATTGGCGTAGGCTTAGCAAATGAGCGTGTGACATTCATGACGTTACGGACAGAGAGATAAGGCATTCGGAGATGTAACGCCAATGTGTGGCTTCTATATACTTCAGTTGATTGACTAGTAAACAGAGGCAATCCTTAGTACTTGCTCCATGTCTGTTAGGGGAAACGTGTTCATCTCATTCTTAATGTCTAAGATGAATGGCTCAAAGACGAGGTCTTGGAAGGGCTTAGTGTCCTTTACGAAGAACTGAATATCCGCTCGCGGTTATCCGATATCCACCTGTGTTAAGACTTTGCTCGTAAGCACACAAGGTGCCAAGGCATAGTGACGGCTATCTCCTACGGGTGTCCTAATAGTGTTGGGCTGGTCGAGAGTATATCGACGTATTCCCCCACGTGGCATATCCCCGTCCTAATGGCGCTGGTGCTGCAGTCGCGGGCGGACCAACGTAATAGAAATGCACGATGGTCATTCGTTGTTCGGTGCCATAGTTCGCTGTGTTTGTACCCGCGTTGAGATTATACGCATGGAACTGTGATCGTTCGTGCTATACGTTGAAGAAGCTGGCCCGCGAGCTCAGGCAAACAATATACGACTTAGGATGATTTCGGACACTGTAAAGGATTAGTTCACTTTTTTTGTCTCACTAGGCTTTTTCGTGGATTGCCCATTATGTCTTGCTGCGCTTCCCATTCCGCGAAGTCCCGCAGAAGATGAAGAGGAGAAGAAACGACATTGAAGACAAAGAGAAGAGAAACTAAGAGACGCCTGTTTGCCAGAAGTAGTCTCGCAATATTCTTATTCAGGTGCCGGCGGGACTTTGTACCCGTTTGATGCACTATTGTTTATTGAGGGCGATGCGGTGATTCAAGCATATCATACGCACCGGCACAAGCTGAGGATCACGAAATGCGTATGTTGGTTCCTTCCTCTAAGATTCGTTATGTATTGAGCAGTTGAGCTACTGGCTTGTACACTATCTTACCGCGAAGCGGCTGATTCTGGCAATAATTAAGAATTCTCTGGGAGTTTTGCGCCGTATTTGATGGACAAGTCTGTTCTAGAATAGACGCTCGAGAGCTTATGAGGTGAAACCGGTAGGGAGAATGGCTGTTAGTCTTAGCCCTATTTGGGTCCATGACAGGTTTAGCGGGTGGCGAGTTCCTGGCCTTTTCTCCCAGCAAAATCACTTTGGAAAAGTTGAGAATGGAAAATCAGTGTAAAACAATTGTAGAAGCCCAATCTATGCAACCTGTCCGAAAATGACTTTTATTGCTCTGTCCGAACGTCATTGTTCCGGCTTAGCACATTGCCATTCTTTAGACCGTTGTCGATCTGCACCTCGGCTCTTCTCTGGTAAAGCATCCAGTTTGTTATTTATTCGACTCGCTCCAAGCGAGACACGGTCTGTTCTCTTCTGTTGAGATTTTTTGTCTTGCCATTAAGGCAGGATGGATGAAAGCTACCTCGTTAGCTGTTGAATTTAGGCAATGTTGCTTGTTTACGCCGACGGTCGCTATGTTGTCCTTTTAAATGGCTAGACTAAGCTTTCTTGCTATGTGTGAGCGAGTCCACACCTCTCGATAAGTTCATGCCGAACAGACTCATGTCGTTTCTTCCGCAATGTGCCAATAAGCTCATCTCTGATTTAGGTTCCAATCAGAGAACGGGTCCTGACAAGATATAGTCTGATTGTTCTGCACTTTCGCCATTTTTTACCAGTCACCATCTCATTGGAAGTTTGTTATATCCCAGCTCCTGAGAGCTTGGCTATTAAAGTCATCAGCAATGATACGTTAACATCGGTCGTAGTTGAATGTCTCTGGTATTATGATGAATGACAAAGGTGCTTACCAGGGGATTATTATAAGGATTGTCGCTGGCATTTCCATTGCATTGTTAATTTCCCTATTCAGATGATGATGGGTTTGTCCTGGTTGTTTGTTTAGTAATGCCACTCGTATTTTCTGGCTCCTCTACACTGTTGAGCAGGACGCTCGGAACGACGGTGTGACTCTAAATGGTCTTGGATACACGAAGATTCAACAGTTCATCTACTCCGCACGATTATTGTCCTTCCGATGACACCTTCAACGTTAAGGAATATCCTTTCAATCGTTCGGACACGCCTGGAGACGCAACTTCGCGCCATATCCACGTAAAGATGCTACCTTAGCAAGTTCTATATGATACAGCAAAAAGGCAAGCAAAGATCATATCAATTAGAGTAGCTAAATAAGTTAGGTGCTAAATGTTTCGTAGTACGATCTAAGTGAGTGGTAAATGGAGGTCTGGTAGATTATTTATGACTGAACCCCTTTATCAGCCCGCGCAAGTCGTGGCCCGTCTACCATGGGCCAGGGTAACTGTTTAAACTTTATACATCTAGATGAACAATTATGACAATGAAGAATTCATACTTGATATTTACAAGGACAAGCATCAACGAAATAAACACTATGATATAATAATATTACTGATTTTAAAAGGATTACAGATAGAAGCATGATTATGCAAACCCCTTACCTAAGAACTACAAATACAGTAAGACGGTGCCTGGTTCTTCTCGTTATCCAGCATTCAGCGGATGCAATCAGTCGGCATTGATAATTCCGGTGTTTCTGTAGGACAGTGAAACTTAATTATTGTAACTAAAAACTACAGCCATGAACAATCAATCAACTTCCAGTGTCGAGAATACACAAATTGAAAAATGTAAAATAGGTAGTGCCTAAAATATTATGTAATATTAATGTATTATGTAACATTAATGTCAAATCATGGCCTATGTTTACGCGTTATAAATCGTATGAAAAATTCTGTTTTCCTTAGACATTCCTCTTGTTATATACAATGTGATGAGTTTTACATTTTGGGTGAACATGTCCAGAAACGTAGTGGTTAAATGAAAACTTTGTTACATTTGGCGTCAAACATGTTTTGACTTAGTGGTCATTTTACATTTATGCGGTTGAATGTTGTGACTTTGAGGCATTTTTTACATTGTGTGGTTGATGCGTGTTGTTACATTGAGGCATTTTTACATTCGTGCGTGACGTGTTGTGAACACCTTGAGGAGGCAGTTTTTACATTTGTGGTTGAGTGTTTGGACATTTTGGAGGATTATGAGCATTGTAGTACATTGTGCGGATTTTTAACATTTGAGGGCAACCCTTCGGCCCGCTAGCCCCCGCTCGATTCTCTCTTAACTCTTTTCTCCTCTGACTATCAATGGTTTTTCGCTTCTTGTCCTCTTCTCCCCGATCGTCTTATTTTGTCTTTACCGTATGCCCATTTCTCTCTATGCCTTCATTCTCTCTCACAGTCTCTCTTCCTCCTTCATGTCTCCTCGTCTCTCTCTCTCTCGTCTCTCTCTCGGTTCCATCTCGGTTCGTCTCTCATCTCATTTTTCCTCACCTTTTTATCTTTTTCCTTCCTTTGCCTAGTTAAGTTACAATGTTTACCTGATAGATTTCTCTCTTTGCTCCATTTACCTCTCTCCTTTTCTCTCTGCTGTCTCTCTCTCTAAGTCCTTCAATGTTTCCCGATGTCTTCTCTTTCCTCCCCTCGACGCCGTGCTTTATTGTCGTGTCACCTTTCCACAAATTCTACTCATTGCTTCATTATTTCTCTCTCACAAGTCTCTCTATCCCTCTCTCGTCTCTCTACTCTCTTACCTACTCTCTCTTCCTCTCCATCCTCTCTCCCTCTCTCGAGATTTCTCCCTTTCCTTTCATTCTCCTTTCTACTCTTTCAACAACAAAGTTTGTCTCTATACCTATCCCATTTCTCTCTTTGCCTCCTTATTACTCTCTCTCTGCTCATCTCCTGCTCCTTCTCTTCTCTACTCTCCTTCTACTCCTCTGGCTCTCAATCTGTTCCACTGCATCTTAATTAATCTTATTTTTTTCTCTCTTCACCTACCCTCGTTCTTATTACTGTCCATTACCTAAATCCCATATTACTCTCATCATGCTTCATTATGTTTCTCTCTACAGTCTCTTTTCTCTCGCTTCCTATCTCTTCGAGCTCTCTCTTCCTCTCCATTGCTCGCTCACTTTTCTTTTTACCTCTTTCTCTCTGTTCTTCTGAGTTTCGTCTTTCCCTATCCATTTTCTCTCTTCTGCCGTCCTTTTACCTCATCTCTCTTCTCTCTCTTCTTCCCTCTTCATCTTTAATACCTCCTCATCTCTCTCATCTGGACTCTCAATGTTTCCCCTTCTTTTCTATTCACTTCGCCTCACCTTACGTCTTATTTATGTCTCTTACCTATCCATTTCTCTCTATGCTCTCATTATTACTCTTCCTCACCCAGTCTAACTCTTCTCACTCCTCTCCTCTCTCTCTTCTCTCTCTCTCATCCCTCCACTTTCCTCCCTTTCTTTTTCTCCTATTCTCTGCTGTCAAGTTTGTCATTTACCGAATATCCCAATTTCTCTTCTTTGCCTCCCAATGACCCTCTCTCTCCTCCTTCTCTCTCTCTCTCTGTCTCTCTCCACCTCTCTCACTGCTCAATGTGTTTCCCGTCGTTTCTTCTTCATCCCCGTCCGTTAATATTGTCTTTACCCTATCCCATTTCTCTCTAATGCCTTTCTTATGTCTCTCTCCAAGTCTCTCTTCCTCTCTCTCTCTCTCTCGTCTCTCTCTATCTCCATTCTCCTCTTGCTTTTTCTCCTTTCTCTCTGTTAGAGTTTGCTTACACCTATCCCAGTTTCTCTCTTTGTCTTATCCTCTCTCCATCTCTCATCTCTCTCTCTCTCTCTCTCTCTCTCTCTGCTCTCCCCTCTTCGTCTCTTGACTCTCATGTTTTCCCTGTCTTTCTTTTCCTCCCCTCGTCTTTTTGTCTTTACCTATCCATTTCTCTCTTGCCGTCTTTTCTCTTCAAGTCTCTTTTATCTCTCTGTCTTCTCTTATCCATTCTACCCTTTACTTTTTCTCTTTCTGCTCGTCTTAGTTTTCTTACCTATACATTTTCTCTCTTTGCCGTCATTATTACCCTCTCTCTCTCTCTCTCTCTCTCTCTCTCTCTCTATCTATCTCTCTCTCGCTCTATCTTTCTCTCTCACTCTCATTTTTTTCTCTTCGTTTTCCCGTTGAACGTTTTTTTTTATTAGTTCAATTCACAAACTAAAAGTACCAATATTCATTGTATTTTCTCTTTGAAATTGTGTTCATGAGTAAGTATTAATCAGCAGGTAAGCATATCAATAAAATGAGACAATATGATTTAGTTAGGTTAACATACATCCTTTTATTTATTTTGTCAACAAATAATCTTTTTTGCTTAAAGTTCATCAAACATAAGTTGAGTGGTTTGTTGTGCACCCATAACCGTAATACATCATATCGTATACAGCAACACATTACAACAAAAAGCATGTATACTAGCATTTATAAACGCTAGTGGACTCAAATATGATATAAAAATCACTACAAAATTTTATTTTTTTTCATTTGCCATATCAATGGATTTGACGAATGCTAACAAGTTATTCGTGTAATGGATTTTCATTAAATTTTGTATAAATGCATATATTTCAATAGAGTACACAGATATGCTCAAATGTGTAAATATTCATTTGTCTGTCAACGCAATCGTATGTTACATAAACAATGATAAGTGTACATTTTATATCATGTTATATCATTACATCACCAAATAATTTCTGCAATACAGCTATGCACGTTAGTGCGTATTTATCTGCCCACCCGGAAAAAAAAGAAGAAAGTGTAAACTCTACTGTACACACCATTTTAATGTTAAAGCCCAAGTATAGTTGTAGTAGAAAACACTGATTTTTTGAAAAACCTGCTCAACTTGTCCTCATAGTGTTCTAAAGACATAAC
>CALNVZ010000641.1:27144635-27167870 GCA_940671915.1 Paracentrotus lividus
AATCAAATCAAATAATTAAATACATAAACATTTGTTTCAAAGAACATTTTTGTAGGAAGAAAAAGTACGTTTAAGCGTGAGGATTGAATAGATGTTGCCATACCAATACATATTTACATAATATTATAGATTTACATCCAAAACCAGAAGAAATAAAAGCGAAAAGAAAGGAAAGTGAAAAGAAACAAAAAATGGAAAGAAAAGAAAATAAATGAATAGAAGAGAAAGAAGAACAAATGTATCAAAAGAAAGAGAACAAAAAAGAAAGATATGAAACAAAAATCACACTTGGAATAGAATAAACGATATGCATTTCTTTGTATGTTTGTTTGTATTTCAGACATTATTCGCCCCTAAATAATGAGTAGGCATTTCTCCCACACATCTACACGCCTTGAAGCAAGATGGTAATAATAGACCGCCTCTTATATACAGTCTGTGTCAAATAAAATGGTACAAGTTGAAAACACTTTTTTATAGTATGAAGTTTAATCACAGCCTGCTATTGTTTGGTATTTTCATAAAAAAGGAAGCTCAGACTTTCACTTGCAATTCTTTTCATCACATTTGTTATTATAACTTTTGAAATACGACTAGTTTTCTACAATCAAGAAAAATCCATTTTCCGCACGCCGTCCCATGCCTTTGTGCATAGGTATCGCATAATGGCCATGAAGTGCTCAATTTCGATTTGTTCCTCGTTGCACAAAATTTGACATAAGTTTTGTTTTACGAAAGCAAATTATAGAGAACAAAGCGCATCAGCAAGAAAAATCTTTTGGCTTTATTTTGGTACCACACACACACATTATCTGAAAATATTTCACACCTTAATATTTTTTTCCCGACTGTAGCATGTTTTTTGACACAGACTGTACATGTCTTTGTTATATACCTTGATGAATTCGGTCTCATTTGGTATTTCATTAACTATGCTGTTCATCATAACCTCACGTAACAAGATTATGGTACTGATAAAGAAAGTATATTCATGTTTAGCGTTCATTGTTTTACGTCTACAAGCATCCAGTAGATTATCAACTCATTTTTGAGAACTTTTAAAATAGGGGCGAAATAAAAATGGAAAACTGACCCCCCCCCCCCCAAAAAAAAAAAAAAAAAAAACAACAAACAAACAAAACAAAACAAAACAAAAAACAAAAAACGCAAACGCACCATGAGTAGCATGAAATATAGATAGATACCAAAAAAAAGTACAGTGTTAGCTTTTTTTGTTTTCTAAACATTTGAAAACTATGACAAAAACATTAATATGCAGTAATGGATTATTTCGATAAAACTCAACATGGGTTAAATTTTAAGGGATTTTTTTTCCCTTCATTTTAATACAGCAACGGGTTATAATGCAGATAATTTACATACATTGTACTCTTATCACTAATTTGATATTTCTCATTATTAACGCTGAATGTTCCGCTTATATATCTTATGGTACCCTAAAGCATTCAATGAAATGTTTTCAGAGGCTGAATTTATTTTTGAATACGAGAATATCATCCCCATCACAAGCAATCATCTTTCCTGATGACGTCATCATTAGGCGAGATGCTACAAGGTGATTCAACCGAGAATTCTTGTTCTCCCACCTGGTTGTTATAGGGAATGATGCTACTCTTCTCTTCTTCATATCACCTCCACTCATCACCTGATCAATCACACACGTCTTGTACTCATCATCTGATGTCACGACGTAGAGGTCGTCTGTCACAGGATCGATGCTGGCATTCCAGATTACATCACTGTGGGGGATTTCCCTGTGAGCACCTTCTCTGTCGATGATGAGAACTCTGCGATCTGGGGTTACGGGTCGAGCGATGATGTGACCTGATGACAGCACACCAAGCATCACTATCTTCTCTTTACACGTGATTGTCTTGATGATCTTACCATCAGCTGGGTTGATGATGTATATCTTAGTCTGACACCACTCAGCACAGATAATCATTCCATCCTGATCAACATCAACATCCACCCATGTGAGATCAGTCGTCCTGTTTCTTGGTATTGTGACGTCATTGATCAGCTTCCACTGTCTGTCATACACACTGATGCATCCAGTCAAACTGTCTCCTGTACAACCTGTACGCCATTTACCGCACACTACCTTGTCATCATTCAGCAATACACAGGATGAAACATTCGATGTAGCACTACCTTTTATCACTCTCTGAGTGTGTCTAGTGTTCATATCTAACATGTATGTATGTCTACCACGCACTAATCTATCTCTGATGATCGCATGACATTCGTCTATGCATCCTACAATGAACGGGTATGTGATTTTATCTCTGACATTGATTGTATCAATGAGCTTCCACTCCCCATCATACCCATCAATCCTCCCATTATACTTCTCCCTCCCAACACCCTTCACAAACCTCACATCTGACACAGTATGAGTGATATGTTTCACCCCATCCTCATCCAGTGGCTTCTTTAGTTCAACATTCACTGTTGTGTTCACATGATGCCCGTCTTTGACTACATTTTTATCTTCTTCGATAATTGTATCAAGTGTCTGTATTGCATCTTCAGTGGTTTTCATGTCATCTCTGCAAGATTTCTCCAGCTCGCCAATCTTTCTCTCTTTCTCTTCATTGATAGTTTGAATGTCATTATGAAGAATGTGTTGTTTATTGTCTATTGGTTCTTGTCTTTTCGCTGTATTTGTTTTGTTTAGTTCAAGTCGCTCCTTTCTCTCCTCGTCGTTCTTTCTGATCTCATCGTTGAGCTTTTGAATCTCATCATTCTTTTTCTGAATCTCCTCTCGGAGTTTGATATTCTTCTCATCAGTCTCCCGATTGATTTTTGCAGCATCTTCTTGTTCTTTGGCTTTGTTTATTTTTGTCGCCTCTTTGATGGCCGAATCGACTTCATCTTTGACAGCTTGAAGATGAACGTCAGTTTCTTTTCTACATTGAATGACATTTTCCTCATGAGCGCGATGTAACATTAATTTGTCCTTGGCATTTTCCTTCAACGCAATCAATTTTGCTCTATTTTCCATGATTGCGCCCTCTATCTCCTGTTGCACGCATTCTTGTTGGCGGTGGTCAATTGATGCGCACAATAAACATAAACCTACACCATGTGTTTTACAATACAATTCAATATCTTTATCATGTTTCTCACAATATAAATTGGGCCGACCCTTTCTTGCTTTGCCGATACATCCCTCTTTAGAGGCGCAGTCATCACAGAGCTGCTTCATCTCCTTCACGTAGTATGTCACATCAGTGATCGCATCACAGTCTTCTCCTTCACAGATGCCTCCCGTAGAGCTGAATTCAGACGCCATGGTGATCTGCAGAAAAGTACAAGAAAGGGAGTGAGGGGAAGATATAAAGGGAGTCAGTATAAAAATGGGAGGGAAAGTATGTTATGATAAATTGAGAAAATTCTCTTGAGAATAGATATAGAGAGGGAAAATGGAGAGAGAGAAAGAGAGAAAGAGAGAGAGAGAGAGAGATGAGGGAACAAGCTAAAAATGAAGGATTGAGAAAAGTAATGAAAAGGAGATGAAAAGATATACCAGAGATGTGGTGCGTGAAACCATTTACTACTTTAATACAAACAAAGCATAAAAAAGAGGATAATATCATAGCGCCATTCTGGCGGGGGGGGGGGGAGGGGGGAACTCAAAATAAATGAAACATATATCTTGCCATTAAAACTAAGGTTTCTGTTTTCATTGATCCCTCTTCCTTTTGATTCATATCGGAAATTATCGTAAAAATCAATTCATAAAATTGTACCCATAAATTTTGTTTTGACCCTCTAATGAAATTTGTATCACCTTCCTAATGTCTAAGCTTACACAAAACACAAGTACATGGAATGAAACCTAACTTCAATTTATTTATAGTTTTGACTTTCACGTTAATTGAAGCAACAGCCATCTCAAATTATTTGCGATTAACGTGACATGGTGAAAATCTTCAGGAAAATAATGATTCCCTATTCCTTATAGATGTTATACGGCAAAGAAAGAAGAAAAGAAAGCAAAGATTCGTGGAGGTAAATTATGTTTATGAAATTAAGCAAATATAGCGTGACTAGTCTCATACTACAAATAGATCAAGTGTATTTGGTGCTGATAACACAATTTCTTCTATCCAAACAGGTTAATGGAATATTTACCTTTTTATGAGATGACTATTTGTTGAGAGAAAAAAATGATAGTCACATAGAGATGGTAATAATAGAGACATAATTAAGGGTTACATAGAGAGAAACGAAGAGAGAGAGATAGAGAGAGGGGGAGGGAGAGGGGAGAGAGAGAGAGAGAGAGAGAGAGGGGGGGATAGACAGAGAGAGAGAGAGAAGGAGAGAAACCCAAATGTAAATGCAGACAGACGACCAAACAGAAGTTAGATGGAGAAAGAGAGAGAGCAAGAGAGATGGAGAACATAGAGACAAAGAAACGAAATCTCAGTTCAAGTAACCCATTCTTGACCAACGCCTGATTTACCCTACTTTCATACATTCCTGATTCAATCATAAATCATCGAGACCCCCCCCCCCCCCTTCTAAAATCTGAAACTCTTCTGAACCCCAAATTTTGGAACCGAACAAAAGATCGCGTGCCTTATTATGTTCAAAGTGTTTATTTGCTTGTTATTATATAATTTGGATGTTGATAAGATTTTTTTTTTCAATATAAAGAGACAATACTTGAGACTATCCAAACAAATCAAGAAAGGTGAGTACCTTTATAGATTTTTGTTTAAGAGCTGAAAATTTACCTGAAGAGAAGGGGAGGTGGAGCTATGTAAATAAATCTTTCTTGTTTTTTTTTTCTTAACTATATCTTACACAATTTAATTAGAACATTTGTAACATAATAACAACTTTTATTTTGACAAAGACGAATAGGCAATGTTGTATTCTATTGAAATGTGATATCAAAGTCCGTGTTTGTTTTTCCATTCCTTTCCCATTTTCTCTTATTTACCACCCTTCTCCCTGCAACTCTCTCTCTCTCTTTCTCTCTCTCTCTCTCTCTCTCTCTCTCTCTTTATCTCCCTCTCATCCCATTGTCTCTTTCCATTATAACTATATAATTTTTATTTAAAAAAAAAAAAAAAAAAATCGTGCTCTTTATTATCTCAATTCACCATTTGTTTTGTTTTGTTCCTTCTTCTTTCAAAATACTAGTATGACGTTTTTTAATGTGAACATTCAATTTCGATGTATTGAATCCTTGTCTTTCATTAGTATTCCAGGATTCATGTTCATCTTAAATTAGTGGCAGAAATCTTGAATTTATCAATTTATTTCCAATATTCCAATATTTCCTTGATGAACATTAATGAACATTTTAGTTCGACCTTGCATTGTCGCTGTTAAAACACACGCATACCCAAAACTTCTCACAATAATATTAATCAATATGATCTTCAATCAGAATTTAGTCGTTATTATAGAGGCAGTAAATACTTACTATCCAAAAGAAACTTTTTTTCCTGCGTTCAAATTTTATTAAGACGATGACGAGAAACAACCAAGAAACAAAACACTGCTCCGTAGACGTAACGCAGGTTGCATCCGATTTGTTCCGAGGAAAACTGATTTCTGAACTAAATATCGCGTGACTGTATTCTGATATCATATTAATTGTACATATCATAATGTTAGTACAGTTTAAAGTACGTATTTGTTCTTTTTGAGCTTCGCGTGAAAGGATAATGGATGATATTAAAAATGAGTAAACATATAAAGTTAGAATGACTTCTTTTTACATGTATGAGAGATTGAGAGAGGCAGAGAGGAGGTGTTTATGTAGTGGCAGATCCAGGCGGGGCGCAGGGGACTCGCGCACCCCCTATAATTTGAAAACCGCTCATTGAGCGTACATGTTAAAATCCGAAAATTTTGGCGGTGCCCCCCCCCCCCCCCCCCATCCTGAAATGCTGTATCCGCCACTGGTTAATGCTGATTAAAGGGGAAGTTCACCTTTCAATTAATTTGGTTAACAAAAAAAAATGAAAATACAAAATAATACAAGAACTCAATTAAAAACTTGCCAGCCACTCATAACAAAGCTTGGCATGTAAGGAGAGGGGGTTGAAAAACAGTCGCCCTTTGTCCATTCCTTTATAGGGATGCAGCACCATTAATGGGAATTCAAATCTTAATTTATTGAAATAGCTCAGTTCGCCAACATAATTATTAAGTCTCGAATTTCTTGACATTTACAGGCCAATTGCTTGTTTAACTATCAAGATATCTACGATGTTATATACACATTTTGAAACCGATAATGAACGTTTTTCAAAAAAAAAAAAAGTATCCCTTTTTCCCCCCACGCGGCTCCGAACGTACAGCGTATTTAGGTTTATGAAGTCCCCGCACCCCGCACTAATTATCCACGTTGGGCTCTCGTTCCCTGACGCTCGTGACAGAGCGGTGCAACGTGATCGCACGAGGCCGTAGACCTGGCGTCGTTTGTTTTCACTGCTTTAAGATACTAAACTGAAACTTTCCATGCGCGTATTCTGGGGGGGGGGGGGGCTTTACGGCCCGGGCCCCCGGGGGCGCGCAGGGGGGCGCCGAAAAGAGGAAGAAAAAGGAGAAAAGGAAGGAAAAAAAAGAAAGAAGAAAAAAAGGAGGAAAAAGAGAAAGGAAAAAGGGGAAAAGAGGAAGAAAAAAGGGGAAAAGAGGAAGGGAGAAAAAAAAGAAAGAAGGAAAACAAAGAGAGAGAGAGAGAGAGAGAGAGGAGGGAAAAAGGGAGGGGAGGGGCGCCCTTAAAAAAATGGGGGTCGCCAAATCGACAGTAACTAAGGGGCGCCAAATCGACTTAAAATTAGGGGGACGCCAAATCGACCTTAAATTTAGTGGGGGGGGCGCCAAATCGACAGTAAACTAAGGGGCGCCAAATTGACCTTAAACTTAGGGCGCCAAATCGACCTTAAAATTAGGGGACGCCAAATCGACCTTAAATTTAGTGGGGCGCCAAATCGACAGTAACTAAGGGCGCCAAATTGACCTTAAACTTAGGGGCGCCAAATCGACCTTAAACTTAAAGGGGCTCCAAATCGACCTTACATTTTTTTTGGGGGGGGCCAAATTGACCTTAAACCTAGGGCGCCAATCGACCTTTATTTAGGGGAGGGGCGGCCAAATCGACAGTAAACTAAGGGGTGCCAAATTGATCTTAAACTTAGGGGTGCCAAATCGACCTTAAATTTAGGGGCACCAAATCGACCTAAATTTAGGGGGCGCCAAATCGACAGTAACTAAGGGGCGCCAAATTGACCTTAAACTTATAGGGGATCCAAATAGACCTTAAATTTAGGGGGGGCGCCAAATCGATTATTAAACTACGGGGGATCCAACTTTGGCTTAAACGTAGGGCGCCAAATTGACCCGAAAATTAGATGGGGGCGCCGAATCGACCTTGAATTAAGTAAGGGCGCAAATTGAAAAAGGGGGAGGGGAGGGACGCCCTTAAAATCGACAGTAAACTACCACCCAATAAACTTAGGGGCGCCGAATGGACCTTAAACTGAGGGGCGCCAAATTGACCTTCAACATAGGTGGGACGCCAAATCGACCTTAAAATTAGGGGGGGCGCCAAATAAAACTTAAAATTAGAGGGGCGCCAAAATGAGCTTAACGTGGGGGCGTAAAATTGACCCGGAACTTAGGTGGGGGCGCCAAATCGACCTTAAACTTAAGTGCGCCAAATCGACCGTAGATTTAGGAGGGGCGCAAAATCGACCTTAAACTTAGGGGCGCAAAATCGACCTTAAATTTAGGGGGCGCCAAATCGAACTTAAACCTAGAGGGGCGCCAAAATAATCTTAAAGTAAAGGCGCCAAATTTAGATCAAATGTAGGGGCGCAAAAATGATCTGAAACTTAAGGGGCGCTGAATTCACCTGAGTCTTAGGGGCGCTGATTTAACCTGAAGTTAAGGGGGTGCCAAATCGATCTTAAATTAAAGGACGCCAGATTGAGCTCAAATGTAGGGGCCCCGAATTGACCTCAGACTTAGGGCTGCCAAATTTATCTTAAACTTAGTGGCTCCAACTATATCCTAAACTTAGGGAGGGGTGCCAAATTTACACGAAACTAAGGGGCCCCCCAAAACACGCAAAAAAAAAACAAAACAGAACAGGTCTTTAAAATGGTCTCTATCTAGAAATAGCAAAATTTTAAAATTCCATGCCTCCTGGTTTGTATATACATAGCAAAATTTTCGCTAGCGCTTCGCGCTCGCATCATCTTTTCCCATTGATTTATTACATTGTGTCGAGGAACGCGTAAAATGTCTTGTCTTCTAATCATTCGAATGCATCAAAATTTTCGTTTCCTATTTGAACGCGCCTATGTTTTTCCTCTTTTATTTTTTTTCACGTTACATTAAAAAAAAAAAAATTATTATTTTGTTTTTTGCATTTCAAATTTATGTTCAACATAATTATTAGCGGCGGCAAATTGAGCTTACACGTATGGGCGCCAAGATGACCTGAAACTTTTGGGGGCACTGAATTGAAGTTAAGGGGGCGTCAAATCTATTTTAAAATTAGGGGCGCCAAATTGAGCTTACACTTACAGGGAGCCCAAATGATCTGAAACTAAGGGGCACCGAATTTACCTGAAACTAAGGGAGCAACAAATAGGGTTTTAAAATATGGTCTCTATGTAGATAGAGTAAAATTTCAAAATTCATGCATCCGGGTCTGTATATACATAGCAAAATTTTCGCTCGCGCTTCGCGCTCGCATCATTTTTTTCCCCAATGAATTATTACATTGCGTTCCTAAGGAACGCATGAAATGTCCTGTTTTCTAATCATTTGAATACATCAAAACTTCCGTTCTTGCTTCGCCCTCGCCTGTGTTTTTCCTCTTACCAAAATTTACATTATGGCATTCTAACCATCAAAACATTTTAATTTATTTGATTTCATTACATTCATTTTTGCATTTCAAATTTACCTAAATCTTAGGGGGCGCCAAATTGAGCTTAAACGTAGGGGCGTCAAATTGACCTAAGACTTAGGAATGCCAAATCTATCTTAAATTTAGGGGCTCCAACTTTATTTTGAACTTAGGGAGGTATGCCGAATTTACCTGAAACTAAGGGGCAACAACTTGGTATTTGAAATATGGTCTCTAAAATTTTTAATTCCTCCTGGTCTGTATATACATAGCAAAATTTTGGCTCGCGCTACGCGCTCGCATCATTTTTTTTCCCCCAATGAGTTATTACACTGTGTTCCTGAGGAACGCATGCAATGCCATGTTTTCTCATCATTCAAAGACATAAAAATTCCGCTCTCGCCTGTGTTTTTCATCTGACCATAATTTATATTATAGGATACTAATCATCAAGACATTTAAATTTTTTTGAATACACGTTACATTTATTTTTGCATTTTCCCAGGGGCATCAAATCACCTAAATCGCACATGTATGGCGCCAATTCAAACCAACATTTAGGGGGCGCCAAATGATTAGTTGGCTCCAAATTGAGCTTAAACTTAGGGGCGCCAAATTTATCTTAAACTTAGGGAGGGAAGCAGAAGGATAGATAAGCAGCTAGATAGATCATATCAATTCTAGTTGTAAACTTAAGAGATAGAGGGCGCTACCATTCTACTCAAAGCGAACGCTCCCATTTACTTTTTCTGTTTTTGGACAGTTTTTCACTTTATTTTATTTATTGTGGCGAGCAACTACCCTTTCAAAGAAATGATCAGTTTGATTGAGTACGTTCACAGTCTGAATTTTTCAGAAATAGGGATAACTTATTGCAAAGGGAAAAAAAGTCCTGTCACTTTGAACTATTATAAGAGATTTTTTTCTTGATTGGTCAATGTTTACGCAAATCACATGCATATCGCATAGAAAATAATGCAAACGGCGTCTTGGCGAGATCTCTTGGTTTGGAGCATCAATCTATGTAAAATACAGGTTCTGATTACAACTTCAGTACAATCATGTTATAGGCTTTCCAAAATGTCTTTTTCCTCCATCTGGTCTGAAGCATCTACTAATTAAAACCATGAGAAAAGTTCATAAATTTCTTTCACCTCCACGCAGTATTTGCTCCTCACCGGACGGGCGATTCCATTCGAATGCAGGGAAGTCTTCTTACGCGAGTTTTTGTTATTGCAGTCAGCTGTACAGAATTTCTGCGCTTCTCAGCCGTATTTCCAACGTTACTTTGTTGCGTCTGGCCTCTTAGATAATGGACGCGCCTTGTTTAATTACGATTCAATGCTACACATTGGTATACGTTAACTTTACATTTTACATAGAGTAGAATTGATATGGATAGATATTCATCTTTCTTTCATAATCATGTAAAATTACTGGGCAACATACGGTCTTTAAATTATGGAGGCCAAATTGATCCTAAACTTCAGGTCTCTATTACATAGAGCAAAATTTTAGCTCGCGCTTCGCGCTCGCATCATTTTCCAAAGAGTTATTACATTGTGTTGCATAAAATGTCACGTTTTCAGAGATCATTCCGATACATCAAATTTCCGCTCGCGATTCACGCTCGCCTATTTTTTCTTTCTTGTAAGCAGATTATGATCGAGGATTCTGAACAACAAAATATCAATATACATTTTTTTGACTTCACATTACTTGATGGACAAATTTCACATGATTTTATATGGCTTGCTTTCAAATCGTTTTGATGGACAAATTACAGCTCCCGTTCATATGATATTCTGATAAAGAGCTAAACAGAATTGATACCCCTAATTGCTCAGAATTCTTTGCTTTCTGATCGTAAAGTAGAGGAAAAAATCTGGTCGCGCTTCGCGCTCGTATTTAGAATCATTCGTATTTTCATCTATAGCGGTAATACCTCATATACCTAAAAATTCTTTTCAATGAACTTACCATTGGCAAGAATTATAAAAAAAAAAAAAAAACAAACAAAAACAAAAAACAAACACCCTTCAAATAAATTATTATTCAAAATCCTTCAACATACATTTAAGCCTTAGGCCTATGTTTGCCTGGCGAGGGGGGGGGGGGGGCGCCATATTTTGAAAATTACACAGGGGCGCCAAAATCACATCGGGCCCCCCGGGGTGCGAAATCCTGGATACGCGCCTGCTTTCAGTACTTTTTTTAACAGTCAGACCACAAGGACTTTTCTAATTTCGGTCACTCTCGCATTTGTTTTGGAAAGTTACTAAAATTCTTTCTTTTCTTTTTTTTTTTTTTTCTTTTTTTTTTATATACCCCCACCTCCTTGTAAAAATTACCTAAGAAACTCCCTGAAAAGATTCATCTGATTGGTAAAGTTCAATAGATAAAGTGAAGTTCTTCATTACACTATTACAAATTTTGATTACCTTTAAATTTTTCTGACGAAGCGTGCTGTCATGTACGCGAAAACCTCACAAGGTAATCAAAATGTGTGATTGTGTAATGAAGAACTTCACTTTATATAGGGTACATGCAGGTAATATGGGCCACCTGAAGCAAATCATGTCGTGACCGTCGACCGGTTACCGGTGACCGGTGTGAGCACCATAATGTTGCTCATATGAACTGTACACGAAAATATATCGTCGTGAGAGCATCTGATGAGTGCAGTCACTATACAAGCTCTTAAAAAATGCTGATTTCAGCCTCTGAAGTGCTAAAATTAAAATAGTGAAACGTTGTTTTTAAAATCAAAACTAAATATGGCATATCAAGTATCCACCGGTTCAAAGTGAAAATTGACATTCTATTTTTTCCCAATAACTAAGCGTATACATTTTTGAAAAACACTTGTACATGGAATGTGACTTTTCACTGGAAAAAATGAACTTTAATTTATTTATTGTTTTGATTTTCACATTAAATTGAAAAAAATGCCATCTCTAACATATTTGCGATTAACATGACATGGTGAAAATCTTCAGGAAAATAAATATTTCCCATTCCTTATAGGGTAGATGTAGGGAATAGCGGACAGTAGGGAATATCGGACGGTCACCACATGCCCAGCCCTAGCTGCCAACATAAGATCAACTGAGTTGAAATACCGGCATATATTGGTCAGGTGGTCTGTCTAGGAAGGTTGAATGCTGTATTCGACAGCAACAAGTGAGAAATCTCCGAGAAAACTACCAAAATCTGTCGAGGTAGGAAAATTTGCAGCCTGAAAAATGGCCTGATGTAAAAATTTACATTTTAGAGAATGTGATGGTATAAAAATAGAATTGGGGTATGACCTCTATTTCATGCATTATGGACATGTGTGGAGGGTGGGCCAAACGTGTATGGAGTGTTTGCACTGTACAAAGCCTGTGTATTGGGGTGGCAGTTTGTTGAAAAGTGCTAGTCAGTCATTTTTTTGTGTAGGGAATACCGGACACCACATTGACGGTTGTTTGTTTTACTTCCGGGTTGAGTTGCTAAGCATGTAGATCAAATAGTATTGCATATATAATGTATTATATTTATTCATTAAATTGTTTGACAATTTTGAAATGTCTATTTCTCTTTATTATTATTGTGATATGTCATGATCTACATGAGATATAAAGTTATTCTGAGTGTTTTGAAGTTTTGTAGTAAAATGCATATAATCTTCTAAAAATGAATAATGTTATAAAAAATCAATACAAACATGTTAAGTTGATGGTTTACATTCAAATCAGTGCTTCCAGACAGATCTTTATACAAAAAAGGGTAAAAACATACTGTCCGGTATTTCCTACACTGTAGGGAATGCCGGACAATTTACCATGACGTAATTATTTGCATACAACTGCCTAAACAAATATTTTATTACCTCAATTTTTTTTTCGAAAATAAAGTTGAATGATGTAGCTAAGCAATGAGAATCTTTTTCTTTTGTGATTTTATTGTTTTCATGTCCTAATTAAGCAAATGAGCTTAAGCTAGTGGCCGGTATTCCCTACATCTACCCTAGATGTTATACGAAAAGAAAGCACAGAGTCATGGGGGTAAACTATTTTTTAGGAAATATATAGTACTAGTTCTACAGATAGCTTCATAGTTTAAGGGTGTATTTGTTTATTGACATGTGTCACATAATGGGGCATAGTGAAAAGGTGGAGGCGTTACATTTTGGAGGAATTTCTTTCACATTTATTTTCATAGCATGAAAACACAGTATATTCATGAGCTGTGCAATGTCTCAAATTGTAGGAAATTTATCAGTAGCTACCTGTCTGTGAAGTTTCAGCTTTGTCCTGCTCATTGTTTAAATACAAAGATAATTTGAGTGGGGTAGGGTACGGAGGGGAGGATCCTACGGTGGAGGATCCTACGGTGGACGTGGTGGAGGCATATGGAATTCCCATTTTTGTTACTTTCTTATTCTTTACTGCGTTATATATTTATATCCAAAGCTAAAGCTGTTATTCTCAGACTCTGAAATTTGCCATGTGACAATCACCATTCATTCTTTTTTTTTTTCTTGGCCATCCTCTGATCACGCTCCATACATCAATCATCTCTAAAGAAATAACATTGTTTTTCATGGTTAGTTTCTATTCCTTATTACTCTCTTCGACTTCCGTGTGTAAAACCAACATGAAAATCGTATTCTAATACAATGAACGGACCATAGCTCACCTTTTCACAGGTTAGTTGCTGTCCACACCTTTAAGAATCCGGTCTTCAAGAAAATTGATCACAAATGCACTCTGTAAGTCTTCAAAAAACTGTTCGTACAAAAATATATTAATACGTCATACGTTTGTAATCAAAAATGGCGTCTAGCAGTCCACCGATCTCAGTACTGAGCATGGCATTGATTCGATTCAAAACATAAATACACCTTTCCTGTATGAATGCACAATATGTAAAACTTGGCGAATTGCTGGGAAAACTGTACCTGAGTATGTTGTATTGGTAATGGATAGGCGTCAGTGATCACTGTGAATAATTCATATTTGCATATCTCATACGAATGAGTAAGTTTTAGTAAGTTATTCCATAACTGCCTGCACACTGAGATTTAGTTCATATATCACCAACCTTTTCATTCCACATAAACCACATTAGATTAATCCAGGTTAATATATACAATGTACAGTATATAGTTTCAATATCTTTCATTGCTTAAATTGCACACTATTGATAATCCGTACTAAATTATGTATTATTTACATATCCCAGTTCCATTCTTTCTCTCTTTCTCTCTCTCTTTCTCTCTTCTCTCTCTCTCTCTCCCCCCCCCCTTCTCTCTCTCTCTTTCTCTCTCTTTCTCTCTCTTTCTCTCTTTTCTCTCTCTCTTTCTTTTGTTCTCTCCATCACTCCCTCTCTCTTCTCTGTCTCTCCCCCCTTTTCTCCCCCCCTCTCTCTCCCTCTCTCTAAGCATCAGCTCGGGCACCACGACAATTCTTGTTAATTCAGTAAATCAAATTATGTTCATTATGAAAACTTTTGTTATAAACTTTATCTGAAAAGGAAACAGATTGCATATGGATGTTCCTAAAACACGCACGCCACTCTCTTCTTCATGTAGTCATGCATAATGTATTAATAAAAACACTTTGTAGTTGGAAAACGAAATGCATGTACACATCATTCAGGAGTTTGGACTAGAGATATGCACGGCTGATCTTTATAAATACATCGATAGAAATGTGAATAATATTTATCAGGCTTATCAAATGGATAAAAAACAGTTTTTCCCCCGATTCGTTCTTGATGTTGCCATCGATTCATAATATTCATCGAATCGAGCTAATGGTACATGACAGCCATACCATAGTCATATCTCTATTAAAATCTAAATTCATAGGAAATATGGTTATATATCTTTATATGTTTTGCTGTTCATTATTTGGTTGGTGTGACTGGACTTTACATAATAACTTCTCATTGTGATATTATGCCTCGGTGCTGGTATACGTTCATTATGAACCTCTTCATATAATGCTAGAAAAGTGGTCCATGAAAAAGAACCTATAATTCCATTTGAACAGGTTTATAATAACCGCGTTATTGTTCTTAAACTCTGACTGAGGATAATCCAGTCTGTGACATCATTTATTAAGACAATGTTTCAGAGTTATATCAGTCATTACACATAACGTACAATTGTTAAACAATGTCAAATGAGATTTCCCCCTTCGGTATGTTTTTGTAATCTCTATTATATAAAACCATGAGGTTTCTCAAGACTTGAGAACAATTTCTTATCACTGTGTTGGTTACGTGTTATGCAATCAAGATGGCGTCTGATAATACTACTGCTACTACTACTACTACTACTACTACTACTACTACTACTACTACTACTAATAATAATAATAATAATAATAAATAATGATGATAATAATACCGGTTTCTGATAAAGCGCTTTACCTGTTGATATGAACAATTTAAATTGTTAAATTAATCTCCTGAGAAGTGATTCCTGATATGTTACAATACACTGCCATAAACACTTTTCATGCAGGCGCGAACATACTGTAGGCCTACAGATACAAATACTGCAAGTTTGAAAAAACTAAAGTTGACGCTGAATGTATAAACAACAGACAGACTATATGAATGTATTCATTCAGGTAATGTAGCCGTCACAGAAGCAATATTACACCAAATTACCAACAATGATTTGTACGTTTAGAGCAATATGACTGACCAGCCCCTGATGATCGAAACAAACTTTCCATGAATGACTTATAGTTTGTTTGTTTTTTAAGTTCAGAGTAGATCGCCTTTAATTCGGCGATGACTTGTGAATGTATGCATGATTTGACTTGAAACATGGTAAAGATACTTTCAATGGACTGCAAACATAATGGCAAGTCTGACATTATCATAAGGCAGAAATTGTGTGAAGAGATAGACACCGATGACTTTTGTAAATACATCGATAGAAATGTGAACCTTCTACATGTCCTATGAAATAAATGCAATCGCATTACTCATGAAGTAAACACAACTCGGCTTTTCATGTTATTTTCGTTTCGTTTTTATATTACGTCTGCATTTATAAAATTTGACATTGAAAACATCGAGAAAATACCAAGCGGGGGCGAATCGCAGTGACATCGTAATAGTCACACATACGATCATACATGACTGTTTAACATTAAAGGAGGAGTCCGGGCTGAAATGAAAAAGTTTTGTAAAATTAAGTAAAATTCATCAAGCACAACACAGAAAATTTCATCAAAATCGGATGAAAAATAACAAAGTTATGCATTTTTTAGGTCGTCATTTTTTTTTTTTGTAAAACAGTTCTTGGCAATTGTCTCATTGCCTCATTTGAATATTTGAATATTCAAATGAGCAAACTGATGATGTCACAGTCCCCCTACTTCTTGTGTATTTTATTACATGAAATCCTATTTATCTAATTTTTTCATATATTGCGTATACAGAAAATCTGTCCCTCATACTGAAATAAGTAAAAGCACTTGTGACCTTGAACATTCCACAAGGATTAATCCGTGTTTTTATGTCCTTGGGGCAGAAAATCTTGATAATTGGTATCTCATACAATAAAAAAACAGAGAAAGTAGGGGGACTGAGACATCATCAGTTTGCCAATTTGAAGAACTGTTTTTTAAAACAATCAAAACCTAAGAAAATTCATAACTTTGCTATTTCTTATCCGATTTTGATGAAATTTTCAGTGTTGTGCTTTTTCGATTTTACTTTATTTTTCTTATAAAGCAAACTCCAGCCCGGATGAGTCCTTTAAGGAAAATGAACCTAATTCCTATCATCAGTTTGAAGGCTTTGTGTATTCACTTTCTTTAAAATACTCGTTGACATATTAGCCTTGATGTACACGGAGTTTGCTTTCATATTTAGAAAGTACTCAAACACCAGAAATCGTTATTCCCATCCTGTTTATGTTCCAAGACTACCTATAGTTGTTTGCTTTGATTACGGAGATTTCTTTAGAATACTTTTTGATTCAATCAGTTTTGAGGATGAGGGGACTTGACTATAATTATTATTTATGAAGTACTCAAACATCAGACACCCTATCCCATTTCTCTCTTTGCCTCCATTATTTACCTCTCTCTCTCTCTCCCTCTCTCTCTCTCGCTCTATCTTTCTCTCTCACTCTCATTTTTTCTCTTCGTTTTCCCGTTGAACCTTAACGTTTTTTTAGTTGAATTCACAAACTTAAAAGTACCAACATTCATTGTATTTTCTATTTGAAATTGTATGATGAGTAATTAGCAGGGACGCATGTCAATAAATGAGAAAAATATGATTTAGTGAGGTTAGCATACATTCTTTTATTTCTTCTACTAACAAATAATCATTCATTGTTATTAAAGTTCATCAAACATAAGTTGAGTGGATGGCTTTGAACCCATTAGACATATTATTGTATATACATGTAAATATACTTGTATTCTACCCCTTTGGAGAGCTATTGGACTACAATATAATATACACTAAAAAATCACTACGAAATTTTATTTTTATTGATTTGGTTTAAGAATAAGATACTGAGTCATCTCAATAAATTTGACGAATACTAAATTCTTGTTCGTACCATGCATAAAATTCATAATGTATATAATCCTATAAATAGATTTCAAACATTTTTGTTACATAACGTGGTAACCTAGAGCCTTCTAAATCTTCCCGCCACGGGTCGAACTGAAGTTTCCAACACTTACTCATACCGTCTGATCATGATGAGTATACCTCATCGAAATGTAGCAGATTTTTTTTTTTTTTTTTTTTTTTTTTTTTTATTTGATCTACAATATATAACGACCTGCAATATATTAGTTCTTCTTGTTTTGGGGGTTTGTTTTGCTTTGTTTTGTTTTGTTTGTTTTTTTTTAAATTTATTTATTTGTCTTTTTATTTTGTCAATAACATGAATAGGATTTCTTAAATGTGGCAAAAGAGGTCGTCAATCCATATTAAAGAGTTGTTATTAGAGAGATATGCTCACATGTGTAAATATGTATTTGTCTATCAATGCAATCATTATGTTACATACACAGTGATAAGTGTGCATTTTATATATGATGTTATATACATGTACATAACCAAATAATTTCTGCAATACAGATATGCATGTTAAAGCGTATTCATCTGCAAAAAAAGTGTAATTCTATTGTACATATCTTATCATGTCAATATTAAGATTAATTTCTATTATACAGATATAAATACAGATGAAAATTAGTATTTTTAAGAAGTTTTGAAAAGCGCGCATATAGTTTTGTAAAAAAAAGAAAACAAAAATCGTTTGACATGAACAAATGATGAATATAGACATGAGAATATAAAAATCATTAGAACCCTGTCTAGATGGGTCCCAGATCTCATAATTGGTATAAATTTGTTTTGTACATACAGTTGAGGTTAAAAGTTTATATACACCTGGTAATAAAACATATAAATACAATTTTTACCACCCTAAACATTGGCCATCATTTATCTTGATGAATATGGTTAAGTATCATTTCTACTTTGTTTTCAGAGAGTATGTTTTAATTTAATATAATAGAAACATTATGGTTGATCTTATAGTTCAGTTTGGATAAATTCAATGGGTCAAAAGTTTATATACACTAAACAAAATTGGTGATGGTGCTGCCTGTATTTTGCTTTATTTTCCATTTTTTCACTTGTTGAAGCTGTCAACGAGCTTTCCATACTTCTCCTGAGAATATTGCCCATTCATCTTGCCAGATTGCAAATATTAAGCCCCATTTGCAGGTTTCTTTGGGCGAATACCATTTTTGAGGTATGCCTGTATGGTTTGTACAGGGATCTGGTCTACACATGTGACAACCCCTCCTTAATCCCCCTTTTATCTGATTACCCACTCTAAAAACTATTAATCTAAATGAATGTTTGGGTTATTGTGGTGATTGAAGACTCAATTTGAATATGATTCCAACATTCAGGCTGGCATTCAACATCATATTTTACAATCAATAGGGTTTATCAATGGGGTTTATACATAGTTCGTGTAGTGTGATGTTGCAGCATGTAGTATCATATCAATATGCCAGCCTGAAAGTTGGAACCATATTAAGTCTTTAATCACCATGATAACCTAAACATACATTTGAATTGTTTTAGAGTAGGTGAAAGAGAGAAAAGGGGAGATTACGGAGGTGTTGGCACAGTCACATGTCCAGACCAGATCCGTGTACAAATCATATGGGAAGATCCCAAAAATGGTATTCGCCCAAGGAAAGTTTCAAATGGGACTGAGTTGTTGCAATCTTGCCGGAGGAATGGACAATAATCTCAGGAGAAGTAAAATATAGAAAGCTGGTTGACAGCTTCAACAAGTAAAAAAAAATGCAAATTAAAGCCAAATACAGGCATTATCATCACCAAATTTGGTTAGTGTATGTAAACTTTTGACCCATTGAATTTATCCAAACTGAAATTAGATCAAGCGTATATGTTTCAAAATATCTTTTATGAAAACATACTCTCTGAAAACAAAGTAAATACCATACCTAACCATCTTCATAAAAATAAATGATGCCTAATGTTCTTATCGTGTAAAAATAACAGTTATATGTTTTTGTACCAGGCGTATGCAAACTTTTGGCCTCAACTGTACATTGCCATTGTTCTATACTACGATTAAATCATCTGTTTATATAAATCAACATCTAGAAATATATGCCATGTATGAATCTCGTTATACATACCCACCGAAGACAAATATCCTTCATTTATACGATTTTTTTAATATATACAAACATGAGATATATGTAAAATTATTGGTTTGCAGATTTAATTCAATTCAAATCAAATAGAAAAATACATATACTTTTGTTTAAAAGAACATTTTGGTTTAAAAAAAAAAAAAAAAAAAAAAATAATAATAATAATAATAATAAAAACAGGAGAGTCCGTTTAAGCGTGAGGCTTGAATTAAGGTCGCCATACAAATACATATTTACATAATATAGATTTACATCAAAGGGAAAACTGAAAGAAATAAAAAAGAAAATGAAGGAAAATGAAAGGAAAATTAGAAAATAAAATAAAATAAATGAATAGAAGAAACAAATATATATAAAGGAAGAGAACAAGAAAGAAAGATATGAAACAAAAATCACCCTTGGAATTGAATAAACGATATGCAATTCTTATGTTTGTTTGAATTTCAGACATCATTCGCCGCTAAATAATGGAACACAAAATAAAGAGTAGGCATTTCTCCCATACATCTATACACGCCTTGAAACAAGATGGTATAATAGACCGCCTCTTATCATGCTTATATGCATGTCTTTGTTATATACTTTGATGAATTCGGTCTCATTTGGTATTTCATTAACTATTCTGTTTATCATAATGAAACTGAACATGATTATGATAATGATGCAGAAGGAATATTCATGTTTAACGTTCATTATTTTACGTCTACAAGCATCCAGTAGATTATCAACTCATTTTTGATAACTTGTAAAATAGGGGCGAAATAAAAATGGAAAACTGACCAGAAACCAACCCCCTCCCCCAAAAAAAAAAAAAAAAAAAAAAAAAGTTAGCTTTTTTTTTTCTAAACATTTCAAAAGCATGACAAAAACATGAATATACAGTAGTGTATGAATTCGATAAAACTCAATATGGGTGAAATTTCAAAGGATTATTTTTCTTTATTCTAATGCGACAACGGTTTATGATCAATAATTTACATACATTGTACTCTTATCACTAATTTGAATATTCTGATTATTAACGCTGAATGTTCCGCTTATATGTCTTATGCTATACCCTAAAGCATTCAATTAAATTTTTTCAGAAACTTAATTTATTTTTTAATATGAGAAGGTTGTCCCATCACAAGCAATCATCTGCCCTGATGATGTCATCATTTACGCGAGATAGTACAGGTGATGCACTCGAGACTGTTTCTCCGTCCACTCTGGTTGTTATAGGGAATGATGCTACTCTCTCTTCTTTTCTCATATCACCTCCACTCATCACCTGATCAATCACACACGTTGTACTCATCATCTGATGTCACAACGTAGAGGTCATTCTGTCATAGGATCGATGCAGCATTCCAGATTACATCACTGTGGGGATTTCCCTGTGAGCACCCTCTCTGTCGATGATGAAACTCTTTTTCTACCTGGGTAGGGTGAGCGATGATTGTGACCTGATGACAAGCACCCGCATCACTATCTTCTCTTTACACGTGATTGTATTGATGATCTTATCATAAGCTGGGTTGATGACGTACATCTTAGACCTGACGCCTCTCGACAGAGATAAGCATTCCATCCTGATCACAGCAACATCTACCATGTGACATCAATCGTTGTGTCTTCTTGGTATTGTGATGTCATTGATCAGCTTCCATTTTCTGTCATACACACTGATGCTTCAGGTAAACTCTCTCCTGTACAACCTTCACGCGCTTTGCCCTGCATACTACCCTTGTCATCATTCAGCAATACACAGGATGTAACATACGATGTCTCATAATATGTTATCCACTTTTGAGTGTGTTTAGTGTTCATATCTAACATGTATGTATGTGTACCAAGGTGATAATCTATCTGTGATGATCACATTACATTCATCAATGCATCTACAATGGTTGGGAATGTGAATTTATCTTTTACATTGATTGTATCAATGACGTCCACTCCCCACCAACCCATCAATCCTTCATTATACTTCTCCCTCCACAACCCTTCACAAACCTCACACCTAACACAGTACGAGTGATATGTTTCACCCCATCCTCATCCAGTGGCTTCTTTAGTTCATCAGTCACTGATGTGTTTCACCCGATGCCCGTCTTTGACTACATTTTTATCTTCCTCGATTACTGTGTCAAGTGTCTGTATTGTAGTTTTAGGTTTTCGTGTCATCTTTGCATGATTTCTCACTCATCAATCTTCTCTCTTTTTCTTCACTGATAGTTTGAAATGTCAGTATGAAGAAAGCGGTTGGCATTGTCTATAGGTTTCTGTCTTTCTCTGCACTGATTTTGTTTAGTTTAAGTCGCCTTTTTCTCTCTTCGTTGTTCAATCGCATCTTTCATTTAGCCTTTAATTTCTTCTTGGATTTTGTTATTTTTCTCATCAGTCTCCTGATTGATTTTTGCAGCATCTTCTTGTTCTCTGTCTTTGTTTATTTTCGTCGCCTCATTGATGGGCCAAATCGACTTCATCTTTGACATCTTGAAGATGGAGTGTCAGTGTCCTTTTCTACATTGAATGATCTTTTCTCCATGAGCGCAATGTAACTTTACCTTGTCCTTCGCTTGTTCCTTCAAAGCATTCACCTGGCTTTATTTTCCATGATTGCGCCCTCTATGTCCTGTCGTACGCATTCTTGCTGATGGTGATCTATTAATGCGCATGAATAGCATAAACCCACACCATGTTGTTTTACAATACAATTCAATATCTTTATTATAATGTTTCTCACAATATAAATTGGGCCAACCCTTTCTTGCTTTGCAATCCATCCCTCTTTAGAAGCGCAGTCATCACAGAGCTTTTTTTTCTCCTTCACGTAGTACGTCACTTCACTGATCGCCTCACAACCGTTTCCTTCACAGACGGTTTCTGCAGAGCTAAATTTAGACGCCATGGCGATCTACAGAAAAGCATAAGAAACGGAGTACGTAAGGAGAAGATAAACATGATGAAGAAAGGGACAGATGGAATGGGGAAGAAAGTGTATTATAACAAATCGAGAAAATGAAGAGCTATGAGAGAGGGGGTTAAGAGAAGAAAGAGAATAGAGAAAGACAGAAAAGAGAAGAGAGAGGAGGAGAGGGGATGGACAGATTTGGGGACAAGCTAAAACTGAAGGATTGAGAAAATTATGAAAGCAGATGACACCAGAAATGGGGTGCGTAAAACCATTTACTACTTTAACTGCGTTTTCATACGGATGATAATACAACAAATATACAACTTTTTTTTTTTAACTGATCACAGTACAAACCATAGGCCTATAGATACTAAAAAAAAAGAAGATAGCGCCACCCTGGGTAAAAAGAACTCAGAATAAATGAAACATTTATCTTACTTAAAACTAAGGGTGGTATATCAATATTGCATCGATTCAAGTTATAATTTTATGAAAGTTCTCTTTTTTATCGTTTCTTTCTCACACTATCTCTCCCTCTTGCTTGAGGCGTCCCACATCCAACATTTCTCTCAAATCTTCCTCATTTTTTTGTTTTCATGATCCCTGTTCCCCCTGATTCATATTGGAAATTATTTTAAAAATCATTTTATTCCAAATGTTATTCGTATATGATCTCAGTTCAGATG
>CALNVZ010000641.1:27170618-27188267 GCA_940671915.1 Paracentrotus lividus
GAGAGAGGAGGAGAGGGGATGGACAGATTTGGGGACAAGCTAAAACTGAAGGATTGAGAAAAATTATGAAAGCAGATGACACCAGAAATGGGGTGCGTAAAACCATTTACTACTTTAACTGCGTTTTCATACGGATGATAATACAAACAAATATACAACTTTTTTTTTTTAACTGATCACAGTACAAACCATAGGCCTATAGATACTAAAAAAAAAAGAAGATAGCGCCACCCTGGGGTAAAAGAACTCAGAATAAATGAAACATTTATCTTACAATTAAAACTAAGGTTGGTATATCAATATTGCATCGATTCAAGTTTATAATTTTATGAAAGTTCTCTATTTTTATCGTTTCTTTCTCACACTATCTCTCCCTCTTGCTTGAGGCGTCCCACATCCAACATTTTCTCAAATCTTCCTCATTTTTTTTGTTTTCAGTGATCCCTGTTCCCCCTGATTCATATTGGAAATTATTTTAAAAATCAATTTTATTTCCAAATGTTATTCGTATTAATCTCAGTTACAGATGCTACAAACAAAGCATAAAACTTTTGGATCTTGAAGGTTTTTTGATACCCTACTACTCGGATCACACTACAAACCATAGCAACTAAACAAAATAAGTTAATACCATGGAATAAAATAGTGAAACGTTTATTTCAAAATCAAAACTAAGTTTGGCATATCAAGTATCCACCGGTTCAAAGTCAAAATTGACATTCCATTCTTTTCTTTTCTTTCTCACTCTATCTATCATTTCCTCAAATCTTCCTCATTGTTGTTTTCATTGATCCCTCTTCCTCTCTCTCTCAAAAAAAAAAACAATAAAAAAACACAACAACAACAACAAAAAACAAAAACTGTTAACACTGGAAAATTATCAATCAACTTATATAGTAGCCATTAAATTTCTTTGACCGTCTAATGATGTTCTTATCACCTTCCCAATAACTAAGCGTATACATTTTCGAAAAAACACGTGTACATGGAATGTAATCTTTCACTGGAAAAAATGAACTTCAATTTATTTATTGTTTCGATTTTCACTTTAAATTGAAAAAAATGCCATCTCTAACAAATTTGCGATTAACATGACGTGAAAATTTTTAGGAAAATAAATATTTCCCATTCCTTATAGATATTATACGAAAAGAAAGCACAGAGTCATGGAGGTCAACTACTATATTTTAAGGAAATATATAGTACTAGTTCTACAGATAGCTTCATAGTTTAAAGGTGTATTTGTTTATGGTCATGTGTCACATAACTGGGGTATAGTGAAAAGGTATTTGCTCCTCACCCGGACGGGGCGATCATTCGAATGCAGGAAGTTTCTTACGCGAGTTTTTGTTATGCATCAGCTTCAGAATTTCTGCGCTTCCTCAGCCGATTTCCAACGTTACTTTGTTGTGTCCTGGCCTCTTAGATAATGGAACGCTGCCTTGTTTTAATTACGATTCAATGCTACACATTGGTATACGTTAACTTTAACATTTTTACATAGAGTAGAATTGATTATGTGATAGATATTTCATCTTGCTTTCATAATCAATGTAAAATTACTGGGCAAACATACGGTCTTTAAAGGTATGGAGGCCAAATTGATTCCTAAAACTTCAGGTCTCTATTACATAGAGGCAAATTTTAGCTCGCGCTTCGCGCTCGCATCATTTCCAAGAGTTATTAACATTGTGTGTGCATAAAAATTCACGTTTCAGAGATCATCCGATACATCAAATTTCCTCGCGATTTCACGCTCGCCTATTTTTCTTTCTTGTAAGCAGATTATGATCGAGGATTGCTGAACAAACAAAATATCAATATTAATTTTTTTGACCTTCACATTTACTTGGATGGACAAATTTCACATGTTTTATATGGCTTGCCTTTTCAAAATCGTTTGATGGACAAAATTTACAGCTCCGCTTCATATGATATTCTGATAAAGAGCTTAAACAGAATTGATACCCCTAATTGCTCAGAATTCTTTGCTTTCTGATGTAAAGATAGAGGAAAAAAATCTGGTCGCGCTTCGCGCTCGTATTTAGAATCATTGGTATTTCATCATATAGCGGTAATACCTCATATACTAAAAATTCTTTTCAATGAACTTACCATTGGCAAGAATTATAAAAAAAAAAAAAACAAACAAAACACAAAAAAACAAAACCCCTTCAAATAGAATATTATTCAAAAATCCTTCAACATACATTTATAGGCCTTAGGCCTATGTTTGCCCTGGCGAGGGGGGGGGGGCGCCATATTTTGAAAATTACACAGGGGCGCCAAAATACATCGAGGCCCCCCGGCCGTGCGAAATTCCTGGATACGCGCCTGCTTTCAGTACTTTTTTAACAGTCAGACCACAAGGACTTTTCTAATTTCGGTCACTCTCGCATTTGTTTTGGAAAGTTACTAAAGATCTTTCTTTCTTTTTTTTTTTTTTCTTTTTTATATACCCCCACCTCCTTGTAAAAAATTAACCTAAGAACCCTGAAAAGATTCATCTGATTGGTAAGTTGCAAGATAAAGTGAAGTTCTTCATTACACTATTACAAATTTATACCTTAAATTTCTGACGAAGCGTGCTGTCATGTTACGCGAAACCTTCACGAAGGTAATCAAAATGTGTGATTGTGTAATGAAGAACTTCACTTATATAGGGACATGCAATGATAAGTAGGGCCACCTGAAGCAAATCAGTGTCAGTGACCGTCGACCGGTTACCGGTGACCGGTGTGACCACCATAATGTGCTCATTAAATGTACACGAAAATATATCGTCGTGAGAGCATCTGATGAGTGCGAGTCACTAATACAAGCTCTTAAAAATGCTGATTTCAGCCTTCTGAAGTCTAAATTAAAATAGTGAAAACGCTTGTTTTAAAAATCAAAACTAAATATGGCATATCAGTATCCACCGGTTCACAAGTGAAAATTGACATTCTATGTTTCCCAAATAACTAAGCAGTATACTTTTTGAAAACCACTTGTACACTGAATGTGACTTTATCAACTGGAAAAAATGAACTTTAATTTATTTATGTTTTTACTTTTCACATAAATTGAAAAAGATGCCATTCTCTAACAATCGTTGCGATTAACATGACATGGTAGAATCTTCAGGAAAATAAATATTTCCCATTCCTTATAGGGTAATGTAGAATAGCGCACAGTAGAATATCCGGACGGTCACCACAATGCCCGCCCTAGCTGCCAACATAAGATTCAACTGAGTTAAATACCGGGCATATATTGTCAGGGTGGTCTGTAGGAAAGGTCTGAATGCTGTATTGACAGCAACAGTGAGAATCTCCAGAGAAAAACTACCAAAATCTGTCGAGGTAGGGAAAATTTGCAGCCGGTGAAAATTGGCCTGATGCTAAAAATTTACATTTTATGAAATGGATGGTATAAAAATGAGAATTGGGTTATGACCTCTATTTCATGCAATTATGGACATGTGTGGCAGGGTGGGCCAAACGGATATGGAGTGTTATGCACTGTTAGCAAAGCCTGGTATTGGGGGTGGCAGTTTGAAAGAGTGCCTAGTCAGTCATTTTGTGTAGGGCAATACCGGACACCACATTGACGGTGTTGGTTTTACTTCCGGGTTGAGTTGCTAAGCATGTAGATCAAATAGTATTGCAATATAACTTTATCATTTATTATTAATTGTTTGACAATTTATTGAAATGGTCTATTTCTCTTATTATTATTGTGATATGTCATGATCTCATGAGATATAAAAGTTATTCTGATGTGTTTTTAAGTTTTGTGTAGTAAAATGCATATAACTCTGTCTAAAAATGAATAATTTATAAAAAATCAATTACAAACATGTTTAAGTTTGATGGTTTACATTCAAATCAGTCTTCCAGACAGATCTTTATACAAAAAGTGCGTAAAAACATTACTGTCCGGTATTTCCTACACGTGTAGGGAGCCGGACATTTACCATGAGCGTAATTATTTGCATACAACTGCCTAAACAAATATTTTATTACCTCAATTTTTTTTCGAAAATAAGTGAATGATGTAGCTAAGCAATGAGAATCTTTTTTCTTTGACTTTTATGTTTTCATGTCCTTAATTAAGCCAAATGAGCTTAAGCTAGTGGCCGGTATCGCCTACATCTACCCTAGATTCATACGAAAGGAAAGCACCAGAGTCATGAGGGGTCTAAACTATTTTTTTAGGAAAAATATATAGTACTAGTTCTAAGATAGCTGTCATAGTTAAGGGTGTATTTGGTTATTGAACATGTGGCACAAATGGGGGGCATAGGTGAAAAGTGGCAGGCGTTACATTTTGAGGATTTCTTCAATTTCATGCATGAAAAACAACGAGTATATCATGAGCCGTGCAATGTCTCAAATGTAAGAAATTTAATCAGTAGCTAACCTGTCTGTGAAGTGTGTTCAGCTTTGTCCTGCTCATTGTTTAAATACCAACAGATAATTTGAGTGGGGGTTAGGGTACGGACGAGAGGATTCCTTAGTGGAGATCCTACGGTGGACGTGGTGGGGCATATGGAATTCCCATTTTGTTACTTTCTTATTCTTTACTGCGTTATATATTTATATTCCAAGCCTAAGCTGTTATTCTTCGACTCGAAATTTGCATGTGACAATCCCATTCATTCTTTTTTTTTCTTGGCCATCCGCTGACACGCTCCATACAATCAATCATCTCTAAAGAAATACATTGTTTTTCATGAGTTAGTTCTATTCCTTAATTACTCTATTCGACTTCCGGTGTGTAAAACCAACATGAAATCGTATTGTAATTACAATGAACGGCCATTAGCTCACCCTATTCACAGCGGTTAGTTGCTGTCCACACCTTTAAGAATCCGGTCTTCAAGAAAATTGATACAAATGCACTCTGTAAGTCTTCAAAACTTGTTTGTCTCGTACAAAGAATATATTAATACGTCATACGTTTTATCAAAATGGCGTTCTAGCAGTATCCACCGATCTCAAGTACTGAGACTTGCATTGATTCGATTCAAAACATTAAAATACACCTTTCCTGTATGAATGCCACATAATGTTAAAACTTTGGCGGAATTGCTGGGAAACCTGTAACGCTGAGTATGTTGTATTTGGTAATGGAAGGCGATCAGTGAGTTCACTTGAATAATTCATTTTGATATCTCATACGAATGAGTAAGTTTTAGTAAGTTTATTCCATAAGCTGCCCTGCACCACTTGAGATTTAGTCATATATCACCAACCTTTCATTCCAATAAAACCAACATATAGATTAATCCAGGTTAATATTTATACAATTTACAGTTATATAGTCTTCATATTCTTTCATTGCTTAAATTGCCACACTGATTGATAATCCGTACTGAATATTATGTATTATTTTACATCATCCCCAGTTCCATTCTTTCTCCTTCTTTCTCTCTCTCTTTCTCTCTCTCTCTCTCTCTCTCCCCCCGCCCCTTCTCTCTCTCTCTCTTCTCTTTCTCTCTCTTTCTCTCTCTTTCTTCTTCTCTTTCTCTTTTCTCTCTCTCTTTCTATTTGTCTCTCCATCACTCCCTCTCTCTTCTCTGTCTTCTCCCCCTTTTCTCCCCCCTCTCTCTCCCTCTCTCTAAGCATCAGCTCGGGCACCACGACATTCTTGTTAATCAGTAATCAATTATGTTCTTATGAAACTTTTTGTTATAAACTTATCTGAAAAGGGAAACAGAGTTGCATGGATGTTCCTAAACACGACGCCACTCTCTTCTTCAGTGTAGTCATGCATATGTATTAATATAAAAAACACTTGTAGTTGGAAAACGAAATGCTGTACACATCATTCAGGAGGTTTGGACTGAGATATGCACGGCTGATTTTATAACATACATCGATAGAATGTGAATAATATTATTCAGCTTATCCAAATTGGATAAAAAAAGTTTTTCCCCCATTTTCGTTCGTGATGTTGCGCATCGATTCATAATATTCATCGATCGAGCTAATGTACATGACCAGCCATACCATGTCATTCTCTATTAAATCTAATTCATAGAAAATGGTTATATATCTTTATTGTTTTGCAGGTATCTATTTGGGTGGTATTGTGACGACTACATAATAACTCTCATTGGAATTATGCCTCGGTGCTGGTATACGGTTCATTATGAACCGCTTCATATAATTGCTAGAAAAGTGGTCCATGAAAAAAGAACCTATAATTCCATCTGAACAGGTTTAGTAATAACCGCTTATTGTTCTTCTTAAACTCGTGCTGGGAAATCCAGTCTGTGACATCATTTATTAAGACAATGTTCAGAGTTATGATCAGTCATTACACATAACTACAATTTAAACAATGTCAAATGAGATTCCCCCTTCGGTATGTTTTGTAATTCTCTTTATTATAAAACATTGAGGTTTTCTCAAGACTGAGAACAATTTCTATATCACTGTGGTTGGTACGTGTTTATGCAATCAAGATGGCGTCTGATATTACTACTGTACACTACTTACTTACTACTACTACTACTACTACTACTACTACTACAAGTAATAATAATAATAAATAAATAAATAATGATGATAGAATACCGGGTATTCTGATAAACGCTTTACCTGTGTTTGATCATGAACAAATTTAAATTGTTAAATAATTAATCTCCTGGAAGTGATTCCTGATATGTTACAATAGCACTGCCATAAAACACTTTTCATGCAGGCGCGAACATCTGTAGGCCTTACAGATACAATACTGCAAGTTTGAAAAAATAAAGTTGACGTGAATGATAAACAAACAGACAACTTATGAATGTATTCTTCAGGTAATGTAGGCCGCACAAGAGCAATATTACCACCAAATTACCAACAATTGATGTGTACGTTTAGAGCAATATGACTTGACCAGCCCACTGTGATCCGAAACAAACCATGAATGACTTTATAGTTGTTTGTTTTCTTAATGTTCAGAGTAGATCGCCTTTAATTCGGCTATGACTTGTGATGTATTGCAGGTGTTTGACTTGAAACATGGGTAAAGATACTTTCACAGGACTGCAAACATAATGGCAGTCTGACATTATCATAAGCAGAATTGTGTGAAGAGATAGACAACCGATGACTTTTGTAAATACATCGATAGAAAATGTGAACCTTCTACATTGTCCTATGAAATAAATGCAATCGCAATTACTCATGAAGTAACTACAACTCGGCTTTATTTATTTTCGTTTCGTTTATTACGCCTGCATGTCTATAAAATTGGAGCATTGAAAAACATACGAGAAAATTACCAAGCGGGGGCGAATCGCAAAGTGACATCGTAATAGTCACACATACGATCATACATGACTGTTTAACATTAAAGGACGGAGTCCGTGCTGAAATGAAAAAAGTTTTGTAAATTAGTAAAATTCATCAACCACAACACAGAAAAGTTTCATCAAAATCGGCAAATGAAAATAACAAAGTATGCATTTTTTAGCGTCGTCATTTTTTTTTTTGCTAAAACAGTTCTTGGCAATTGTCTCATGCCTCATTTGAATATTTGAATATTCAAAATAGGCAAACTGGATGATTGTCACAGTCCCCTACTTCTGGTGTATTTTTATTACATGAAATCCATTTATCTAATTTTTTCATATATTGCGTATACAGAACATCTGTCCCTCATACTGAAATAAGTAAAACACTTGTGACCTTGAACATTCCACAAGGATTTAATCGTGGTTTTATGTCCTGAGGCAGGGAAAATCTTGATAATTGTATCTCAACAATAAAAAACAGAGAAAGTAGGGGGACTAACACATCAGTTTGCCCAATTCTTGAAGAACTGTTTTTAAACAAATCAAACCTAAGAAAATTCAGAACTTTGCTATTTCTTTATCCGATTTTGATGAAATCTTCAGTGTTGTGCTTTTTCGATTTTACTTTATTTTCTTATAAAGCAAACTCCCAGCCCGGATGAGTCCTTTAAGGAAAATGAACCTAATTCCTATCATCAGGTATTGAAGGCTTTGTGTATTGCACTTTCTTTAAAATACTCGATTGAATATAAGCCTTGATGTACACGAGTTTGCTTTCATATTTAGAAGTACTCAAAACACCAGAAATCGTTATTCCATCCTGTTATGTTCCAAGAACTACCTATAGTTGTTTGCTTGATTACGGAGATTTCTTTAGAATACTCTTTTGCATTCAATCAGTTTTGAACGATAGGGACTTGACTATAATTAATTTATGAAGTACTCAAAACATCAGGGACACCCTATCCCATTTCTCTCTTTGCCTCCATTATTTACTCTCTCCTCTCTCCCTCTCTCGCTCTCGCTCTATCTTTCTCTCTCACTCATCATTTTTTCTCTTTTCGTTTTCCGGTTGAACCTAACGTTTTTTATAGTGACATTCACAACTTAAATAACCAACCATTCATTGTATGTTCTATTTGAAATTGTATGATGATTAATTAGCAGGGACGCATGTCAATAAATGGAGAAAAATTGGATGTTAGTGAGGTTTAGCATACATTCTTTTATTCTTCTACTAACAAATAATCATCATTGTTATTAAAGTTCATCAAACATAAGTTTGAGGTGGATTGGCTTGAAACCATTAGACATATTTGTATATCATTGTAAATATACTTGTATTCTACCCTTTGGAGAAGCTATTGGACTACAATATAATATACACTAAAAAATCTACTTACGAAATGTATTATTTCTTATTGATTTGGGTTTTAGAGAATAAATACTGATCATCTCAAAAATTTGACGTAATACTCAAATTCTTGTTCATACCATGCCATAAATTCATAAATGTATATATCCTATAAAATAGATTTCAACATTTTTTTACATACGTGGTAACCTAGAAGCCTTCTAAATCTTCCCGCCACGGGTCGCCGAACTGAAGTTTCCAAACACTACTCATACCGTCTGATCATGATGAGTATACCTCATCGAAATGTAGCAGATTTTTTTTTTTTTTTTTTTTTTTTTTTACGATCTACAATATTTATAACGACCTGCAATATATTATTCTTCTGTTTGGGTTTGTTTTGCTTTGTTTTGTTTGTTTGTTTTTTTTAAATTTATATTGTCTTTTATTTTGTTCAATAACATGAAAGGTTCTTAAATGTGGCAAAAGAGTCGGTCAATCCATATTAAAGATGTTGTTATGGGTAGAGAGATATGCTCACATGTTTAAATATTATTGTCTTATCAATGCATCATTATGTTACATACACAGATGATAAGTGTGCATTTAGATATATGATGTTATATACATGTACATAACAAATAATTTCTGCAATACAGATATGCATGTAAGCTATCATCTGCAAAAAAAGTGTAATTCTAGTTGTACATATCTTACATTCAATATTAAGATAATTTCATATTATACAGATATTATACAGATGAAAATTGATATTTTTAAGAAGTTTTGAGAAAAGCAGCATATAGTTTTGTAAAAAAGAAAACAAAAATCTGACATGAACAAATGAGAATTGACATGAGAATATAAAATATTTAAACCTGTCGAGATGGGTCCCGATCATCATAATTGGTATTAAATGTTTTTGTACAACAGTTGAGGTAAAAGTATATACACCTGGTAAATAAAAACATAAATTACATTTTACCACCTACAGCCAATCATTTATCTTGATGGAATATGGTTAGTATCATTTCTACTTTTTTTTCAGAGAAGTAGTGTTTAATTTAATATAATAGAACATTCATGGCTTGATCTTATAGTTCAGTTTGGATAAATTCAATGGGTCAAAGCTTTATATACACTAAACAAAATGTGATGGTGCTGCCTGTATTTTGCTTTATTTATCCTTTTTCACTTGTGAAGCTGTCCAACGAGCTTTCCATACTTCTCCTGGATATTGCCCATTCATTCTTGCCAAGATGTGCAAATATTAAGGCCCCTTTGCAGGTTGTCTTTGGACGAATACCATTTTGAGTATGCCTGTCATGGTTTGTACAGGGATTCTTGTCTTACAATGTGAAAACCCCTCCTTAATCCCTTTTTATCTGATTCCCCACTCTAAAAAAACCTATAATCTAAATGCAATGTTTGGGTTATTTTGTGATGAGACTCAATTTGAATATGATTCCAAACATTCAGGCCTGGCAGGCAACATCATATTTACAATCAATGGGTTATCAATGGTTATACATAGTTCGCTGTAAGTGTGATGATTGCACATGTAAGATCATATCCAAATGCCAGCTGAAAGTTGGAACCATATTAAGTCCTTTAATCACAATTGAAACCTAACATACATTGAATTGGTTTAGAGTAGGTGAAAGAGGAAAAAGGGAGATACGGAGTGTTGGCACAGTCACATGTGCAGACCAGATCCGTGTACAATCATATGGGAAGATCCCAAAAAATGGTATTCGCCCAGGAAGTTTTCAAATGACTGAGTGTTGCATTTGCCGGAGAATGGGACAATAAATCTCAGGAAAGTAAATATTAGGAAAGCTGGTTGACAGCTTCAACAAGAAAAAAACAAATGCAAAATAAGCAAATACAGGCATTATCCACACCAAATTTGTTAGTGTAATGCTAACTTTTGAACCATTGAATTATCCAACTGAATTAGATCAAGCGTATATGTTTCAAAAATTTATCTTTTATGAAAACATACTCTTCTGAAAACAACAGACAATACGCCAACCTACCAATCTTCATTAAAAGTAATGATGCCTTAATGTTCTTATCGTGTAAAAATAACAGTTATTATGTTTTGTACCAGGCGTATGCAAACTTTGCCTCAACTTACATTGCCCATTGATTCTATTACACGATAAATATCTGTTATGAAAATCAACATCTAGAAATATGCCATGTATGAATCTCGCTCTATACGTACCCACCGAAGACAAATATCCTTCATTTATACGATTTTTTTTATATATGACATTGATATTGTAAAATTGTGGTTTGCAGATTTAATTCAATTCAAATCAAATAGAAAAATACATACATATACTTTTGTTTAAAAGAACATTTTGGTTTAAAAAAGAAAAAAAAAAAAAAAATTAATAATAATAATTAATAAAACAGGAGATCCGGTTAAGCGTGAGCTTAATTAAAGGTCGCCATACAATACATACTTTACATAATAGATTTACATCAAAGAAAACTGAAGAAAGAAAAGAAAATAAGAAAATGAAAGGAAAATTAGAAATAAAATAAAATAATGAATAGGAGAAAAATATATTATAAAGGAGCAGAACAACGAAAGAAAGATATGAAACAAAAATCACCACTTGGATTGAAAACCGAATATGGCAATTTTATGTTTGTTTGAATTTTCAGACCATTCGCCGCTAAATAATGGAACAAAAATAAAGAGTAGGCATTGCTCCCATACATCTATACACGCCTTGAAAACAAGATGTTAAATAGACCGCCTCGCTTATCATGCTTATAGCATGTCTTTGTTCATATACTTTGATGAATTCCCCGGCTCATTTGGTTTTCATAACTATTCTGTTTATCATAATGAACTGAACATGATTATGATAATATGAGAAGAAATTCATGTTTACGTCATTATTTTACGTCTACAAGCATCCGGTAGATTATCAACTCATTTTTGATAACTTGTAAAATAGGCGGCGAAATAAAAATGGAAAAACTGAACACACCTCCCCCCCCCCAAAAAAAAAAAAAAAAAAAAAAAAATTAGACTTTTTTTTTCTAACATTTCAAAAGCCATGACAACAAAAACTATGAATATTACAGTAGTGTATTGATTCCGATTAAAACTCAATATGGTGGGAAATTTCAAAAGGGATTATTGTTCTTTATTCTAATCGCGACAACGCGTTTATGTATTCAATAATTTACATCATGTATCTTATCCACTAATTGTGAATATTGCTGATTATTAACGCTGAATGTTCCGCTTATATGTCTTATGCTATACCCTAAACATTCAATTTAAATTTTTTCGAAACTTAAGTTTATGTTTTTAATATGAGATGTTGTCCCATCACAAGCAAGTCATCTGCCCTGATGATGTATCATTACGCGAATAGTACAAGGTGATGCACTCGAGACTCGTTCTCCGATCCACCTGGTCGTTATAGGGATGATGCTATACTCTTCTCTTCTTCATATCACCTCCACTCATCACCTATCAATACACACGTTCGTCACTCATATCTGATGTCACAACGCTAGAAGGTCATCTGTCTAGATCGATGCAGCATTCCAGATACATCACTGTGGGGATGTTCCTGGTGAGCCCCTCTCTGCGATGCATGACACTCTATTTTTCTACTGGGTAGGGTTACATGCATTGACCTCGATGACAGCACACCACGCATCATATCTTCTCTTTACACGATGATTGTATTGATGCATCTTATCATCAGGCTGGGTTTGATGACGTACATCATTAGACTGACGCCTCTCGCAGAGATCAAGCATTCCATCCTGCATCAACAGGCAACATCTACCCATGTGACATCAATCGTTGGTCTTCTTGGTTTTTGTTGATGTCATTGATCAGCTTCCATTTTCTGTCATACACACTTACTGCATTCAGTAAACTCTCTCCTGAAACCTTAACGCGCTTTGCCGCCATACTACCTTGTCATCATCATCATACACAGATGTAACACGTGTCTCATAATATTGTTATCCTTTCTGAGTGTGTTTAGTGTTCATATCTAACATGGTATGTAGTTCTGTACCAAGGGAAATCTATCTGTGATGACACATTACATTCATTCAATGCTCCTACAATGAGTGGGAATGCTGAATTTATCTTTTACATTGATTGTATCAATGAGCGTCCAACTCCCCACCGAATACCCATCAATCCTTCATTATACTTCTCCCCTCCCAACACCCTTCACAAACCTCACACCTAACACAGTACGAGTTATTGTTTCACCCCATCCTTCCATCCAGGGCTTCTTTAGTTCATCGTCACTGATGTGTTCACCCGAATGCCCGTCTTTGACTACTTTTTATCTATCTCCTCGATTACTGTGTCAAGTGTCGTGTATTGTAGTTTTTAGGTTTTTGGTCATTTTGATGATTTCTCATCATCAATCTTCTCTCTTTTTCTTCACTGATAGTGTGAATGTCAGATGAAGAAAGCGGTTGGCATTGCTAAGTTCTTGTCTTTCTCTGCCTGATTTTGTTTAGTTTTAAGTCGCCTTTTTCTCTCTTCGTTGTTCAATCGCATCTTTCATTTAGTCCTTTGAATTTCTCTGGATTGTTTGTCTATCTTTCTCATCAGTCTCGCGATGATTTGCCAGCATCTTCTTGTTCCTGCTTTTTTTATTTTACGTTCGCCTCATTGTATGGCCAAATGCGACTTCACTTTGACATCTTGAAGATGAGTTGTCAGTGTCGCTTTTACATTAATGATCTTTTCTCCTGAGCGCAATGTGAACTTTACCTTTGTCCTTCGTTGTTCCTTCAAGCATTCAACTGGCTTTATTATCCTATTGCGCCCTCTATGTCCTGTTCGTTACCGCAATTTCCCTGCTGATGGTATCTATTAATGCATGAATAGCATAACCCACACCATGTTGATTTACATTACAATCAATATCTTATTATCATGTTTCTCACAAATAATTGGGCCACCCTTCTTGCTTCAATACATCCCTCTTTAGAAAGCGCAGTCAGCACAGAGCTTTTTTCTCCTTCACGTAGTTACGTCACTTCACTGATCGCCTCACAACCGTTTCCTTCACAGACGGTTTCTGCAAGCTAAATTAGACGCATGCGATTACAGAAAAGCATAAGAAACGGAGTACGTAAGGAGAAGATGAAACATGATGGAAGAAAGGACAGATGGAATGGGAGGAAAGTGTATTATAACAAAATCGAGAAAATAAGAGCTATAGAGAAGAGGGGGTTAAGGAGAAGAGAGGAAAAGAGAAAGACCAGAAGAGAAGAGAGAGGAGGAGAGGGTACATGGACAGATTTGGGGAACAGCCTAATAACTGAAGGATTGAGAAAAATTATGAAAGCAGATACACCAGAAATGGGTGGCGTAAATACCATTTACTACTTTAATGCGTTTTCAACGGATGATAATACAAACAAAATATACAACCTTTTTTTTTTTAACTGATCACAGTACCAAACCTGGCTAATAGATCTAAAAAAAAAGAAGATGCGCCACCCTGGGTAAAGAACTCAGAATAAATGAACATTTATCTACATTAAACTAAGTTGGGGTATATCATATTGCATTCGATTCAAGTTTATTAATTTATGAAAGCGCTATTTTTTATCGTTTCTTCTCACACTATCTCTCCCTCTTGCTTGAGGCGTCCCACATCGAACATTTTCTCCAAATCTTCCTCATTTTTTTGTTTTCAGGATTCCCTGTTCCCCCTGATTCTCCATTATTTCGGAAATTATTTTAAAACATTATTTCCAAACTGTTATTCGTATAATCTCAGTTCAGATGCTACAAACAAACATAATAACTTTTGGATCTTTGAAGGTTTTTTATACTGCTACGACTCGTGATCACTAACAAACCCATAGCAAACTAAACAAAATAATTAATACCCATGGAAAAATAGTGAAATCGTTTATTTTCAAAAATCAAAAACTAATTTGGCATATCAAGTAATCACCGTTCAAAGTCAAATTGACATTCCTTCTTTCTTTGCGTTTCTCACTCTTACTATCCATTTCCTCAATCTTCCTTCATGTTATTCATGATCCCTCTTCCTCTCTCTCTCAAAAAAAAAAAAATAAAAAACCAACAACAACAACAAAAAACGAAAACTCGTTAACACTGGAAATTATCAATCAACTTATATAGTAGCCATAATCTTTGACCGTCTAATGATGTTCTTAATCACCTTCCCAATAACTAAGCGTATACATGTTTCAGAAAAACACGTGTACAGGAATGTAATCTTCATGAAAAAATGAATTCAATTTATTTATTGTTTCGATGTTTCACTTGTTAAATTGAAAAAAAATGCCATCCTCTAAGCAATTTGCGATTAACATGACCCTCCGAAAATTTTTAGGAAAATAATATTTCCCATTCCTTAGATATTAACGAAAAGAAAGCACAGAGTCGAGGAGCACACTATATTTGAAGGAAAATATATACTAGTTCTCAGATAGCTCATAGTTTTAAAGGATGTATTTGTTTATGTTTCATGTTCACATAACCTGGGTATAGTGAAGAAAGGTGGAGCGTTTACATTCTGAGAATTTCTCTCCATTTATTTTTCATAGCATGAAAACACAAGTATATTCATAGTGCATATGCAATGTCTCAAATTGTAGACAATTATCAGAGCTAACATGACTGTAAGTTTCAGCTTTGTCCTGCTCATGTTTTAATACAAGAATTGAGTGGGATGTAGGTTACGAGGGCGGGGCCTACGAGTGGCAAGATCTACGGTGGAGCGCGTAGAGCATGATGTTAAAATATATGAATCCCCATTTTTTGTTACTTCTTATTCTTTACTGCGTTATATTTATGGAATCCAAAGCTAAAAGCGTATTCTCAGCTCTGAATTGCCATGTCACAATCACCATTCATTCATTTATTTTTTCCCTATTGGTTCTCTGATCACGCTCCATACATCAAACATCTCTAAAAAAATTTAACATTGTTCTCATCGGGTTAGGCTTCTATTCCTTATTACCATTCTCTCGACTTTCCGGTGTTAAAACCAACATGAAAATCGGTATTCTAATCAGCAATGAAACTGACATAGCTCACCTTTCACAGGGTTATTGCTGTCCCACACCTTTAAGAATCGGTCCTTCAAAAATTGATCACCAATGCATCTGTAGTTTCAACTGTGTCGTACAAGAATATATTAATACGTCATACGTGTGTAATCAAAATGCGTCTAGCAGTCCACGATCTCAGTACTGAGCACTTGCATGATTCGATTCAAACATAAATACACTTTCCTGTATGATGCACAATATTAAAACTTTGAGAATTGTTGGGAAAACCTGTACTGAGTATGTTTGTATGCGGTAATGGATAGGCGTCAGTGAATCACTGTGAATATTCATATTTCATATCTCATAGCGAATGAGTAAGTTTTAGAAGTTATTCATAAACTGCTGGCACATGAGATTTTTCATATATCACCAACCTTTTCATTCCACATAAACCCACATTAGATTAATCCAGGTTACTATATACAATGTACAGTATTAGTTTCAATATCATTTCATTGCTTAAATTGCACACTATTGATAATCCGTACTGAAATTAGTGTATTATTACATTCCAGTTCCATTCTTCTCTCTTTCTCTCTCTCTTTCTCTCTCTCTTCTCTCTCTCTCTCCTCTCTCTTCTTTCTCCCCCCCGCCCCCCTCTCTCTCTCTTCTCTTTCTCTTCGTCTTCTCTCTTTCTCTCTCTTTCTCGCTTTTCTCTCTCGTTCTTTTTGTTCTCTCCATCACTCCCTCTCTTCTCTGTCTTCCCCTTTTCTCCCTCTCTCTCTCTCCCTCTCTCTAAGCATCAGGCGGCACATGACGAATTCTTTAATTCAGTAAATCATTATGTTCATTATGAAAACTGTTATAAACTATCTGAAAAGGAACAGATTGCATATGATGTTCCCTAAAACAGCGACGCCACTCCTTTCTTCATTATCATGCAAAGTATTAATAAAAATGTAGTTGGAAACGAAATGCTGTCAATTATTCAAGGAGTTTGGACTAGAGATTGCACGCTGATCTTTAGAATACCTCGATAGGAATGTGATAATATTATCAGGCTTATCAATGGATAAGGTTTCCCCCGATTCGTGTCTTTATGTTGCCATCGATTCTAAATTCGAATCGAGTAATGTACCATGACGATCCATAGTCATATCTCTATTAAAATTCTAATTCATAGGAATATGGTATATATACTAATGTTTGCTGTTCTATTATATTGGTTGGTGTGACTGTGACTTTACATAATACTTCATCATTGTTGATATTAGCTCGGGTGCTGGTTACGGTCATTATGACCTCTTCAATTAATTGCTAGAAAAGTGGTCCATGAAATACAACCATTCATTCCATTTGACGGTTGTATAATAACGCGGTCAGTGTTCTAAACCCTGACTGAGGATAATCCAAGTCTGTGACATCATTGATTTAAGACAATGTTTCGAGTTATATCATTATTACACATAACGTACTTTGTTAAACAATGTCAACTGAGGATTCCTCCCTTTTGGCTATTTTTGTAAATCTTGTTATTGAAACACGAGGTTTCTCAAACTGAGAACAATTCTTATCATGTGTTGGTACTGTTATGCAATCAAGATGGCGTCTATAATAATAATATAATATAATAATAATAATATAATAATTAATAAATAATTAATAAATTAATAATCAATACCGGTTTCTTATAAAGCGTTACTGTTTGTATGAACCAATTTAATTCTATCCCTGAGAATGATCCCATAAACTACTTTTCGGCAGGTGAATACTTTGTACAGAAGGAAAATACTGCAGTTTGAAAACTAAAACTAATTCAGAATATATTAAAGGGATGCGAAAGTAACATTAATGATATTCAACAAACTTTTATCGATTTGCTATTTTTGCCAACATAATGGATTATAACACTTATCAGTATGGTATCTCTTCAAAATGCAGCTAATTGGCTAGCTTTACCTCGAGAATCAATATT
>CALNVZ010000641.1:27191905-27202292 GCA_940671915.1 Paracentrotus lividus
AGATGAAAATGATATTCTTATACAATAAAGCGACCATAGCTCACCTTATCACAGGTTAGTTGCTGTCCAAACCTTTAAGAATTCGGTCTTCAATAAAAATTGATCACAAATGCACTGTAGGCTCAGTCTTCAAAACTTTGTCGGACAAAGAATAAATTAATACGTTAAACGGTTGTAATAAAAATGGCGTCTAACATTCCATTGGTCTCAGTTCTGAGCACTTGGCACTGATTTCATTTCGAACATAAAATACCCCTTTTCTGCATGGATGCTCACGGTGTTTGAAATTTGGCAAGTTACCTGACTGGGGAAAACCTGTATATTGTTATGATATTGTTGTATGGGCAATGGATATGCGTCAGGGACCACTGTAAATAAATCATATTTGCATATCTCATAAGAATGACTTTACTTTTTATTCCCAGTACAAAACTAAGTTATTAAACAAATACAATAAACCAGATATAATTGAAGAATAATGCATATTTTTGGCAGGGTATCATAACTGCCTGTACACTGAGTTTTAGTTCCTATATCAACCAACCCCTTCATTTCATAACCAAATTCCATCAAGCCAAGTACATAATGCAACGTACATGATATCAATATCTTTCATTGCTTACATTGCACATCATTATATACATTGTTAATCCGTACTGAAATTGTATGAGGTTAATATGTATTATGGTCATGACCCCTCCCACTCTCGCTCTCTCTCTCGTTCTCTCTCTGTCTTTCTTTCTTTCTCTCCATCTCTCCCTCTCTCTTTCTCTGTCTCTCTCTCCCCTTTTCTCTCTCTCTCTCTCTCTCTCTCTCTCTCTCTCTAAGCATTAGCTCGGGCACCACGACAATTCTTGTTTATCCAGTAAATCAAATTATGTTCATTATGAAAAATTTTGTTATTAACTTTATCTGAAAAGGAAACAGATTGCATATGTATGTTCCTAGAACACGCTCACCACTCTCTTCTTCATGTAGTCCTGTATAATGTATTAATAAAAAAACACTTTGTAGTTGGAAAACGAAACGCTTGTACACAACAGGGCCGTCACCACCTTTTTTCTAGGGGAGGTGCGTATTGGAGTCAATGGCCATTTTTTAGGGGGCGAAGCAACCAGGACCGAGTGAGCCTAGCTCGAGCGAGCAAGTGGTGTATGGGAGGGGGTGTCTCACGGCACCTCCTATACACCATAGAGATGTATAAAGGCCTAAACATGGTAGTGCAAAGCCCGAGAGGAAAGCTTTCTGTATAGCGACTCTGAAGAAAAAGAATTTCGTTTAACCATTGTTTCTGCTTTGTTTGCGAGCGCGAAGCGCGAGTCGAAAATTTTGCCTTATAACCACATGAAGGCATTGTATTTCACACAAATTGTGCGCCATACTTCTTAATTGACAGGTCTGTTTATAGGGGGGCAAGTCCACGCTATTTGTTCCCGAGATGGTGATTTTTCGACTTTTTGACCATTCTTGTGTCAACTGTGTCAGTAAGGTTTTAAAAATACATATAATGTATCATACATCCCCATAAAGGGTATGAAATGAACTTAATGCAAATGAGGTCAAAAAGTCATTTCAAGGTCATATGACGTCACAAGGCTCATAAATATTAATGGAAAAAAAATATAAAATGCATTAAAAATGCTATTTTCAACCATTTAAAAAAGACGTTTGTCATAGGAGTACAACCAAAAAGTATGTATTTTCTGTTTTTATGTTTTCTTGGATAACTCTGGTGAAAATAACACGAACCTAGCACATAGCTTCCTATATTTTTAGACTTAAAATATTCAGGTCTCAGAAATAGTCTCACAAAAGTTACTGAGCTGATGTAAAATCATACATTTTTATTACCCACCCTCCCACCTTTAGAAATGAAACAAAATAAGTTTTTTCTTACATTTGTGTTTTGCATTATGTTTCTTTTGTTTTATCAGAGAGATTTTTTAACAAAAGATGTTGCTACGCCTTGGCTACACCAATTGTTTAATAAAAAATATTACAGGGAATAATTGTCCCGTGTGTTACTGTCCCGTTTGTTACCTGACAGAGTTTTTAAAACTTGAACTTTGCCAGAAAACTCGAAGTTGTATTAACGTTAAAATATGTCCTTACAATGTTTATTACATGTTTAAGAGGATATGACTCTACAAATTTAGATCTACTTTTTTAATTCAGAGTTAAATGTGAACAAAGTCAAAATTTGAAAACACCATTTTTTTGCGGTCCCGTTTGTTACCGACGAATAAATGATCATAAATTAATTATGAATTGGTTATTACAACTATTTTTTAATGTTTTTGTTGAACATTATTAGTACCTTCAGGAATATACCAAAGGATTGAGATTTCATTTAAGATTTTTCAAACAAGCCCTATTTTTGGCTCTAAATGTCCCGTTTGTTACCGCGCAAAATAGCTTGGACTTGCCCAAGGGCCTAAATAAATATCTGTATATCCTTTCTAATCGAACGTGATGAAGTCAGAGTATTACATGTTTGATCATAGTCTTCTATTTGGCTTGCGAGCGCGAAGCGCGAGCCGGAAATTTTGCCTTATAATGACTTTTTTTCCCCACGAGCTGAAGCGCGAACGAAATTAAATCAAAAAATAAAATGTTCAATATAAATCATTGTAGTCCCCTTCGGGAAATGATAATTCCTTTTTAAGCTCACCAACACGAAGCGGGGCAAAATATTCAAATAATTATACCTATTTGAGGAAAATATTTTGTTTATTTATTTTGTCAATTTTTGGTTGCGAGCGCTAAGCGCGAGGCGCAAATTTGCCATTTAACATTATGAAGGCATTGTATTTCACACATATTTTGCCCTTTACACTTCTTTTTAAATTCCTTTCGGAGCTGATAACCCCCGCCCTTTAACAAAATGCGAGCGCCAAGCGCGAATGAAAATCACATTGATTAATAGCCTACAAATTTAATGTTTGTAATCCCTTTCTGAATATGATAATTTTTGTAAACATACGAGCGCGATGCGCGAGCCGAAAATCGTACGTAGAGAACTGAAAACGAAGTATCAATCATTGGCTTTTGTTTGTTTTATTTTTAAAGTTTATAGCATACATGCATATAATAATAGTAATAATAGTTACATTTATATAGCGCTTAATACAAATATCCACCTTGATGTTTCTAAGCGCTTGTAGTGTTAACTAATTATTACCCGGCTTAGCTAGGCTACCCCGAAAGGTGCTCACAGCATTCAAGGAATTGCTTCCTACCGGTACCCATTCACCTCACTTGGGTCAAGTACGGCAAATTTGCAGGTTGACACCTTGCCGAAGGATGCTAGTGGTATGGACGGGATTCGAACCGCGTACCTTGTGATCGTAAGTCCGCTGACTTATCCACTCGACCACACCACTCCTATGCCCAATATTTTCTGTAATAATGACCTGAATGCAGAGCAGTTCAAGCTTTTTTTGCAACTAACTGACTAAAGCATCTCCTAAAATTGACGATAATCTTTTGTAATAGAATTAAACAACCATAGGAGACTGCGCTTGGAAAAAATATAAAAATAATGCAATTAAAAAAAAGGCATTTAGGAGTTATCAAATTTATTTGTAACTCTATCTTAAAAGAAGGTGTAGGCTTAATCCGTAGAGGAAAAAAAAGAATAGTTTCGAGCGCGAAGCGAGAGAAAAATTACGTAATTTTGGAGATATGGGTCGGTTGCTGCAGGGAAATAATGTCCAAAGAAGGAGCAGGAGAGCAAAATACTACAACTTTTTACGCTTTCACATTTCGAATTTAGTGGCGCCGGTTAGTCTTGATACGTGCCGGTGTAACCGATTAGTTACCCCCCCCCCCTCCCCCGGCGGCGCATGACCATATCATTTGCTCCCTTTCGCATCCTCTTTTTTTCCTTCTTTCTTCTCTTTTGCATTTTTTTTTCTGAAGGGCGGCGATTTCATGTCACGACGGGGGGGGGGGGTGGTGGGGGGGGCGGAAACACCCGAAATTGAAAAATAATACACTCAAAATTCGCATACTTTGCACATTATGCAGAAACTAATGAAAATGTTTGCGAGCGCGAAGCGCGCATAGAAAATTTTGCCTTATAATAACATTAAGCATTGTATTTGGCATTCATTTTACCTCTTTATTACCTTCACAAGCTAACCACTACATAAAAATATGTTAAGATTTAAAAATCGAGGGAGGGCGATCCCCTCAGAAAAAATAATAGTTTATCGGTTTAGAGAATAATCGACTGAACCAAACCCTGTGATGAATGACTAATCGTTTGTAGAAAATTGAGTACGAATAGACTCCGATGACTTTTGTAAAATATCGATAGAAATGTGAATAATAGCGCAACGTCCTATGAAAATAAATGCAGTCGCAAATTACTCATAAAGTAAACATAACTCGCCTTTTCATACCATATTCGTTTCGTTTTTGATTTAACGTCTGCTTTATAAAAGTTTTGAACATTGAGAAATCCAGAAAATGCAAGTAGTATGGTGGCCGAATCGCAGTGTTACAATAGTCACACATACGATCATAGATCAAGAAAGCAAATTAACCAATATCCTATAATTAGTTTGACAGCTCTTGTGTACACTTTCTCATGGAGGATGTCGCTTGATGTACGCGGGATGCTTTTCATATTGAAAGGCACTCAAACATCAAGAAATCATCTATTCCCATGATGATTATTTTCGAAGATCATCAGTCTCTGTAGTGATATTCTTTTAATTTACAGAGATTTGGGTACTTAACTAACTTTAAAGAATACTTTGTTGAGAAATCATTTTGAGGATGAAGGGACTTGACTATATTGTTCATGAATTAAATTCGACCACAAGATATCGATTTCGTTCTAGGATATTGATATGATTTTCAACAGTGATACCTGTATCCTTTTCAGATAATTCACCGAGGAAAGTATTAGATGGTCTTGATTATCTTTAAAAGAATTCTATAGATTCTCGTAAATTGTATTATTTCCACCACACTTCATTTCGGCCTCTCGTTCATTTATCCGTTTCATGTTTAACTGTCAATACATTTTCCTTCGCCTTATTCTTCTTCCGCACGCTGTACAACTCTTCTCCTGAAATTTCTCTCTTTCTTTCTATTTTATTTTCGACTTCGCCATCCACCTCTCTTTCTCTATCTCATCTTCCTCTCTCTCTCAGATCTCTCTCTCTCTCTCTTCATCCTCTCATTTCCCCTTTCTTTATCTCCCTCCCCTCTGTTCTATTTTGTCTTTCCCACTTGTCTCTTTGCCTCACCATTTCTACTTCTTTCACTCCACACCCCTTTATTTCTCCTTTTCTCTCTCTCTCTCTCCTCTCTCTCTCCTCTCTCTCTCATCTCTCTCTCCATCTTCTCTCTCTCTCCATTTCCCTCCATTTTCGTCTCTCCCTTCTCTCTGTCCTTATTGTCTTTACCCTATCCCATTTCCTCTCTTTGCTCCATTATTACCTCGTTTCCTTCCTCCCCCCCTTATTTTCTCCCTCTCGCTCTCTTCTCTCTCTCTCCGTCAGCATTCTTCCCTTTTTTTAAAAATCTAATCCTCTCTTGTCTCATTTGTCTTACCCTTTCCCATTTCTCTCTTTGCCTCCATATCTATCTTCTTTTTCTCTCACTCCACTTTCTAATCTATCTATCTCTGGCCAGCGTTTTGAAACTCGCTCCCATTTTTGTGTTACAACCACTAAATCTAAATCATGCACGCAATTCAGGATAAAAGATTCATAACTTATGAAAATATTAGATCTAACACTACAAAAGTAATACATTTTTCTGGAAGGAAATGTCCTGGTGGATTCCCAAATTTCCATCCACTACAATGTGGTGAAGTAGTAACACATTTAACTAAAATATTTGAATTATTCTGGGGCCCTTATATTTTTTTATTGGCAGCCCCAATATGTTTCTCTCCTTTGATCCAGTTTAATTTCTCACCAAATTTGGAATTGGTCTTGACATTTCCTTTCAGAATATTTATAGTTATAGGGAGTTTTCTTCCATTTAATAAAAAAATAAAACTTAACCATAAAAGGCAAAAATATTTTGCGTCACCTGGGCCGGGAAGGGGGAATACGGTCGCACGCTTCCTCAAATCTCAGCCATGGTGGGTCCAAAGTTTATAAAAAAAAAAAAAAAAAAAAAAAAAAAAAATTGCATGTAGCGTGGACTATATCTGCTAATAAATAGCACTCATTAAAAGTTTTCACAACCAGTATCATCAAATTATTTATTAAATTTCTTCCATTTATGTAATGTCGCTTCAACATACAAGAGGAACTGTAGTGATGGTTACAGTTCATGGGGAAATGTGTCATTTTAACCGTGCGGCAGCGCGGCGATTTTCGGAGCTGTGCATTATTCAAATCGCTGGAATTTATAGATGTGGTATCAAAAAAGATTGCATAGACTACTTAAGCTATAAAGTCCCTAATAGCTCACAGCACAGAAAAAATAATATCCATAAAAGTATTATCGTTATGATTTTCGAATGCACAGGAGGGGTGCGAAATTCCATAGACTTTGTGCTGTACCTCTTCCACCGTCCCCCCCCCCCGCTCCAACCACCCCTTGCCTTTTCGTATTCTATCCCACCTGGTCGTTATCCGTGTCGTGTCACGACTTTCAACGTGCGAGTTATGCTCAAATTCACCAGGTCTGATAGAGCTTGCATTCACAATTTCATGGGCAATACGCCGTCTATTCAGCCAAGAATACCTCATAGTTTTACTGAAACAAAATTTCGAAAAATGTGTAAACAAACCACTCTTTTTGAGCGTAGGCGAGTTAGTCTAAACACACTGGCCCTCTGTCTGTCCTGTCTCTCTCGCCATTTCTTCCCTTTTCTTTCTCTCTCTCACTCTGTCTTGTATTTATCTTTAACCTAAGTCCCATTTTTCTCTTCCTTTGCGCTCCATTATCTCTACCTGTTTCTTTCTTCTCTCTCTCTCTCTCTCTCTCTCTCTCCTCTCTCTCTCTGCTCTCTCTCTCTCTCGACATTTCTTCAACTTTTTTTTCTCTCCCTCCCCTGTCTTATTTGTCCTTTACCCCCCTTCATTTCTCTACGGAAATGTTTCATATTTCATGATGAATCTGAATAATAACGAGTTTTTTACTAATTACGTACTCATATCGCGTGAGGCTATTCATTTTATTCAAGCCTTAAAAAAAGTCATTCCAATTATAATAGTGCAATAGCTTTCATATTTCGTAATTAGTAATGGCAGAATATGTCATCTATTATATCAACTTGTCACTTTGCAATTTGACAATCACCATTCATTTCATAATATATATATATATTTTTTTTTTTTGGGGGGGGGGGGCAAGAGGCTTGAAATTCCGTTTTTTTGTTTATACACTATAATTAACATTTTTCGGGGGGGGGCGCTCGAACTCTGATTATCATGCTTAGCTTAATCCTTTTCACACGCCTCGACTTTGTATGTATAAACAAAGATGAAAAAATGATATTCCTTATACAATAAAGCGAACCATAGCTCCCTTATCACAGGTTAGTTGCTGTCCACAACTTTAAGAATTCGCTCTTCAAAATAAAAATTGATCACAAATGCACTCGTAGGCTCAGCTTTCAAAACTTTGTCGGACAAAGATCAAATTAATTCGTTAACGGTTGTAATTAAAAATGGCGTGCTACATTCCATTGTCTCAGTATCTCGAGCACAATTGGTCACTGTATTTCATTTTCGAACATAAATTACCCCTGTTTGATCTGCATGGATGCTCACCGTTTCGTAGTTTGAATTTGGCCAAGTTACCTGACGGGGAAAACCTGTTATATTGTTAATGATAATTGTTGTATGGGCAATGGGATATGCGTCAGGTGTACCACTGTAAATAAATCATATTTGCTAATATCTCATTAAGAATGACTTTACTTTTTTATTCCGTACAAAACGTAAGTTATTAAACAAATACAATAACCAGATAAATGAAGTAATGCATATTTTTGGCAGGGTATCATAACTGCCTGTACACTGAGATTTTAGTTTCCTATCATCACCAACCCCTTATTTCATAACCAAATTCCATCACAAGTACATAAGATGCTCAACGTACATTGATAATCAATATCTTCATTGCTTTAGATTGCAACATCATTATATACATTGTTAATCCGTACTGAAATTGTATGAGGTTAATATTGATTATGGTCATGACCCCTCCCACTCTCGCTCTCTCTCCAGTTCTCTCTCTGTCTTCTCTTTCTCATCCATCTCTCCTCTCTCTTTTCTCTGTCTCTCTCTCTCCCTTTTCTCTCTCTCTCTCTCTCTCCTCTCTCTCCTCTCTAAGCATTAGCTCGGGCACCACGACAATTCTTGTTTATCCAGTAAATCAAAATTATTTCATTATGAAAAATTTGTTATTAACTTTATCTAGAAAAGGAAACAGATTGCATATGTATGTTCCTAGAACATCGCTCACACTCTCTTCTTCATGTAGTCCTGTATAATGTATTAATAAAAAACACTTTGAGTTGGAAAACGAAACGCTTGGTAACAACAGGGCCGTCACACCTTTTTTCTAGGGGAGGTGCGTATTGGAGTAAATGGCCATTTTTTAGGGGCGAAGCAACCAGGACCGAGTGAGCCTAAAGCTCGAGCGAAAAGAAGTGGTGTATGGGAGGGGGTGTCTCACGGCACCTCCTATACACCATAGAGATGTATAAAGGCCTAAACATGGTAGTGCAAAGCCGAGAGGAAAGCTTTCTGTATAGCGACTCTGAAAGAAAAGAATTTTCGTTAACCATTGTTTTCTGCTTTGTTTGCGAGCGCGAAGCGCGAGTCGAAAATTTTGCCTTATAACACATGAAGGCATTGTATTTCACACAAATTGTGCGCCATACTTCTTAATTGACAGGTTGTTTGTAGGGGGGCAAGTCCACGCTATTTGTTCCGAGTGGTGAATTTTTCGACTTTTTGACCATTCTTGTGTCAACTGTGTCAGTAAGGTTTTAAAAATACATATAATGTATCATACATCCCCATAAAGGTATGAAATGAACTTAATGCAAATTGAGGTCAAAAAGTCAATTTCAAGGTCATATGACGTCACAAAGGCTCATAAATATTAATGGAAAAAAAAATATAAAATGCATTAAAAATGCTAGATTTTCAACCATTTAAAAAAGACGTTTGTCATAGGAGTACAACCAAAAAGTAATGTATTTTCTGTTTTTTATGTTTTCTTGGATAACTCTGGTGAAATCACGAGAACCTAGCACATAGCTTCCTATATTCAAACTTTACATGAATGACCAATGGTTTGTCGGTTTACAGCAATATGACTGACCAACCCCTGAAGATCGAAGCAAACTTTACATGAATGACCAATGGTTTGTCGGTTAAGAGCAATATGACTGACCAGCCCCTGATGATCGAAACAAACTTTACATGAATGACCAATTACCCTAGGAGCCAAGGGCCGTTAATCAGCATTTTTGCTGGGGAAGGTTTGAAGGTCCTATCTAGAGTAAAATTTTGCGCCGATTCCAAAAATGTCACTCTTACTGACCGTACCCGTGACACTTCGGCCATTTTGGCCAATTTTTGTCCAAAAATGACCATTTGGGTCACTTGTGGTCAAGGGTATTTTATTTCTATAATTTTTGCCGACAAATGGGATTTTTAAAACCTATCCGATGTAAAAATGTGCGCTGATTCTAGAAAAAGTGGTTTTATTGACTCGTTGGGTCATTAAAGGGGTCATTTTGGTCAATTTTGGCCAAAAATTGTCATTTTTATCATTATGGGGGCCAAAATTAGACCAAAATGACCGTCAGAATCATTCAAGTGATGATTTTCCCACCCCCAAACCATTTTAAAAACTTCCTTGGGTCTAAAACAATACTCCCATACCATTTTCCTAAAATATTTGGACAGCCCGGGTCATTTAGGCCAGTTTGACAGAAAGTGACCATTTTGCCATTTTGCAGGATTTTGCTATACAGGCCTATGTATTACATGTATTAGTGTATACACGTGTATACATGTAGATGTAGTATCCTTTCGTTCAACTCATTTCACTGAAGTGGTGGAGAAGTGGCAACAATTGATTCTGATTTCAAAAATAGAGGTCTTATTCAACCTACCCATAATGTTCTGGTCACTTATTGGTCACTTATTGGTCACTTATTGGCCGAACGTTGACCATTAGCCCAAATGAAATAAATATACGATTTACAATAAATACAGTGCCTAAAACATAGTTAGACTGTGTCTCTAAGCACATAACAGACATTTTTTTTATCATCCCGGTCATCAGAAACAGATTTACACCGCACACAATATGTGCACATTCTCCACTCCCTACTTAGCATGCTCACCATGAACTATTAAAAGAACAACAAAAAAAAGTTTGATATTTG
>CALNVZ010000641.1:27225212-27235584 GCA_940671915.1 Paracentrotus lividus
TTCATTTAAATTTAAAGGAATGAAGTTTAAAAAGGGTATAATTACAATAATCAAAGTAAGGAGACCAGCATATACAATCAAGTCAGGGTCTAAGAAAATTAATTTTACGTACCATTTTTCTATTCAAATTTTTTGCATGTCAATTTATGCAAATGAGCATGAAAAATGTGTAAAATTAAGATAAAAAATGCATTTCATGAAAATTCAGACAATGCTCTATATGAATGTGCAGCTTAAAAACAAAAAGGACAAACTTTAGTTTATTTGGGTAGATTTTTACTCATTTTTTTTTAGAGTGTGATTCAGCGGAATTATTTTCAAAATATATATAAGGCATGTCTTTTTTTTTGTGTTTAATCCTTTTCTCGTTCCAATCTCTTCTTTCTATACATAGTTTTAATTTTTTCGTTTTGTCTTTCCTTCCGGATTAGGCCAACTATATATTTTACTACTGTCACCTATATTCGTTTGATTGTAAGACGTCCTTTCAGGATGTATCTCAGGTTATAAATATTTTATTTAAAACATTATTCTTGAAGCTATGCAGCCTTTCCCTGAACGAAATATCAAAACAAAACCAAGAAAAATAATTGAGTCAATAAAATGACCCTCGAATCTTAGTTAGACTGAGAGGTATCATTTTGTAGATATTTAGTTTATGAATTTACTTTCGTTAAGCGATAACGTAGAATATGGGCTATTAATCATTGTTTAAAAATTTATTTTAGTTGTTTGATTTCTATAATCAATTTTCGCCGGCTGTCCATCCTCCTTTACTATTTTGTTATATGTATCTCTCTCTCACTTTTTATAACAGTATATTTTTTTATTAAATTTTTTTTTATGACGCCCCGTTTCCTGTCTGTCTCTGTCTCTTCTCTCTCTCTTTGTTGTTGTTGTTGTTGTTGTTTTTTTGTTTTTTTTTTTTTTGTTTTGTTGCTGTGATTACGTTGTTTTTGGCTGTCGGCTATAAGACAACGCAATAGATTATTAGCGATTCGATCGGCAGAATTGCCGGTGTGCAGTTTTTCATCGATAGATGGTGGCGAGATTGATCCAAATCGGATCCTTATTTTATGACGTCCTGAAATGTTAAGGTTGCACTGCTTTTTTTGTTTAATAGTTGATTTGTTGAGCCTAATGAGTGTGTGACTATTGCTAAAATTAACAACACGGCGACAAACAATTCGCACCGAACCTCGATAACCCAAAGAATATAGATGGGGGAAAGCGTTAGATTTCACGCGTTCATGTTTGTCAGTAATCTGTGATACGATTGGAGATATTGTTCCAGTGGTAGGGTCATTCGCTGCGACACTCATCCTCGCTACAACACGCGGATACGCACTTATCCCGTTGTCGGGCAGTGTTGCAGCTCTCGTTTTTTCTTGTCCTTCGCTGTCGTCTTTATTTATATAGTACCTATGCAGCAGTGCGCCGTAGCATGCACATGTGGGTTAGGGCACATAATTCCTAATTTTTTATTTTTGATTGTTACCGTATACAAATTATCGCAACTTTAAAAAAAAAGTTTCACTCCGCACTGCCCCATTTTTTTCGTTTTTTGTTTTTTTGAAAATGTATATTAAATACAAAGATAGGATGTGTATTGGTTATCATATATAATTAGCAATTTATAAATGTTTTTCGATAAGCCATGCTCAGCATCCATCCTATAGATTTCATTACTCTTTCCCTTTCTCTCTCTATCTTTTCCCTATTACTTTCCTCTTATTTGTTGTTTAAATCAGTAGAATTAATTCTATCTGGACTCGCAAGAAGGTTGGCAGTAACCACTCATAGGGGATTTGAGTTAAGTTCGTCGCCATGGTGGGGTTTTTTTTAATTCTTTTCCTCTCCATATGTCTATTAATTGAGTTTGTTAAAAAATTTTTATTTTCTTATTTTGTATTTCTTCTCTATATTTTATTATTTGCTTTTCGATCACTGTTGCTGTTCCGCTTGCAGTTCAGTTTATGCTCCCCTCTAAGGTAATTTTGAAGCCCCCTTAATTGCGGCCCCCCCACCCCCACGCTCACCCAAAATGTACGCGCATGTTTGCTCATTCGTTTAGCTTGTTCTTTTGCTTTTTCACCTTTCCGTATTTGGCTAGTAGTATTTTATTATCTATATCAGTTTGAAGCTGAAGACTGTCGAACTCTATTTTCATGAAGACGTATATTAGATATGAATGCTTTATTAAAACATTATCCTGTGAAACGTGCCTTATCAGCCCAAATATATAAACACCTCCCCTCTCCCCTTAAAAAAGAAAAAAAAAGAAGAAAAATATAGCGAATCCATGTGTAGACTGAGAGGTGAGGTTATATTTTAGCAATGTGCATGAATATCTTGCATGAATGAAAATGTGTAAGTGACATGTTAGCTATTTAATTGGCTTAATTACATTTTTTGCCTTCGCTGTACTGGTCCGGTTTTGGAAGAACAATTTTCCCACTTGTGCTTTAAACAGTCACAGACATGACACTGGTACGTTGAGTTTAGTCCTGGCTGCGATCCAAAGAGTATTTTCGTTATGTTTGTTGCGATAGCGGTGCAGTGACACCGTCATTCATCAGCAGTCGGAAATATTTGATAATATTTTCGTTCATGCCAGTAAAACTAGCTAGAACTAGCATATAGAAGTGATAGAATAGAAGAAGAAAATAAAACAAACGTATCCATTGGTTTGACGTACGTTGTACTGTGTGACTGCAGCATTAGTTTATTTGGCTTTCCCGTATAAACGTAATATTATTTACATTTGAAATTTTTATGTCTTTTATATTCCGCGTGTGCTGTTGTTCTATACTATCTTCTCTGAGTATTACCTGATTTTATTTTATTAATTCTCTCGTCTATCGGTCTCTCTCTTAGGTTCTGTGCTCTTCCTCAGTCGTATCTCGTGTCCGTCCCTCCTCTTCCACCCATCCTTATTGCGATCGCTCGCTCTATAAAACATATATCCTTAGTCAGTTTTAATACAGTTGTCATGACTATAGTATTATATGACACTTATCTGAATGGGTCGATTGGAGTCTTACGTTTGGAAGCCTGCCTATACTGAACTGTGTAGCTTGGTAAGCAAATCTGGAGGCTTAATAGTGTTCCTTCATTGGTGGCCCAGCTCATTGGTGAACAATTTCCCATTTATTATTTGAGTTTTCCTCGTAATAACAAATATTAATATTCATTTTGGAAATTATTATTTGATTTTGTGATCATAATGAAATTATTATGTCGTATTTTTGAAATATCTTTAATTTTGATAAAATATACGTTTCTCTTTTTAATTTTCCCGTGCTACCCTATACTGTTCTTATAGTTTTATATATCTCTTAGAACAATTCTCACCATCATCCTCCATAAGGTGGTTTTTTATATTTTGATACGACTGCACCTTTTTCCTTCCACATCTCGTCCTTTTTGGGTTGTTATTTTTAGTGCACGTGACCGTTTTTTATAATTTCGAATTAAAAAAAATATTATAAAAAAAAACCAAACAAACGAGAAGAAGCAATTTCAGTCCGGAGCGACCATTTTTCTTTTTTTTTTTTTTTTTTTTTTTTTTTTTTTTTTTTCGCTTACTGTTGTTTGTTTAAAATATATTTAATAAGAGGGAATATCCGTGTTGTTTATAGTAAATGATATATTTAACATGTAAAAAATGGGTTGTTTGGATACGCCCCCTTGTTAACAGACGTCCTTGCCATAGATTGTTTAATTTCCTTTCTCCCCCTATTTCTCTCGATCTCTCTCTTTCTTTTCTCTCTCTCTAATCCCTTTTCCCCGAGGCAAGTTTCTTTCTTATTAATACAACATATTTTATATAGTGCGATTAGAAACTTCTTTCCTTCTGGCTAGAAATTTTGCCTAACTTGGCATTGGAATTAAATATCAATCGATCAGACATGATCATCACAAAAACAACACAAACAACGAACAAGACAAAAAACACACAGTTTCAGGCTCTGCTAATCACGAATTTATTCGAAAATATTATAGTCACCACTTACTTTATTATTCCTTTTCTCGTTCCATCCTCTTCTATACTTTCTATAGGTTTTCTGTTTTTTTGTTTTCCTCTCGGGATTTTGCATATTTTTTAAGCTCATGCTTATATGGTTTTAATTGAAGACATTTCCTTTTCGAGGATGTATCATCCTCAGGTATTAAATATTTCAAACATTTATTTCTTGAAGCGCGCAGCCCTCCGTGGAAACGGAAAATTGGCAAACAAAGAACCCATAAAATACTTTAAAAAAAAGAAGGGGGGGGGGGGAGAAGAAAAAAAATAAAAAAAAAATACCCGATTAAAAGTGTAGAGCTGAGAGGTTATATTGGATAATTGTTTTATTGATTTTAGCACAAGTAACCGGTTATGTATTAGGCCTATTACGTATTTCAAAAAAAATATTTTTAGATGGTTTGGTCTTTCTGTCCTCATCCTCATCCTTACTTTTTTTTTATACTTTTAATATAGTAATATAAAAAGATAAAAAATTCTCTCTTCTCACGCATTATTCTCTTTAATACGCGTTAGAGCGTGAGACTCATTCGTAATCAGGTTTATTATGTTACGCTGTCGTTCTTTATTTGCCTTTTCCGACGGACTTGTGTTTTTTATTTTTTTGTTTTATGACTGCCCCTTTCTGTCTGTCTCTCTCTCGTCTGTTGTTTTTTTTTTTTTTTTTTTTTGTTTTTTTGGCTGTGATTTAACTTTGTTTTTGTCTTCCTTTAAGAGCATCAATAGTATCGATCAGTCGTGAGTTGCGCGAGATCGTTCTTAATCGATTTCGGCTATGAATTCGCGCAGATTCAGTGGACTCTGTTTATAGTGTTGAGTGATGTAGTCTAGTGCATGCAGAAGATGTGTGTGCTACGACGACAGAAGGTTAATCCAAACAGTCGTATTTTACAATTGATCTTCGAATGTGACGTTGCAACTGCTTTTTTTTTTTGTTTGATGAGAGTACATGATTGATTTTCGTATGCTTGAGCGCAAAGTGTTTGAAAATAAAAACAACGCGGCGACAAACATCGTACCGAACCTCGATAACCAAAGAACATATTAGGCAAAGCGTGTACTTTCACGCGTTCTGCAGTACGATGATATGATCATGACGCCTGTGTGGGGTCTGCGCTGCGCATTCACCTCGCAACACGCGGAGAACGGGGCAACTACCCGCGTTTCGGGCAGTGGCACGTCTCGTTCTCTTGTCCTTCGGCTTCGGGGTCTTTTATAATATAGAGTATCGCCACCTTTCCCTGAATAAATTGTATTTGCATAGAAAGGAATTCGGGTAATTTTGTGTGCGGTGTAGGCTCTGTGGTGGCGATAAACGGTCACGCGAAAAATAGCGATACGAACTCGTAGGATTTACTTGGCCAAATGCCTTTGATTCTGTAAACAGGTCGCTTTTTTCTTCTCTTAATTCTATATTATTCATTTTCATCATTATCTGTTAATAATAAGGGCCGTCTAGATGCTTTTCGATCGTTCTTTTAAAATGTTGATTTCGGGAGACAGTACATATGGTAAATCACAAATACCAAGGTTTGTTGTTGAGAAGCGACAGCGGAGTGAGTTCAGCGTCAAGCGAGTCTTCGATTTAAAGTGCGGTGAGTTCAATCCGAAAAACGAACGGATTTTTTTTTTCTTCTTCTTCTTCGCTTCTTGAGTTTGGATTTTTGACAGTCATGTGACTGTGCCCATTCACTTATTGGAAAAACGAGTAAAAACATACCTAAAAATAAGATTATTTTTTTTTTTATTCTTAAAGATAATCAGTGTAGGCCTAAAGCCGGCAGATAAAAGATTTTTTCTAGATGAGTTAGCCCTATGGGAGACCTCACTATATTATTTTTCAAAACATCCAAAACCCCCCCAGCTCGCCTCCCCGCACCCCCCCCCCAAAAAAAAGAAAAGAAAAAAAAAAAAAAAAGAAAAGAAAATAAATATTTAAAAAAAGAAAAAAAAAAAATAGTTCAACACCATTTCTAACTTCCAAGAAAGTGGATTTTTTTTTTGGACACTCAAGTTAAGAAAAAGGTCAACAGAGTCACCACATTACGACTTTCTCATAAAAAAGCAATTTTATTTATATACTAATAATAATTATTATTATTGTTAATTATTCATATGCATTACACTCATATGATAGTAATTATCTAACTTTGTTATGACTATCGTATATTTCTTTTTTTTTTTTTTTTTTTTTTTTTTTCTTTTGGAGTGCATATCCAATTAATTCATTAATTATGCCTCGGCTCAAACTTCAATTGATGGCTGCGACTGTTCTTTAAACGTGTGATAAGCGAGAATAAAAAAAAAACATGTATAATTACTATTAAAGTTGGCCCTTGACATTGGCATGCACTCTTATAGTTACCTGAGGCCTATTCCATTTTCAATCTGTTACCTCTTCCCTGTAGTCAAATGAATACAAATAACTAGGCTTATAGGCGGAACAGCCGTGGAAGAATGCCACAGGTGTTTGAAAGAAAAGTTATTTTTGTGTATGTTCCTTTTATTTTTTTTTTTTGAATGTTGCTGCATGGCAAAACTAAAGAAGGAAAAAAAGGAAAAAAAAAAAAAAAAAAAAAAGTGCTCCGAGGAATTGAACTCAAAACCTTCGCGTTGGCAGACAATGACGCAACTGAACTGCGCTGTCGCTTGTCAGACAACAAACCTTGGTATTTTGTTTATTACCAATAATGTTACTCGTCTCCCGAAGATCAACATTTAAGAACGATCCGAAAGCATCTAGACGCCCTTATTATTAACAGATAATGATGAAAATGATAAATATAAAGTAAGAGAAGAAAAGTCGTTTACAGATCAAGGATTTGCAGTAAATCCAGAGTTGCGTAATGTATTTTGTCGGCGTGACGTTTATCGCCCAACACATGAGTACACGCACATCAAAATTACATTCTTCTTATGCAAAGACATTTATCAGTGAAAGAGGTGGGCGCGTGCGATACCAATTATATATATTATGAGCAAAATAATGCCATCACAGAAACGGGATTAAATGTGTCGAGTCCAAATTGAAATAAGGTGTATAGCAAGAAGATTGGAAGTGTAGCAGGGTGTACAGGTAATGGAAACACTAATTGTCGCTGTCACATACAGCAGGAAGCTGTTGTGAGTTACAGTCATGTAATGGTGAAATTGGTCATTTTAACCGTGCGCAGCATGGCGATTTTAAGGGAGGCTTGTGGCGGATTATCAAATCGCCTGGAACTTTATAGATGTGGGTATCAAAAGATGCATGAGATCTTCTAAGCTATAAAGTCCTAAAAACGTCAGCAGCAGCAAAAATAAATATCATAAAGTTTAGGCATGGTTAATGCATTTTTCGAATGCAGCAGGAGGGTGCGAAATCCGCATAGACTTTGTGTGTACTTTACCCCCTCCTTCCCTCCCCCCTACCCCTCAACGCACCTCTTTGCCTTTCGTATTCTATCGCCGTGTCGTGTCAAGATTTCAAGTGCGAGTTATGCTCAAATTCACAGGTCTGATAGAGCTTTGCAATTCACAAATTTCATGGCAATACGCCTCTATTCAGTCCAAGATATCATATAGTTACTGAAACAGACATTTAGAAAGCGTAACAACCACTCTTTGGGTGGCGAAGTTCAAGAACACTTGGCCTCTTATCTATCTCTGTTCCTCTCTTGTCTCTTCTCGTCATTCTGTATTTCCCTTTTCTTGCTCTCTCTCCTCTGCTGTCTTAATTTAGGACGCATTCTTGGGTCAGCGGTGTGACCGAAATTAATGCAAAATCTTGACTTTAATTGGCTATAACTCTAAACAATTTTTTAAAAATATACTGATTTAATATGTTTATTATCATGCTAATCATATTTTGTTGGCTATCATTTTGTAAATTATTTTTTTATATTTACAATTCCAAATGTTTCAAGGTCAGAGGTCAAGAGTGGGCCACGTGTGTGAACTTCACAGAAATGGCAATGATTTTGAAAGTTTCAATTTCGTTTTGAAATTCCTTTTGAGTTTTAAAATGACGAAATGTTCTTATTGCTGTGGATATGCATTATGGGACCTGTTAACGCAAAAATACCACTGGATAGGAGTGCAATATCTCCTGAAATTTCTTTTTTTATCTATTATTTTATATCGTGATGTCGGGTTACGTGTGTGACATGTTTAGTGGGTCACGGTGTGTGACCTATGGCAAATTGTAGCAGAAAAATGAATATATTATGTATTATGCATAATGTACATTTTTGAACATTACTATATCCGGCTGTGGTAAAAAATTTTATGATTTCAAGCCCTAGTGCAGTCAATGGGTGTTTTGGTAGCTGTCAAGACTGGGGAGGGGCGGGTAGGGAGGGGCCATGATGCCTCCTATAAGATCTTGGCTGTTGATTACGCGCGAGCGCGCCGAAAATTTGCTACGATGGTAGTGTGTGATGTTTACTAATTTTATGGGAAAAATTAATTTTCCGCATAAGTAAGTAATAATTTATTTTTAATATGAAATTTAATTATGGCTATTTATGCATTGCATGAAGTCATAATTTTTGTTCTAATCGACAAACTACGCGCTTCTGGAATGCTTAAATTTTTGTTTGTTTGCATAATCTTTATAGGATTCTAACGCATTGTGCTTGGAAAAGAATTTGATTATCGAACTAAATTTTCCTATGTATTGAGTTGTTTTATTGTAATGGTCTTATTGTTATTTTCCTTGTGTTTCGACCGTTTTGTTTTGTGTTTGTGGTTGTTCCTTTTTGATGTTGGTTGTCTTTTTTTTTGGGGGGGGGGTTTCGCAATTATTGAGAACCTTTTGGAGCATAATAATGCTAAAATAAAGTGTAATGTTCAGCCAATGAATAAGTGAAAATAAATCAGAATTTATGCCGCCCCGCACGCCCAGCGGGTCACGTGTGTGACCAAGTTTGTTTTGCTAATTAAATAATCAAATTAAAAACTTTGTCAGTGGATTCATATTTAGTGAGATGTAAGGTACATTAATCTAGCTTGGAAGAAATAATTATAATAATACCTAGAGGCCATGGTTAAGACGGCGGCATAAACTTTTGTGTTTTTCTGGTTACTTTGTGTGTGACATTTTTGAGGGCAATTAATTTGCCAGGGTTGATTGATCTTAATATAATCAATGTAACAACATATTTTATGGGGTTAAGAATTAAAAGGAATAGTTGGTAAAATTTAATAATATAATGACAGTAATCAGTAAGGAAGTCAGCATATCCATTCCAGTCAGGGTTGAAAAAAAATGATATTTTATTTCCGTTTTTTTTCCATTTAATTATCTAATTATGTTGAATTTTATGCAAATTGAGCATGAACAATCGCAAAAAATCAACGAAAAAAAACATCAGTTCAATGAAACTTCAAACATTGCTCTTATTTGAATATGCAGCTTAAAATCAAAAAGCAAAAATTCATATTTGTCATTCAATAGGTTCACTTTTCAAAAGATGGCCGAATAGCCTGGTCCTTTTTTAAAGCATGACCATAAGTTGGTCCACACCGTTGACCCGTTGGGTCACTGTGTGTGACGCATTTCAAGTTTAATTATAACTAAATTAAAAAGCTATGCATGGCTTCATATTTGGTGAGATGCCAGAGGCACATTGTTCTATGCTTTGGAGAAAAATTGTAATAATATAGAACCATGGTTTTCGGGGGGGCGTTAACTTTTCGTGTTTTTTGGTCACTGGTGTGTGACATTTGATGGCAATCATTTCTTTAGTTAATTTCTTAACAATCAATTACACCTTATTTTTCATTTAAATTTAAAGGAATGAAGTTTAAAAAGGGTATAATTACAATAATGCAAAGTAAGGAGACCAGCATATACAATCAAGGATCAGGGTCTAAGAAAATTTAATTTTAAGTACCATTTTTCTATTCAAATTTTTTGCATTGTCAATTATGCAAATGGAGCATGGAAAAATGTGTAAAATTAAGATAAAAAATGCATTTCTGAAAATTCAGACAATGCTTCTATATGAAATGTGCAGCTTAAAAACAAAGGACAACTTTATTTTTTCCAAAGAAAAGGTTCACTTTTTCGAGAATCGCCCTCATTTATCTTACCCGTATCAGGACATTCTCCCCGGAGGACAACTCCCCGGGACATTCCGGAGGGACACTTCTCCGAGGACTATAGGGTTAGGGGTTAGGGTTAGGGTTGGTCCTCCGGGGGAAGTTGGTCCTCCGGGGGAGCTGTTCCTCGGAAATTGGTCGCCCGGGGGAGTTTGTCCTCCGGGGAAATGTCCTGAAGAACGCATGTCTTTACCTTTTCCCATTTCTCTCTTTGCCTCTCATCTATCTACCTCTCTCTCTCTCTCTCTCTTCATCTCTCGT
>CALNVZ010000641.1:27241751-27254637 GCA_940671915.1 Paracentrotus lividus
ATATGTCCAATACGTTTTGTGAAAAGGGCAAAGACATATTGATTTTGCCAGAAGAAAAAAATGGCGTAAATTTTGAAGATTGATTTTACACACAAAAAAAAGAAAGAAAGAAAAAAAAGCTGTCATTTTTACTTCTTCTCAGAAATGTATCACTTTATTTTGAAAGAATGCGTTAAAGTCAAAAGGCGTATTAAAGCCTAACATAAAGTGTTAGACAACAGTTGTCAGTTAAAAGATATATTGTGTAGGTACAAAGTAGATAAAGACCAATGAGATGGAATTAATGAAGGTTCTATAATTCTATAGAGCTTAGAGGGTGATAAACGCACACGCTCTAGAAAAAATAAATAAAAAACTATCATTAACGTGTTGTCGCATTTCAATGCATATAACAAGGTGGGAAATTTTGTCTAAATTAATGATATTTCTTTAGTTTGGGAGAAATGACTTGGGCCCTATGTCCAACTTGCGGAGGAAGGAAAACACAATCGGGCAATTCCAAATTGGGGCGTTATTCTCCAAGGTTCAAAAAGCATTGTCGTGTTTTCAAATTGCCCCCGCCCTCCTCTCTTGGAAAATTTTTCTTGAATATTTTTGCCGCTCTAAGGCTCTTTTTGTTGTTTTCTGATTCAATATCTTTCATTGCTTACATTGCACATCATTATATACATTGTTAATCCGTACTGAAATTGTATGAGGTCAATATATATTATGGTCATGACCCCTCCCACTGTCTCTCTCTCTCTCTCTCTCTCTCTGTCTGTCTGTCTCTCTCTCTCTGTCAGTCTCTCTCTCGCTATCTCTAACTCACGCTATCTCTCTCTCTCTCTCTCTCTCTCTCCCTCTATCTCTAACTCACGCTCTCTCTCTTTCTCTCTCTCTCCCTCTCCCTCTCTCTGTCTCTCTCTCTATCTCTCTCACTTCAGCAGCTCGGGCACCACCACAATTTTTGTTAATTCAGGAAATCAAATTCTTCTACTGAAAATGATATGAAGTTATTATTACTTGATTTAGTTGGGTAAAACTTAATTCAATCAAGTAAAAGAATATTTTTTAAAAATGGGGAGAGGGACTTTCTGAGCAGCAAAATCCACTGGACTCATTCAGACCTAGCGTGTTTAACCAAAATGCAAGCTTCATTTTGTCACTGAACCTGTATACTGATTACGACATTCTATAGTATATCTCAAACAGTGGCATCCTAACAAATAAAAACAGAAAAATTTCCGAAAACCTAAAAAAAAAAATAAAAAAAAAAAAAAAAAAATTAAGAAAGAATTAAAAAAAATAGTTGAGTTGCTGTTTAATGTTGCCCTTTCTTTGCTTGAAAAAATATATATATAAATAAATAAATAAAAAATTACACACCTTAATCCAAAGCAATTTCAGGCACAAATATATATGACAGTTGTCTAAAATTTTGAACATTTACTTGCTCTTAATGAATATTCATGTATTATGTCAATAAGGCGTTAATTGAAAAAAATAGTGCATTCAACCTGATTTTTTAAGTAGAATTTAAAAGAAATGTGCTTAATTGAAGTTAAATTTACTTAATCAAAGAAAGTAAGAATTACTTGAATTTTCCTAAATGTATATTGTACCTTTAAAAAAAAATTGAGTAAAATTAACGACACTTAAATTTTGAGTTAGTAAGACTTAATTTGAATTTTTAATTTTAATATTGTCTTTTTAAAGTTAAATCTACGTAAGAAAATAATGGAATAATTACAAAGGAGCATATTTTTTTTTTCTTTTTTCAGTGTACATGCTCGCCACTCTCTTCTTTATGTATTCGTGCATAATGTATTAATAAAAACACTTTGTACTTGCAAAACGAAATGCATATACACATTATTCAGGAGTTTTGACTAGAGATATGCACGGCTGATCTTTATGAAAACCTCGATAGAAATGTGAATACTATCAGGCTTATCAAATGTATCAAAACAGTTTTTTTCCCCGATTCGTTCTTGATGTTGTAATCGTTTCATAATATTCATCGAATCGAGCTAATAGTACAGTCATACCATAGTCACATCTCTAAATCTAAACTGATATAATAATAAATATGGTTATATATCTTTGTTTGCTTTGCTGTTCATTATTTGGTTGGTGTGACTGGACTTTACATAATAATTTCTCATTGTGATATTATGACTCGGTGCTGGTATACGTTCATTATGAACCTTTTCATATAATGCTAGAAAAGTGGTCCATGAAATACAAGCCATAATTCCATTTGAACAGGTTTATAATAACCGGGTCATTGTTCTTAAACTCTGACTGAGGATAATCCAGTCTGTGACATCATTTATTAAGACATTGTTTCAGAGTTATATCAGTCATTACACATAACGTACAATTGTTAAACAATGTCAAATGAGATTTCCCCCTTCGGTTTGTTTTTGTAATCTCTATTATATAAAACCATGAGGTTTCTCAAGACTTGAGAACAATTTCTTATCACTGTGTTGGTTACGTGTTATGCAATCAAGATTCAAGATTCAAGATTCATTTATTTCACTCAATATTAAAAACAAACAAAATGCATCATGACAATTGTTGATACATACATATAAAATACATATAAATACATGAAATGTACACAATTGAAAATAAATAGGAGGATTAAAAAAAAAGAAAAACAAGAAAACAAGGGACATAAATGAGTGGGGATCATGATTAAAGATCGTAATGATCTTGTTATTCGACCCGAATAATTATACTTGCTAAGGGTGCTATCTCACTTCGCGGAGACGTCCCCGCGACAGAACAGAAACCTCGTCTCCGGGATGGACAAACAGTATCAGTGACGCCCCCGAGACGTCTCCGCGACACTCTATGAAAAAAAAAAATCATCCGTCTCCGAAATTCAGGAGACGTCCGAGATTCACAAATTGTCGCGGAGACGCTCCGGAGACGCCCCGGAGAAGCCCTCAACACCATCCATCCGTCGCAGAGACGAAACCTCCACTCCGCCGCGGAGACGCCTCCGCGAAGCGAGACAGCACCCTAACGATTAAATTGCATTTACAATACAAAATAACAGAAGAGGGTGTGGGTCATTAAGAAGAGAAAAGGGAAGGTTTAGCCGAGAAAGACCCACTAAGAGAATTGTAAGCACAAAACAAAAAACAAAAAACAAAAAAAATCACATCACAAAAAAGGCCCATTTTGTAATAACCTTTCTTTGAATTGTATTTTAAAGACGTTAAGTGAACAAGATGGCGTCTGATACTACTACTACTACTACTACTACTACTACTACTACTACTACTACTACTACTAATAATAATAATAATAATAATAATAATAATAAATAATGATGATAATAATACCGGTTTCTTATAAAGCGCTTTACCTGTTGATATGAACAATTTAAATTGTTAAATTAATCTCCTGAGAAGTGATTCCTGATATGTTACAATATACTACCATAAACACTTTTCATGCAGGCGCGAACATACTGTAGGCCTACAAAAACAAATACTGCAAGTTTGAAAAACTAAAATGGACGCTGAATGTATTAACAACAGACAGACTATATGAATGTATTCATTCAGGTAATGTAGCCGTCACAGAAGCAATATTACACCAAATTACCAACAATGATTTGTACGTTTAGAGCAATATGACTGACCAGCCCCTGATGATCGAAACAAACTTTCCATGAATGACTTATAGTTGTTTTTTTTATGTTCAGAGTAGATCGCCTTTAATTCGGCGATGACTTGTGAATGTATACATGATTTGACTTGAAACATGGTAAAGATACTTTCAATGGACTGCAAACATAATGGCAAGTCTGACATTAATATAAGGCAGAAATTGTGTGAAGAGATAGACACCGATGACTTTTGTAAATACATCGATAGAAATGTGAACCTTCTACATATCCTATGAAATAAATGCAATCGCATTACTCATAAAGTAAACACAACTCGGCTTTTTATGTCATTTTCGTTTCGTTTTTATATTAGGTCTGCATTTATAAAATTATTTGACATTGAAAACATCGAGAAAATGCCAAGCGGGGGCGAATCGCAGTGACATCATAATAGTCACACATACGATCATAGATGACTGACTGTTTAACATTAAAGGGGAATCCCACCCAAGGAGAGAATCAACCTTACAGGAAACAGAAAATGAGAGGAGCAATCTCAAAAAAGTTTCATCGAAATCGGTTATAAAATAAGAGAGTTATGGAAGTTTGAAAATTCTAGTTGTTCCTTCTATGGGGATCCTCAAAGATTTTCCCCAAGGGCCATTTACTTTCGAAATTTGTCTTTTTTGCTTCTGAGCTCAAAATATGTCATGGAAAAATATATTTCACACAACATATGCTGAGCTCAGAAGGAGGTGCGATATATTTTGAAAGAAAATGGGGAAAATCTGAAAATTTGTGTACAAAATGAATGGAGAGTTGTCCATGAGATCGGCCATTTTGAAGACGATGATGCCAATCTGAGGATCCCCATAAAAGGAACAACCAGACTTTTCAAACTTCCATAACTCTCTTATTTCATAACCGATTTTGATGAAACTTTTTTTTTAGATTGCTCCCTCCCATTAAGGCAAATGGACCTAATTTCTTTAATCATTTTTAAGGCTTTGTTTATTCACTTTCTTTAAAATACTCGTTGAGATATCAGCATTGATGTACACGGAGATGGCTTTCATATTTAGAAAGTCCTCAAACACCAGAAATCATTATTTCCATGATGTTTATGTTCGAAGACCATCTGTAGTATTTTGCTTTGATTACAGAGATTTGTGTATTACTTATCTTTAGAATACTTGTTGGGAAACCAGTTTAGAGGGTTTGGGGACTTGACTACTATTATTCATGAATTAGTCGACCACCAGATATTGATTTCGTCTATGATATTGTTTGATTCTCAAAGAGTGATACCTGTATCACTCAATTTTCAGTAATTAATCGAGGAATGTATTATGTGGTCTTGATTATCTTTTAAAAGAATTCTTGATCTCGTCATAGTATTATTCACTCACACCTTCATTTTCGGCCTCTCGTGCATTATCAAATCGCTGGAACTTTATAGATGTGGTATCGAAAGATGCATGAGACTCTAAGCTATAAAGTCCTAAAAGCTCACAGCACCAAAATAAATATCCATAAAGTTATCATGGTTATGATTTTTTCGAATGCACAGGAGGGTGCGAAATCCCATAGACTTTGTGTGTACCTCTTACCCCCTCCTCCCCCCCCCCCCTCAAACCACCCTTGCCTTTTCGTATTCTATCCCACCCTGTCTATCCCGTGTCGTGTCACGATTTCAAGTGCGAGTATGCTCAAATTCACAGGTCTGATAGAGCTTGCATTCACCAATTTCATGGCAATACGCCTCTATTCAGCCAAGATATCATATATTTACTGAAACAAAATTTCGAAAAGCGTAACAAAACCACTCTTTTTGGGTGGCGAGTTCAAAACACGTGGCCCTCTATCTATCTGTCTGTCTGTCTGTCTCTCTCGTCATTTCTTCCCTTTTCTTCTCTCTCTCTCCTCTCTGTCTTATTTATCTTTACCCTATCCCATTTTTCTCCTTTGTCTCCATTATCTACCTCTTTCTCTCTCTCTCTCTCTCTCTCTCTCTCTCTCTCTCTCTCTCTCTCTCTCTCCATTTCTTCACTTTTTTTCTCTCCCTCCCCTCTGTCTTATTTGTCTTTACCCTCCCCTTCATTTCTTCGGAAATGTTCATATTTCATGATAGAATTCTGAATAATAAGAGTTTTTCACATATTAGCGTACTCATATCGCGTAGGCTATTCAATTTTATCAAGTTAAAAAAAAAAGTCATTCCAATATGATAGTGCATAGCTTTCATTCGTAATTAGTTATTGGCAGGATATGTCAAAGCTACTATTATCAAATTGCCATTCACCATCCATTCATAATATTTTTTCGGGGGCAAAGGCTCGAAATTACCCGTTTTATACACTAAATTAATTTTTCGGGAGGGGGGGGGGCGCTCGACCAGCCCCTCAATCCGCGTCTGACCATATTCATTACACATTATTTCAAGATAGAACTCTGATTATCATGCTTAGCTTCTACTCCTTTTCACACACCTCGTCTTTGTATATACAAACCAAACATGAAAATGATATTCTTAGACAATGAACCGAACATAGCTCACCTTATCACAGGGTAGTTGCTGTCCAAACCTTTAAGAATTATTCGGTCTTAAAGAAAATTGATCACAAATGCACTCTGTAAGTCTTCAAAACTTTGTCGGACAAAGAATATATTAATACGTCATACGTTTGTAATCAAAATGGCGTCTAGCAGTCCACCGATCTCAGTACTGAGCACTTGGCATTGATTTTCATTTCAAACTTACCAGACACGTATCCTGCATGAATGCACACCGTGTTAAAATTTGGCGAGTTACCGGGGAAAACCTGTACATTGTTATAATAATTGTGGATAGGCGTCAGTGATCACTGTGAATATATTACATTTACATATGTCATAAGAATGACGTTGCTTTTTTCTTTTAATTCTCAGTAAAAAACTAAATTTATAATCATCATAATCAAATACAATTGAAGAATAATGTATATTAAGTTTTGTTTAGTTTTTGAGGGTATTATTATATAACTGCCAGCACACTGAGTTTTAGTTCCTATATAACCAATCCCTGAGTTTCACACAAACCACATTAGATTAATCCAAGTTAATATCATATAATGTACGGTATACATTGCACACTATTTTGATAATCTGTATTGAAAAAATATATACATGTATATGATGCGCCTTGAGCACTCTACAGAGTAGATATGTGCGCAATACAAATCACATTGTTAATATAATCATTATTAGAACTATTATTATTATTATTATTATCATTATTATTATTATTATCATTATTATTATTATTATTATTATTATTATCATTATTATTATTATTATTATTATTATCATTATTATTATTATTATTATTATTATTATTATTATTATTATCATTATTATTATTATTATTATTATTTACATATACCCCACTTCCACTCTCTTTCTCTCTTTCTCTCTCTCTTTCTTTCGTTCTCTCCATCACTCCCTCTCTCTTCTCTGTCTCTCATCCCCCCTCTCTCTATCTATTTCTTTCTCTCTATCTCTCTCAATGCATCAGCTCGGGCACCACGACAATTCTTGTTAATCATGCATGCAGTAAATCGAAATATGTTCATTATGAAACATTTTGTTATTAACTTTATCTGAAAAGGAAACAGATTGCATATGTATCATTATATGTTCCTAGAACATACTCGTAACTCTCTTGTACATGTAGTCATGCATAATGTATTAATAAAAACACTTTGTACTTGCAAAACGAAATGCATGTACACATTATTCAGGAGTTTTGACTAGAGCTAAGCACGAATAATCTTTATGAAAACCTCGATAGAAATGTGAATAATATCAGGCTTATCAAATGTATCAAAACAGTTTTCCCCCGATTCGTTCTTGATGTTGTCATCGTTTCATAATATTCATCGAATCGAGCTAATAGTACAGTCATACCATAGTCACATCTCTAAATCTAAACTGATATAATAAGAAATATGGTTATATATTTGATTGTTTAGCTGTTCATTATTTGGTTGGTGTGACTGGACTATCAGGACTCGGTGTTGTTATACGTTAATTACGAACCTCTTCATGTTATGTCAGCAAGATGATCCATGAAATACAACACATGATTATATTAATTTTGAGCAATTTTAAGATAACTGCATTGTTCATATATAACAATGACTCACGATGATCCGGTCTGGAAAGTTGTTATATTATTCATTCAGACAATCCTGGTATCATAGTTACATAAACTAGGTCAAGAATTCATTCGGTTATACACATGATTAGACAATGCGAAATGAGATTATCCCCTGGGTATATTTTTGTAATCTTTATAGTATAAACCATGAAGTTTATCAAGACTTCATCGGGATGAGAACATTTTATTGTTTCTTTGTGGGCCACGTTGTAATGCAATCAAGATGGCGTCTCGAATTCCACAGATCTCAGTCCTGTTCAATTGGCACTGATTCGATTCAAAAACATAACATAGCCTACACCTTTCCTGCATGAACACACAGGATGTAAAACTTTGGTAAATTGGTGGGGAAAACCTGTACCTGAGTTGTTGTATGTTGTTTTGGCAATGGATAGGCGTCAGTGATCACTGTGAATAAATCATATTTGCATATCTCATACGAATGAGTAAGTTTTAATAAGTTTATTCCATAACTGCCTGCACACTGAGATTTAGTTCATATATCACCAACCTTTTCATTCCACATAACACAGTTAGACTTATCCAGGTTGATATTTATAAAATTGTTACAGCTATAAGTGTTCAATGATCTTCATATGCTTACATTGGCACACTCTTGATATATTGATATTCCTAGCTGAAATTATGCTTGATGTAAATGCATTTATTTACATGTATATCCAGTTTCCATCCCGGCCCCTCTCTCCTTCTCTCTCTCTCTCTTCTCTCTATCTCGCGCGACTCTTCTCTCTCTCTCTCTTTCTCTACCTCTCTCTCCCCCTCTGTCTCTCTTTCTCTGTCTTTCTTTCTTTCTCTCCCTCTCTCCCTCTCTATCTATCTCTTTATCTCTATCTCTCTCTCACTGCATCAGCCCGGGTACCACCACAATTCTTTTTAATTCAGTAAATCAAATTATGTTCATTATAAAAAAATTTGTTAATATTAACTTTATCTGAAAAGGAAACAGATTGCATATGTATGTTCCTAGAACATGCTCGTCACTCTCTTCTTCATGTAGTCATGTATAATGTATTAATAGAAAACACTTTGTAGTTGGAATACGAAATGCATGTACATATTATTCAGGAGTTTTGACTAGAGCTAAGCACGAATAATCTTTATGAAAACCTCGATAGAAATGTGAATAATATCAGGCTTATCAAATGTATCAAAACAGTTTTTTTCTCCGATTCCTTCTTGATGCTGTCATCGTTTCATAATATTCATCGAATCGAGCTAATAGTACATGAAAGTCATGCCATAGTCACATCTCTAAATCTAAACTGATATAATAATAAATATGGTTATATATCTTTGTTTTGCTGTTCATTATTTGGTTGGTGTGACTGGACTTTACATAATAACTTCTCCTTGTGATATTATGCTTCGGTGCTGGTATACGTTGATTATGAACCTCTTCATATAATACTCGAAAAGTGGTCCATTAAAAACAACTCATAATTCCATTTGAACATGTTTATAATAACCGCATCATTGTTCTCAAACTCTGACTGAGGATAATCCAGTCTGTGACATCATTTATCAAGACAATGTTTCAGAATTCTGTCAGTCATTACACATAACGTACAATTTTTTAAACAATGTCAAATGAGATTTCCCCCTTCGACTTATTTTAGTAATCTTCTTCTTCTTCTTGAGTCCTTTCTCTCAATTTTTGTTTATTTGTGGATTAGAATTTGATTCAGACTCTGCCCATTAGATACTGAACGCAGGCGATCCCATTTGGCGAAAGGGTAGTAAGATCAGCTGGGGAACAGGGGGAAGGCAGAAGAGGGCATTGTAGGAGGTGACTCATGGTCTCCTCCTCTCCGCATTCGCAAACCGGCCGTCCTTCAGTGTTGATGCCCCATTTGACCATTAGGGCCTTGCAACGGCCAACTCCAGCTCGCAAGCGGTTTGAACACAGCCAGAAAGGCCAAGGTTCACGGAATCCTGGTGGGAGGGACTCTTTTGGACTGGTGTTGACACTGTGTGGTGAAGACACAAAACGGGTTGACCAGAGGTCTAGCCTACGGTTGTGGGGGCTTTGGTTCAGGGGCACGATAGAATGAAGAAAACTGTGCCTCGATCTTAAGCGCTTAATTGCAGGAATGGCGTTGAAGAGAGGATGGAGAGGATCATTTTCTTGCTTAATTTCCTCTTTTTGGGAGAGAACATGTCTCCTGATGTGAGGAGGGGCGATGCCACTCAGGATGTAGAGGTGGTCTACCTTGGTTGGTTTCAGGCAACCTGTTATGGCCCTACAAGCACTGTTGAGTCATAGATCTATCTTTGAAGCATGGGCTGATCTACCGCACACAGGACAGGCATATTCTGCAGCTGAGTAGCAAAGGTAATTTTAGTAATCTCTATTATATGAAACCATGAGGTTTCTCAAGACTTGAGAACAATTTCTTATCACTGTGTTGGTTTACGTGTAATGCAATCAAGATGGCGTCCTGAGAAGTGATCCCTGATATGTTACAATATACTGCCATAAAAGTCATGCAGGTGCAAACATACCGCTGGTACAGAAGGAAAATATTGCAAGTTTGAAAAAGACTAAAACTAATGCAGAATATATCAACAACAGACAGACTTAGGTGATCTCGTTCAGGAATGCTGTATTCGTTCAGGTACTAGTAATATAGTAACACAAGCATTTACATCACACCGACTGACCAATGGTTTGTTAGTTTAGAGCGATATGACTGACCAACCCCTGATGATCGAAGCAAACTTTACATGAATGACCAATGGTTTGTCGGTTGAGAGCAATATGACTGACCAACCCCTGATGATCGAAGCAAACTTTACATGAATGATCAATGCTTTGTCGGTTTAAAACAATATGATTGACCAACCCCTGATGATCAAAACAAACTTTACATGAATGACCAATGGTTTGTCGGTTAAGAGCATTATCATTATAATTGACCAACCCCTGATTATCGAGACAAACTTTTCATGAATGACCAATGGTTTGTCGGTTTAGAGCAATATGACTGACCAACCCCTGATGATCGAAGCAGACTTTACATGAATGACCAATGGTTTGTCGGTTTAGAGCAATATGACTAACCAACCCCTCATGATCAAAGCAAACTTTACATGAATGACCGATGGTTTGTCGGTTTACAGCAATATGACTGACCAACCCCTGATGATCAAAGCAAACTTTACATGAATGACTAATGGTTTGTTGGTTTAGAGCAATATGACTGACCAACCCCTGATGATCGAAGCAAACTTTATGCGGCGGTCACAACTCGTCGTAGGCTACGGGGCACGTGCCATCGACGTAGCCTGCGTTGCATGTGCAATGCACGCACATGTCCTAATTCAACTTCTGCGATTCCTGCAATTCTATAGTAAGGGTATTGTAAAAACTTTCTGCACGTCGTACATGCATTGTACCTGCGAGGTACCTCCGCTGCACGAATTTTCTACGAAATCCATCGTAGGGAGTTGCACGTCGAAGGTACGGCGAGTTGTGACCGCCGCATTACATGAATGACCAATGGTTTATCGGTTTACAGCAATATGACTGACCAACCCCTGATTATCAAAGCAAACTTTACATGAATGACCAATGGTTTGTCGGTTTAGAGCAATATGACTGATCAACCCTGATAATGGAAGCAAACTTAACATGAATGACTAATCGTTTGTAGAAATCGAGTGAAGAGATAGACTCCGATGACTTTTGTAAATACATCGATAGAAATGTGAATAATAGCACACCTCCTATGAAATAAATGCAATCGCATTACTCATGTAAGAGAGATTATTCCACTCATTATTACCTTATAATTGTTACTCAATATCGCCTGGTCAATAACCTATGTAGGACACAGGAATTCCATCCAAACTATAAACCAATACACTCCTTCTTATCACTAGTGTTCAGTATCTTTCACCACTATTCACCACCACACACTTTCTCTTCTCCTCTCTCCTTCCCCTCTCTCTTTCCGCCAACCAATCTTTGTTCTGATCCTAAGAATTGTTATGAACCATTACTCTCTTCCCAAAAACAATTAATCAATCATCTCAGTGAGATGTTACTCTGTTTCTTGGTCCTAAATGTATATAAGGGAAGTAGAAGAGTTGAGATGGATTCTTAGTCCTCACTACCTTCAAGTGGGGACTGGGTTTAATTGTGAGAATCACTACTGTGTTTTATATTGATACTATATATCTATATCCATCGTCTTTTCTACTTATAATAAATACCTGCCTGAATTCTGAATTATTATATCTTCTTCTCTTTTTCATCTGCGACTCATGTACGATTATCAACAGTTAACACTCGCCAAAATGACCACGCATAATAACAATATTTTAGAGTGTTACACTCATAAAGTAAACACAACTCGGCTTTTCATACCATTTTCGTTTCGTTTTTATATTACGTCTGTATTTATAAAGTTTGACATTGAGAACATCCAGAAAATGCCAAGTGTATGGTGGCGAATCGCAGTGTTATCAAATAGTCACACATACGATCATAGATGACCGTCAAGGCAAATTAACCTAATTCCTATAATTAGTTTGAAGGCTTTGTGTATTCACTGTCTCATTGAGATGTCAGCCTTGATGTACACGGAGATGGCTTTCATATTTAGAAAGCACTCAAACATCAGAAATCATTATTCCCATGATGATTATGTTCGAAGATCATCAGTCTGCAGTATTTTACTTTGATTACGGAGATTTGTGTATTAACTATCTTTAGAATACTTGTTGAGAAATCAGTTTTGAGGATGAGGGGACTTGACTATATTATTCATGAATTGATCGACCACCAGATATTGATTTCGTCTAGGATATTGTTTGATTCTCAAACAGTGATACCTGTATCACTTTTCAGTAATTGATCGAGGAATGTATTATGTGGTCTTGATTATCTTTTAAAACAATTCTTGATCTCGTCATAGTATTATTCACCCACACCTTCATTTTCGGCCTCTCGTTCATTTTCGTTGTCATGTTTAACTGTCTCTTTTCTGTCCCTTTCTTCTTCCCGCTGTACCTCTCTCTGAATTTCTCTCTTTCTTTCTATTTCTTTCGACCTT
>CALNVZ010000641.1:27258721-27271173 GCA_940671915.1 Paracentrotus lividus
AGATGAAAATGATATTCTTATACAATAAAGCGACCATAGCTCACCTTATCACAGGTTAGTTGCTGTCCAAACCTTTAAGAATTCGGTCTTCAATAAAATTGATCACAAATGCACTCTGTAGGCTAAGTCTTCAAAACTTTGTCGGACAAAGAATAAATTAATACGTTAAACGGTTGTAATAAAAATGGCGTCTAACATTCCATTGGTCTCAGTTCTGAGCACTTGGCACTGATTTCATTTCGAACATAAAATACCCCTTTTCTGCATGGATGCTCACGGTGTTTGAAATTTGGCAAGTTACCTGACTGGGGAAAACCTGTATATTGTTATGATATTGTTGTATGGGCAATGGATATGCGTCAGGGACCACTGTAAATAAATCATATTTGCATATCTCATAAGAATGACTTTGCTTTTTATTCCCAGTACAAAACTAAGTTATTAAACGAATACAATAAACCAGATATAATTGAAGAATAATGCATATTTTTGGCAGGGTATATATCATAACTGCCTGTACACTGAGTTTTAGTTCCTTTATCAACCAACCCCTTTATTTCATAACCAAATTCATTCAAGCCAAGTACATAATGCAACGTACATAATATCAATATCTTTCATTGCTTACATTGCACATCATTAAAATAAATTGTTAATCCGTACTGAAATTGTATGAGGTGGATATATATATATATTATGTACATGACCCCTCCCACTGTCTCTCTCTCTCTCTCTGTCTTTCTTTCTTTCTCTCCATCTCTCCCTCTCTCTTTCTCTCTCTCTTTCTTTCTTTCTCTCCATCTCTCCATCTCTCCCTCTCTCTTTCTCTGTCTCTCTCTCCCCTTCTCTCTCTCTCTCTCTCTCTCTCTCTCTCTCTCTCTCTCTCTCTCTCTCTCTCTCTCTAAGCATTAGCTCGGGCACCACGACAATTCTTGTTTATCCAGTAAATCAAATTATGTTCATTATGAAAAATTTTGTTATTAACTTTATCTGAAAAGGAGACAGATTGCATATGTACACTGTCCGTCATAAAGGTGGAATATTTTTTTGCCGCTATAGTGACATGATTTTGCTCTGACTTTAATTTCTTGAATATGTTTGTCCCTGCTTTTACTTTTTGGGACCCTGGCTATATCTTGTACATTATCCCAACCCTTCACGTGGACCTTTTTCCAAAGAAGTTTTGTCAACCCCGTGATGCCCATTTTTGTCATTTTTTCTCATTTTGGGGCCCCTTTTTGTTTCCCCAGCCGATCAAGCCCCCCTCAGTCCTATCCCCAGGAAACGCGACTGAGGTGTATTGTTTTATATTGTTCTTTAAGTTAAATCTATATTTCTGGGGACAGGCTTAGGTCTCTTGTCTAGGGGAGGGGTTGAAGTAAATAACGAGATTGGTGAAAATTCGGAATATTTTATTCCATCTTTATGCTGAAAACAAAAGAAATGAAAAACCACCTTCAACCCGTAAATATCATCATTTTCCCCTTAAATTTTGTTTAGCCTTGTTGACAAGGCTGTAAATAGTCATTATTGATAATATTTTATTTTGATTTATGTGTGGTTGAGATTTTACAAAACAATTTAGGGAAGATAGAAATTTCCAAGGTGTAAAAATGAATAAAATGAATGTTGAACCCCAATCAAAATAATTTTTGACCCCTCCCCTAGACAAAAGGGTCGAGCCTGTAACCATAAATCTAGAATTAATTTAAAGAACAACAACACATCTCCACTTCAGACGTGTTTCCTTGGGGTAGGGCTGAGGGGGCCTTGGTGGGTCGCGTGAACAAAAAAGGGCCCCCAAAATATGAAAAAATGACGAAAATGGCCATCTTCTGGGGGTGACAAACTTTTTTGAAGAAAAATCCCCGGGAAGGGTTGAGGGAACGTCCAAGATATACCCAGGATCCCAGAAAGTGAAAGCGGTGACAAACACATTCAAGAAATTAATAACGGAGCAACATAACGTTGATTGAGCCAGAAAAAAATATTCCACCTTTATGACGAACAGTGTATGTTCCTAGAACACGCTCACCACTCTCTTCTTCATGTAGTCCTGTATAATGTATTAATAAAAAAACACTTTGTAGTTGGAAAACGAAACGCTTGTACACAACAGGGCCGTCACCACCTTTTTTCTTGGAGAGGTGCGTATTGGAGTCAATGGCCATTTTTTAGGGGGCGAAGCAACCAGAACCGAGTGAGCCTAGCTCGAGCGAGCAAGGGGGTATGGGAGGGGGTGTCTCACGGCACCTCCTATACACCATAGAGATGTATAAAGGCCTAAACATGGTAGCGCAAAGCCCGAGAGGAAAGCTTTCTGTATAGCGACTCTGGAGAAAAAGAATTTCGTTTAACCATTGTTTCTGCTTTGTTTGCGAGCGCGAAGCGCGAGTCGAAAATTTTGCCTTATAACCACATGAAGGCATTGTATTTCACACAAATTGTGCGCCATACTTCTTAATTGACAGGTCTGTTTATAAGGGGGCAAGTCCACGCTATTTGTTCCCGAGATGGTGATTTTTCGACTTTTTGACCATTCTTGTGTCAACTGTGTCAGTAAGGTTTTAAAAGTACATATAATGTATCATACATCCCCATAAAGGGTATGAAATGAACTTAATGCAAATGAGGTCAAAAAGTCATTTTAAGGTCATATGACGTCACAAGGCTCATAAATATTAATGGAAAAAAATATAAAATGCATTAAAAATGCTATTTTCAACCATTTAAAAAAGACGTCTGTCATAGGAGTACAACCAAAAAGTATGTATTTTCTGTTTTTATATTTTCCTGGATAACTCTGGTGAAAATAACACGAACCTAGCACATAGCTTTCTATATTTTTAGACTTAAAATATTCAGGTCTCAGAAATAATCTCACAAAAGTTACTGAGCCGATGTAAAATCATACATTTTTATTACCCACCCTCCCACCTTTAGAAATGAAACAAAATAAGTTTTTTCTTACATTTGTGTTTTGCATTATGTTTCTTTTGTTTTATCAGAGAGATTTTTTAACAAAAGATGTTGCTACGCCTTGGCTACACCAATTGTTTAATAAAAAATATTACAGGGAATAATTGTCCCGTGTGTTACTGTCCCGTTTGTTACCTGACAGAGTTTTTAAAACTTGAACTTTGCCAGAAAACTCGAAGTTGTATTAACGTTAAAATATGTCCTTACAATGTTTATTACATGTTTAAGAGGATATGACTCTACAAATTTAGATCTACTTTTTTAATTCAGAGTTAAATGTGAACAAAGTCAAAATTTGAAAACACCATTTTTTTTTGCGGTCCCTTTTGTTACCGAAGAATAAATGATCATAAATTAATTATGAATTGGTTATTACAACTATTTTTTAATGTTTTTGTTGAACATTATTAGTACCTTCAGGAATATACCAAAGGATTGATATTTCATTTAAGAATTTTCAAACAAGCCCTATTTTTGGCTCTAAATGTCCCGTTTGTTACCGCGCAAAATAGCTTGGACTTGCCCAAGGGCCTAAATAAATATCTGTATATCCTTTCTAATCGAACGTGATGAAGTCAGAGTATTATATGTTTGATCATAGTCTTCTATTTGGCTTGCGAGCGCGAAGCGCGAGCCGGAAATTTTGCCTTATAATGACTTTTTTTCCCCACGAGCTGAAGCGCGAACGAAATTAGATCGAAAATTAAAATGTTCAATATAAATCATTGTAGTCCCCTTCGGGAAATGATAATTCCTTTTTAAGCTCACCAACACGAAGCGGGGCAAAATATTCAAATAATTATACCTCTTTGAGGAAAATATTTTGTTTATTTATTTTTGCAATTTTTGGTTGCGAGCGCGAAACGCGAGGCGCAAATTTGCCATTTAACATTATGAAGGCATTGTATTTCACACATATTTTGCCCTTTACACTTCTTTTTAAATTCCTTTCGGAGCTGATAACCCCCGCCCTTTAACAAAATGTGAGCGCCAAGCGCGAATGAAAATCACATTGATTAATAGCCTACAAATTTAATGTTTGTAATCCCTTTCTGAATATGATAATTTTTGTAAACATACGAGCGCGATGCGCGAGCCGAAAATCGTACGTAGAGAACTGAAAACGAAGTATCAATCATTGGCTTTTGTTTGTTTTATTTTTAAAGTTTATAGCATACATGCATATAATAATAGTAATAATAGTTACATTTATATAGCGCTTAATACAAATATCTCACCTTGATGTTCTAGCGCTATGTAGTGTTAACTAATATTACCCGGGCTTTAGCTAGGCTACCCGAAAGTGCTCAAAGCATTCAAGGAATTGCTTCCTAACGGTACCAGACATTCAACTCACTTGGGTCAAGTACGGCAAATTTGCAGTTGATCACCTTGCCGAAAGGATGCTAGTTGGTATGACCGGGATTCGAACCGCGTACCTTGTGATCGAGTCAAGTGCGTTGACTTATCCCTCGACCACACATCCTATGCCCAATGATTTTCTGTAATAATGACTGAATGCAGAGCAGTTCAATGCTTTTTTTGCAACTAACCTGACTAAGAGCAGTCTCCTAAAATTGGATAATCTTTTTTGTAATAGAATTAAACAACCAGTGAGGAGAACTGCGCTTGGAAAAAATAAAAATAATGCAATTAAGAAAAAGGCCATTAGGAGTTATCAATATTATGTTGTAACTCTATCTTAAGAAGGTGTAGGCTTAATCCTGTAGAGGGAAAAAAATAGAATAGTTCGAGCGCGAAGCGAGAGAATAATTACGTGTAATTTTGGAGATATGGGTCGGTTGCTGCAGGGAAATAATGTCAACAATAGAAGGGAGCAGGAGAGCAAATATCTATACTACACTTTTTACGCTTTCACTTTCGAATTCTGGGCGCGCCGGTTTAGTCCTTGATGACGTGCCGGTGTAACCGATTAGTTAGCCCCACCCTCCCCCGGCGGCCGATGACTCATGATATTATTTTTGCTCGCTCTTTCGCATGTCCCTGCGTCTATTTTTCCTTCTTTCTTTCTCTTTGCTATTTTTTTTTTCTGAACGGGGGCGGCGATTTGCAATGTCACGGACGGGGGGAGGGGGGGTGGTGGGGGGGAGCCGCGCGGGGGCGGGGGGGCGGAAACACCCGAAATTGAAAAAATATACACTCAAATCGCATAAACTTTTGCACATTATGGCAGAACTAATGAAATGTTTTGCGAGCGCGAACGCGCATAGAAATTTTGGACCTTATAAATAACATTAAGCATTGTATTTGGCAGTTTCTCTCTTATACCTTAACATAGCTACCACTCAATAAACAAATATGTAAGTTTTAAAAATCGAAGGGAGGTGCGATCCCTCAGCGTCAGCCAAGGGGTAGATAAGTCCATAGTATAAAAAATATCGAGGGGGGACACGTCCTCCCCTCTCGTCCTGCCTTGATGCCAGCGTATTCCTGTGTGAGAGCTCTCGTGTTGCGCCGGTCGCCCCTGTCCCGCGCGAAATTGCTCTGTACATGTCGTTATTCGTGTAGAGGGATGTATTATTTCTTACAAAGGCGACAAGCACGGAAGTGATTTTGTTATGCAATAACCGTCGATAGAGGAAGGCGTAATTCAGTATCAGGCCTTATCGACACTCAATCAAAACAGTTTTTTTTTTCCGGATTCCTTCTTGCACTGTTGTTTGAGCTAAGTATGTACAGATCCATCACCATCGATAGTCACATCTCTAAATGCTAAACTGATTATAACTCATAAATAAGGTTTAATATATCTTTGTTTGCTTTGCTGTTCATTTATTTTGGTTGGTCGTGATGGAACTTTAACATAATAACTTCTCATTGTATATAAGAAATCTCGGTGCTGGTAATAAGCTTTGTCGCGTTCATTATTGAACCTTTCATATTGTGTGTGGTCCATGGAAATACACATAATTTTCATTTGATACATGGTTTATAAATGAACGCATCATTGTTGGAAACGTCTGACTGAGAGATATCACATAGAGTCTGTGACATCATTATTGAACTTTTGATTTCCAGAAATTATTTCAGTCTCCCACATAACGTACAATTTTGTTAAACAATGTCAAATGAGTATTTCCCCTTCGGTTTATTTTTTGAATCTCTATTATGAGGTTTCTCGAGACTTGAAGAAGCAATTTATTATAAACTGTGTTGGTGACGTGGTTATGGGCAATCAAGATGGCGTCTGATATAATAACAATAATAATGTTGATCAGACAATTAAATTCATCCTGAGAGTGATTCCTGAAATATGGTTACAAATACTCGCCATATAACACTTTTTCATGCAAAGCCCAAACCATACTGTAAGGCAAAACAAGAGACATATGCGTTTGGAAGTTTGAGAAAACGTAAAATTGACGCGAAATGTAATAGAAACACAGACTATACAGGAGATAAATGTATTCATTCAGGGTAATAGTAGCAGTCACAGAAGCATATAATTACAACCAAATTATCAGGCACAATGGTTTGTAAGTTTAAAGAGCAGTTAGGACCTGACGCAGCTCCGCTGATGATCAGAACTACAAAACTTTAGCCTAGTGAATGACCAATGGTCTTTTGTCGGTTTTAGAACAATAAATGACTGACGCGCCCCTGATTAATCGGGATAACAAACTTTTACATGAATGACCAATGGTTTGTGTGTTCACACGCACACTCCACGCATGGCACACGCTCGCACGCACTCCGCACACACAACTAATGAGCCAGCACTCGGTTGGTCGGTTTAACAGGGCAGATATGCACTGACGCAGCCCCTGAATTGGAAAATCGAAGACATAAACTTTTACATGAATGACCAATGGTTTGTTCGTGTTTAGAACAATATGATGACCAAACCCCGATGCATCCGATAAAATAAAACAGAAACTATTACATGAATGACCAATGGTTTGTTCGGTTTACAGCAAATATCCTAGACCAGCCCCTGATGATACTGAAAACAAAACGTTATTCGCCACGCATGGTGCAGGCATTATACTAGACCAGGTCCGAAGTATCGTAAAGCAAACTTTATAACGAGATGAAATGACCCCAATGGTTTTTTGTCGGGTTAATGAGCATTAGGCTCGTTCCCACGCATGTGATGTTATTCTGTTATATATATATTCAGAACTTTGAAATGGCTTGGATCTGCCAATTTACCTGTACGACCCGCGCGAGCAAGGGCGTTAATCAAGATTTTAGCTGGGAAGGTTTTGAAGGTCCTATCTAGAGTAAAATTGTTGCGCCGATTCCTCAAAACAATGGTCACTCTTAGACTATTGACCGTAACCCCACTACACACTCCCCCCAGCCGGCCTCTGGTCCCCTGCCACGCTCTGCCAGACCCCCCACTAGCCGTGGCCCCAGCTGGGACGTCGGAGCTGCTCCGTACCCCCCCCCCCCTCCCTCCCCGGCTCCGATCCGCCTCCCCCGACTTCCGTGGCCGCTCTCTCCGCCCCTGCTCACCCCACCCCGTCGCGTCTCGCCGGTCCTCGACCGCCCCCTCCCGTCGACCGCAAAAACCCGTCCCCCGCCCCTCGCTACCCCCACACACAGGACGCTCCATTACATACCAGCGCTGCAACGCGTGAAACAAAGTGAATAACAACTCAACTTCGTGGGTTGGGGCGTTAAGCTGATGTATTTTCGCATTGTTTGGGGAGGGGGGGGCTCATATTTTTGGGTTCATTTGTTCGTTTTTTTGTTTGTCCGAAAAATTATTTGCGTGTATGCGTCGCTCTGTGGAGTTGCACCTCATGCTTGGCGTCACTTGTGGTCAAAAGGGTATTATTTGTATTTCTATAGTTATTTTGCCGACCAAAATGGGGATTTTTTTTTTTAAACACCTATCCGAATCTGGGGGGTTAAGAAATAATGTGCGCTGATTCTAAGAGAAAGCGGGTAGTCTGTGTTTTTATAATGAAAATTAAATATATAATTAATTAAATTATTAGACTTCGTTGGGAGTCATTAAGGAAGGATAGCGGCGTATTTTTGGCGACGCTCTCGCGAGGGACGCAAGAAATTGTTCATTTTTATCATTAGGGATGGGCGGGCGGCCCAATTAGATCCCAAAATGACGCAGAAACATTGAATCGTGGGATAGAGTGGGATTTTGCCCACCCCAACCATTTATAAAAAGTTAAAACAGGGATATCGCTGGGGACCCATGTGGGTCACGCGTGCTATTCACCATTTTTCCCCTAATATTTGGAATCAGCCCGGGTCATTTAGGCCGGTTTTGACAGAAATGACCATCTTGCCTATATTTGCAGGCTTTTTGGGGCTATATATAAACAGGTGTAGCCGTATGTTACATGATTGAGTGGTTAATACACGTGTATTAAGATACAGATCATTGTAGATTGTAGTAGAAAGGTAAATGTCCCTTTCCGTGTCATACAAATTCTCATTTCACTGAAGTGGTGGAAGAAAGTGGCAAGCATACGCCGTGGGAATAGACTACTCGAGAATGGAATAGTGATCGATTTTACCAAATGATAGTACTAGAGATTAGAGGGTTATTCATAATCCTAACGCACCCATAATGGTTTTGGTCATATTTATTGGTCATTTATTGGTTCACTTGGGTCCGTCTATAAACTGTTATGGGGTGTTATTGCGGGCACGAAGGTCTGACCATGTAAGAGGTTCAATGAATAAATATACGATTTAACAAATAATACAGTGCTAAACATAGTTAGACTTGTGTCTCTAGAGCACATAACAAACATTTTTTTTTATCATACCCCGGTCTGCCCAGCATAAACAGGATTACACGCAGACCCGTACCTGGCGCTCAAACCGGGCTAAGTGCGGCAGTGGTGTAATAGTGGCCGGTGACCAATAATGTGACACTCCGCGATGGTAGAGCTCCCGCGCTCCCCCTCCGATGCTCTGCCCTTTTCGAGAACAGGGGTGCTAATGGAGTACACCGCATTCTCTTTTATCGGTCCTGTGTGTACGCACTCCCTTAACTTGAGGCATTGCTCAGGGCATTGAGATGTTGATCGTTATTATAAAGAAAACAACAAAGAAGTTTGATAATTTGCTTTCAACACAAAAACATGCGCAACATTGAAAGCCTGAAAATCTGTGGTATGCACTGGTGATTTACATCGTAGGTATTATGTCCGACATGTGGGGTTCTTTGAATAAATATTTCTTGTCTAATAAACCTTTTTCTCTCTTTATTGTTTCCGTTCATGGCGTTAATGTCATCTTTGTGACTTTATTCTCGTTTGTCTATTTTTTATTTCCTTTACCCTTCTTTGTGGACGCCGCACTTGACCCATTCTTATACTGCAAATGGTGCCCAATGTGGGCTTAAAGGATTGCCCACAACCGCCAAAGTGTATACACTTAACCACATGGGTAATTTAGTCTACGAATGCCCTATATTGGTCTTGAAATTGTCAATGTTTGTTAATTGCCAATTGTCATCCGTGTTAAATACTGATTATTGTTTTCCCCCAGCATTAAGGTTGGGGGTCATCTTTGGCCACTTTAGGTCAAAAGGTAGATTGTTTATGTCATTTTTTCATTTTAGTTGTAATTACATGGATTTCAGTGACTATGACTAGTCGCTGGTATTGTAAAATTGTATGGCAGAATAAAAATAAAAATTGTTAAGTATGAGGTGCCGTGCGAGCAATGAGATAAAGTTGTCGGTCTGTAAGGGGCAAGACGTACAGACAAGAGAAAATCCTAGCTGATCCATATTGCGTATGTGGTGGTCGGTCGACCTAAGTGTGGACCGGCTTGCTGATGTAGGGGCCTCTGCTGCTTGGGCGCGTCGTGTGTTGAAGCAGTTCGGGTGACTTCGGTACAGCGTGAGTGGTGTAGCTGGACCCGATGTGGAGGGTCGCTCGGCGCGCGGCTAATGCGATATGGAATCTGCCGTTTTTGCTGGTTGTGATTTGTGATCGCGTTCCACTAGCTGACCAGTAGTATATGAATTCCATATAGCAACTGAAATCTATAGATAGTGGAATATTATTCATGTGTTTCATATGGTGGGTGTATGCTGAGCGGTGGAGTATAATGTAGTATTCTGGCCATGATTTGTTGACGATTTGAAATATCCCCAGGAATATAATATTAAAGAAATTATGTCAATAAAATGTTATCCTTGGATTAACCATTCTAGATACAGGAGCGGTTTTCAATGTCATGTTCCTAGATATGTGTCCTAGATGCGAGTCCAGTATTAAACTAAACATGCATAGGTCCTACAATGCCTTTTCTATCGGGGAAAAAATTTAACTGGGTGGAGAAGGGGTCATGGTCCTCTTGAATACTTTCGATTCGTAGATAATGAGCATACCTATGAAGTCACTTTCTTGGCTAATGTGAAAGATGGCATGTCTGAAAAGCTATCAGATGATTTGGTTCAAGATCTGAAATGGATGTCAGTCTCTCTGGAAGAAAGTTGTCTATAACTCCGTCATGGTGTCTTTGATCAGATTCTTTTCTGCAAAGACACTAGTGTGAACAAAGACATGGTGTAAATGATAACAAAGTTTGGGTGAAAGAGTGGACAATATTAATGGGTTGAGCTCACTACTCTTACTGTCTTATTTGGTGTTACCTGTTTTCAAGGTAGACTGTGAAAACACCATGTTGATCTGTTTACAAGCATCATTTGCTGATAGGAAAACAATTCAATCTAATAAATTCCAAACAATCAATGTCTTCTTTGAAGCGATCATACTGCCTACAAGTGTAATGTCATTAATGCTGCATATGCTTGTAAAGAATATACAATAACTTTAATTTGGGGTCATGTACAGGGATTACACTCATCCCTGGAAAACTACATGGGATTTTGGTCTGCTGTTTCTGTTCTCGTCCGACGAACTAATCATTTCATTCCTTTCACAGGATTCAACTTAAGGCAATAATGCAGGGAGGTAGCAAGTGACACATTGCATGGTTACAGGTCAGAGTTCTGTTGTGGCTCATCGTCGCTATATAGTGAGATTGGTTATTTGCAAGATTACCAAAGGCCATGAAGCTAGTAGGTCAAGGAACAATGAAGTTATTATGCATGGGAGAACGTATCCGAAACGAGTGCAAGGAATCATTGGAACATACCGAGAGTTGTCTCACCTTGAAGAGGTGCTTTGACGCCAGATATATTCTTACTTCGAACTGTGCTTTCTAGCAGAAAGATATAAAGATGCATGGTGATGTGAAGAACGACATGCTAACCTCATTGGGCATGGACAGACTATGTCCTTAGGGATATTAGTGAAATACTCCTTCAAGTGTGTACAAAGACCTTGCTTATTAATTTAAGAAGTAAAAGGATTCTGCCAGGTCAAAAAAAGATTGACTGACTAATAAATGCTTCTAGCCCTCTTTCTTCGTTTTTTTCTTCTTCTTTGCTCATCTTTTCTGATTTTAGTTTGTTTTTAGAGATATTCCGGGCCCTGCTTGGTCACATCGAGTCCTGTGCTAAGGCCATGATGGAGGGTGTCCACAGATTGGTCCGACTAGCGCTTGCAAAACAAATCGATTGACAAGCTTTAAGAACAGATAAGAGCCATTCCCTCGTATTGTTGGCATTATTTCAAGGATTGAGTGGTATCATCATGTACACAGGACACAGGATAGATATACAGCACACAATGGCATGCATGAATAATATTTGTTTGCAGTTCCATCAAAAGAAGACGTTGTTTCTCCTATCAAAATGTAAAGTCAACTGATTCGTCACGGTCTAATGACTAGAGTTTTTAATTATGTCAACCACGTCCATTAGCAATTTATTTCATAACATTAAAACCTAACGACCAAAGATCAACATGAAGAGTTGTAAGGCACTTTCCTTCCATCCTTCAGGAGATGGAGATGACTCACAGCTAGAACATCTTAAGATTCGTTTGACACAAATATTTTGTGGCTCTCATTTACCCCCCACCCTGCGCTTAAAGTTACAATTCATTATTGCCGAGTTAATTTAAGATTATTTCCAGGATGGATATGTATTCTGCGGCTCCTCGCTCTGGTTGAAAAGAGACTCTTTCCCTGAGCTAGAGGAGAAGCTTGCGTGGAAGCCTTGTGTTAAAGGGAAACTGGACTCGGCTCGTAACCATGTCAAGCAATACATAATAACTGGCTTTGGGCTTTGAAAATTGGTGCAGTCATGTGAAAAGAGGTGGTTGAAATGATAGCATTTTCATGCATAGTCTTCTTGGCCGAATTGCGGGTGCAATTCCAAATCGGGGTCATCGAGGAAATAACGCTGACATTGGTGTATGTGCAGTAGCATATGAAGCATAAGTCGTATAGGATAGAATTCAGTTGTGTTGCTGCTGATGGAAACTACACTTATTGTCGCGCTTGAATTGAATGATGCATTTCAGCTTGGAATGTACCTTACTGTCAGTGCGTCTAAAACATCATGCGGATAACACAGTATGTTATATTCTCTTTATATATAGCAAATGAACAAA
>CALNVZ010000641.1:27271678-27289307 GCA_940671915.1 Paracentrotus lividus
CTCTGCTATCCGAATTATTGAATGGTAAATAAAGTAATTGCGCTTTGCGCTCACGTGATTTACATGCATGACATAATTTGAAAAAAAAATTATATATTCTTGTCACGTGAAAAGGAAATATATTGAGTTATGAGGTTTTTTTTTGCAGAGGATTTAAAACAAATATGGTTTAAAACATTTTGTTTTCCGTTATTTTTTAACGGAAATTTTAAATGTTTTTTTTTAATGGAAGCTCACGCTTGGCCTCCGTTTGATTTTGGGGGCCCAAAACGGGAATTTCAGATTTTGATACACCCAATTTTTTTCCCGTTACATCAGGCGAGGAAAGGGTACACTCAGTTTTTTTTTGTCAATGCGGAGCATTTGTCGTTTGCGGAGCAATTGCCGGCGGAGCAATTGTCGGCGGAGCAAATGTCTAAAGAGCAATTGCCGGCGGAGTAATTGTCGGCGGAGCAATTGTCGGCGGAGCAAATGTCGGCGGAGCAAGTGTCGGAGGAGCAAGTGTGGGCGGAGCAATTGACGCAGGAGCATTTCACGTCGGAGCTAATGTCGCGGAGCAAATGTCGCGGAAGGGCAATTTGGTCCAAAACCTTTTTGGGGGTATTTGTGCGGCGGAGCCATTGCCGCACGGGAGCATATGTCAGGATTCGTGCCGGTGTAACGATTAGTTCCCCCTCTCTTCCCCCCCCCCCCCTCTGTCCCCACCCCCCCCCCCCCCCCCCCTCCCGTCCCCCCGGATCGCCGCGCCATGCTTGTCACGTTATCTGGGGGTTTTTAATAACAAGCGACAAGCACCCGAATATTTATATGAAAAACCTCGATAGAAATGTGAATAATATCAGGCTTATCAAATGTATGAAAACAGTTTTCCCGATTCGTTCTCGATGTTGTAATCGGCTCATAATATTCGTCGAATCGAGCTAATAGTACATGACAGTCATACCATAGTCATATCTCTAAATCTAAACTGATATAATAAGATATATGGTTATATATCTTTGTTTGCTTTGCTGTTCATTATTTGGTTGGTGTGACTGGACTGTACATAATAACTTCTCATTGTGATATTATGCCTCGGTGCTGGTATACGTTCATTATGAACCTCTTCATATAATGCTAGAAAATTGGTCCATGTATTACAACCCATGATTCCATTTGAACAGGTTTATAATAACCGCGTCATTGTTCTTAAACTCTGACTGAGGATAATCTAGTCTGTGACATCATTTATTAAGACAATGTTTCAGAGTTATATCATTCATTACACATAACGTACAATTTGTTAAGCATAAAAATATGTCAAATGAGATTTCCCCTTCGGTTTATTTTTGTAATCTCTATTATATAAAACCATGAGGTTTTTCAAGACTTGAGAACAATTTCTTATCACTGTGTTGGTTACGTGTTATGCAATCAAGATGGCGTCCTGAGAAGTGATCCTTGATATGTTACAATATACTGCCATAAAAGTCATGCAGGTGCAAACATACCGCTGGTACAGAAGGAAAATTGTACAAGTTAAAAAAAAAATAAAACTAATGCAGAATATATCAACAACAGACAGACTTCGGTGATCTCGTTCAGGAATGCTTTATTCATTTATACCGTGTGCAATAAGTATTGTCGCCCCTTACACAGAATATACAAAAATGCAGTATAAATCATTATTTGACTGAATTTCATTGGTATAAACACAATGTTTTGACTTATAATATATCAGTGAACATTAGTATTAATAACGGAAACAGTTTCCCTCTGGGGGTCAATGACGCTGGACCCACGATCTCGCCAATTTTTTAAAGCTTGACCCAGTAAAAACGGTCTAACTGATCGATGCTTATTCTTCACCCCATCTCCCGGGACCTTGCAACAGTGTTAACCCCATCTTTTTGATCTGCCAAGCAGACTTGGTATCTCTTTGTTCGTTTCCCTTCTTTTATCCAAGTTTTAGCTATTTTCCTTTCGCTCTCAGTACTTTCCTTCTTCCTCTTGTCGTTATTGCCCACCATTTTTCAATGTCTGCAAGGAGGTTCGAGATCTCTAAATTCATGCATGAAAGTTCAAACCAGCATTGCTCTACTTATACACATCACACAAAGTTCATCTATACTTCATGCAAAAGGTAATTTCAACAGCTAAGTTGGCTTATTTGTTTCAAAGCCGAAATCATTACTCCCCTAAGTACTAAGCTTAATACAAGCATGATGTAGGGGGTGACAATACTTATTGCACACGGTATGGTAATATAGCAGTAACACAAGCATTTGCATCACACCGACTGACCAATGGTTTGTAAGTTTAGAGCGATATCACTGACCAACCCCTGATGATAGAAGCAAAGTTTACATGAATGAACGTTTAGTACGTTCAGAGTAGATCGCCTTAATGCTACAGTCACACAGACACTTACGTATACATACGTTTGTGTTGTTGTAATCTTATTTCATCTTCTATTCTATCATTTCTTATGTATTTCATTGTTTTACTGGATGAACTAAATTATCAATATTTCTACTGCTAACTATGATGGGTAAGCATCCGTGGGGATCCGAAGAAAAGAAAGTGATTTTTGGACGCAACTGGACGTAACTCAATGGAAGTGTCTGTGTGACTGTAGCATTAATTTGGCGATGACTTGTGACTGTATCCATGATTTGACTTGAAACATGGTAAAGATAATTTCAATGGATTTGCAACAACAAAAATATGGCAAGTCTGACATTAACATGAGGCAGAAATTGTGTGAAGAGATAGGCATCGATGATTTTTGTAAATAAATCGATAATAATGTGAATAATAGCGCACCTTCTATATGTCATATGAAATCAATCCAATCGCATTACTCATAAAGTAAACACAACTTGGCTTTTCATGTCATTTTCGTTTCGTTTTTATATTACGTCTGCATTTATAAAACATTGAAAGCATCGAGAAAATACCAAGCGGGGGCGACTCGCAGTGACATCATAATAGTCACACATACGATCAAAGATGACTGTTTAACATTAAGGCAAATGAACATAATTCCAATAACCAGTTTGAAGTCTTTGTGCATTCACTTTCTTTCAAATACTCGCTGAGATATCAGCCTTGATGTACACGGAGTTTGCTTTCATATTTAGAAAGTATTCAAACACTAGAAATCATTATTCCAATGATGTTTATGTTCGAAGATCATCTGTTGTATTTTGCTTTGATTACGGAGATTTGTGTATTAACTATCTTTAGAATACTTTTTGATTAAATCAGTTTTGAGGATGAGGGGACTTGACTATACATATTGTTTATGAAGTACTCAAACATCAGGCATTAACTGCGTTATTAAGGCTATTGTTGATACCTGTGATACTTGTATCACTTTTCAGTAATTGATTCAGGAATGTATTAAGTGGTCGTGATTATGTTTTTAAACCATTTGTGATCTCGTAATAGTATTAACCCCTACCCCTTAATTTTCTGTCTCTCTTTCTTTTCCTTATAACTGTCTCTTTTCTGTCCCTTTCTTCTTCTGGCCTGCTGTACCTCTCTCTGAATTTCTCTCTTTCTTTCTATTTCTTTCCCCTTCTCCCCTCCCCCCTCTCTCTCTCTCACTGTCTCTCAATGTTTCCCTTTCTTTCTCTCTCTCTCCTCCGTCTTATTTGTCTTTACCCTATCCCATTTCTCTCTATGCCTTCATTATTCTCTCTCGCAGTCTCTCTTCTCCTCTCTCTCTCTCTCTCTCTCCCTGTCTCTCTCTCCATTTCCTCCCTTTCTGTCTCTCCCTTCTCTCTGTCTTATTTTGTCTTTACCCTATCCTATTTCTCTCTTTGCCTCCATTATTTACCTCTCTCTCTCTCTCTCTCTCTCTCTCTCTCTCTCTCTCTCTCTATCTCTCTCTCTCTCTCGCTCTATCTTTCTCTCTCACTCTCTTTTTTTTTCTCTTCGTTTTCCCGTTGAACCTTTATGTTTTCTTAGTTCAATTCACAAACTTAAAAGTACCAACATTCATTGTATTTTCTACTTGAAATTGTGTGATGAGTAAATATTAATCTTCAGGGACGCATGTTAATAGAATGAGAACAATATGATTTAGTGAGGTTAGCATACATCCTTTTATTTCTTCTACTAACAAATAATCATTGTGATTAAAGTTCATCAAAAATAGGTTGAGAGGTGGTTGTGAACCCATTAGACATATTATCGTATATAAATATACTAGTATTTATTACCGTACATAAAAATGAAAAATTTCTACCCCTTTGGAGAGCTAGTGGACTACAATATAATATACAAAAAAAAAAATCACTACGAAATTTTATTTTTATTGATTTGGTTTAAGAATAAGATTCTGAGTCCTCTCAATAAATTTGACGAATACTAAATTCTTGTTCGTACCATGCATAACATTCATAATGTATATAATCCTATAAGTAGATTTCAAACATTTTGTTACATAACGTGGTAACCTAGAGACTTCTAAATCTTCCCGCCACGGGCCGAACTGAAGTCTCCTACACTTACTCATCCTACCGTCTGATCATGATGAGTATACCTCACCGAAATGTAGCAGATTTTTTTTTTTTTTTTTTTTTTTTTTTTTTTTTTTTTTTTTTTTTTTTTTTTTTTTTTTTTTTTTTTTACGATCTACAATATACATGTATAACGACCTGCTATATATTGGTTCTTTTTGTGTTTTGGGTTTGTTTTGCTTTGTTTTGTATGTTTTTTTTATTTATTTATTTATTTATTTGTCTTTTTATTTTGTCAATAACATAAATAGGATTTCTTAAATGTGGCAAAAGAAGTTGTCAATCCAAATTAAAGAGTTGTTATTAGAGAGATATACTCACATGTGTAAATATGTATTTGTCTATCAATACAATCATTATGTTACATACACAGTTATAAGTGTGCATTTTATATATGATGTTATATACATGTACATAACCAAATAATTTCTGCAATACAGATATGCATGTTAATGCGTATTCATCTGCAAAAAGTGTAATTCATGTCTATATTAAAATTAATTTCTATTATACAGAAAGAAATACAGATGAAAATAAGTATTTTTAGGAAGTTTCGAAATGCGCGTACATAGATTTGTAAAAAAAAAAAAATAATAATAATAATAATAAAACAAGTCGTTTGACATGAACCAATGATGAATATAGACATGAGAATATAAAAATCATTAGAACCCAGTCTACTTTGGGGCCCAGATCTCATAATTTGTATAAATTTGTTTTGTACATACAGTTGAGGCTAAAAGCTTACATACACCTGGTAAGAAAACATATAAATACATTTTTTTACCAATCTAAGAACATTGGCCATCATTTATTTTGATGAATATGGTTAGGTATCACTTCTACTTTGTTTTCAGAGAGTATGTTTTAATTTAATATAATAGAAACATTATGGTTGATCTTATAGTTCAGTTTGGATAACTTCAATGGGTCAAAAGTTTATATACACTAAACAAAATTGGTGATGGTGCTGCCTGTATTTTGCTTTATTTTCCATTTTTTCACTTTTCGAAGCTGTCAACGAGCTTTCCATATACTTCTCCTGAGAATATTGTCCATTCCTCTTGCAGGATTGCAAATATTAAGCCCCATTTGCAGGTTTCTTTGGGCGAATACCATTTTTGAGGTATGCCTGTATGGTTTGTACAGGGATCTGGACTACACATGTGAAAACCCCTCCTTAATCCCCTTTCATCTGACTACCCACTCTAAAAACTAATCTAAATGAATGTTTGGGTTATTGTGGTGATTGAAGACTCAATTTGAATATGATTCCAACAATCAGGCTGGCATATTGCAATGATGTTACATATTTCAACATCATATTTTACAATCAATAGGGTTTATCAATGTTTTCTTTTTTTTTTTTTTTTTTTTTTTTTTTTTTTTTTTTTTTTTTACATTGTTCGTGTAGTGTGATGTTGGAGCATGTAGTATCATATCAATATGCCAGCCTGAAAGTTGGAACCATATTAGAATTGAGTCTTTAATCATCATGATAACCTAAACATACATTTGAATTGTTTTAGAGTAGGTGAAATAGAGAAAAGGGGAGATTACGGAGGTGTTGGCACAGTCACATGTCCAGACCAGATCCCTGTACAAACCATATGGGAAGACCCCAAAAATGGTATTCGCCCAAACTGAACTATAAGATCAACCATATATGTTTCTATTATATTAAATTAAAACATACTCTCTGAAAGCAAAGTAAATACCATATCTAACCATATTCATCAAAATAAATGATGCCCAATGTTCTTATGTTGTAAAAATGTTAGTTATATGTAAACTTTTGGCCTCAACTGTACATTGCCAATGTTCGATACTACGATTAAATCATCTGTTTATATAAATCCACATTTTGGAAATAAATGCCAAATATGAATATCGTTCATTCTAACCATTACATACCCACTGAAGACAAGAAAATATCCTTCATTTATACGATTTTTTTAAAATACACAAACATGAGATAATTATATGTAAAATTATTGATTTGAAGATTTAATTCATTCAAATCAAAAGATGAAATACATTGATATTTTTTAAAGAACATTTTGGTAGGACGCAAGAGTACGTTCAAGCGTGAGGCTTGAATAGATGTCGCCATAGCAATACATATTTACATAATATAGATTTACATCAAATACATAACTAGAAGAAAAAAAAAGGAAAATAGAGGAAAATGAAAGGAAAATATGAAAAGAAAAGAAAGTAAATTAATAGAAGAGAAAGAAAAAACAAATATATATAAAGGACGAGAACAAAATAGAAAGATAAGAAACAAAATTCAAACTTGGAATAAAATAAGCGATTTACATTTTCTATGTTTGTTCGTATTACAGACATATGTCTCTGTTATATACCTTGATGAATTCGGTCTCATGTGATGGTACATTAACTATGCTAGAGATAATATATTAATGCTTGGCCTTCATTGTTTTACGTCAATAAGCATCCAGTAGATTATCAACTAATTTTTGATAACTTGTAAAATAGGGGCGAAATAAATATTGAAAATTGACCCCCCCCCCCCCTCGAAAAAAAAAATCGCAACATGAGTAGCATGAAATATAGATGGATTAAAAATACCGTATTAACTTTTTTTTTCTGAACATTTGAAAACTATGACAAAAACATTAATATGCAGTAATGGATTAATTCGATAAAACTCAACATGGGTTAAATTTTAAAGGATTTTTCCTTTCATTTTAATACAACAACGGGTTATAATGCAGATATTTTGCATACATTGTACTCTTATCACTAATTTGATATTTCTCATCATTAATGCTGAATGTTCTGCTTATATATCTTATGGTACCCTAAAGCATTTAATTAAATGTTTTCAGAGGCTGAATTTATTTTTGAATACGAGAATATTATCCCCATCACAAACAATCATCTTCCCTGATGACGTCATCATTAACCGAGATAATGCAAGGTGATTCAACCGAGACTGTTTCTCCGTCAGCCTGGTTGATAGAGGGAATGATGCTACTCTTCTCTTCTTCACATCGCCCCCACTCATCACCTGATCAATCACACACGTATTGTACTCATCATCTGATGTCACGACGTAGAGGTCGTCTGTCATAGGATCGATGCAGGCATTCCAGATTACATCACTGTGGGGGATTTCCCTGTGAGCACCCTCTCTGTCGATGATGAACACTCTGCGATCTGGTATGGGTGAGGGGCGAGCGATGATGTGACCTGATGACAGCACACCAAGCATCCCCATATTCTCTTTACACGTGATTGTATTGATGATCTCACCATCAGCTGGGTTGGTAACGTATATCTTAGATTGATTCCACTCAGCAGAGATAATCATTCCATCCTGATCAACAGCGACATCCACACATGCTTCATCATCCTCTGTGTTTCTTGGTATTGTGACGTCATTGATCAGCTTCCATTGTCTGTCATACACACTGATGCATCCAGTCAAACTGTCTCCTGTACAACCTGTACGCCATTTACCACACACTACCTTGTCATCATTGAGCAATGGACAGTATGTAACAAACGATGTATCACTACCTGTTATCACTCTCTGAGTGTGTTTAGTGTTCATATCTAACATGTATGTATGTTTATCACCTCTTACTGTATCTGAGATGATCACATTACATTCGTCTATGCATCCTACAATGATCGGGAATTCGACTTTATCTCTGACATTGATTGTATCAATGGCTTCAACTCCCATATACCATAATCCACTCCATTATACTTCTCTCCACCACTTCACATAACCTCACAGCGACTGAGTATATTTTCACCCCATACGCATTAGTGGTTTTTTAGTTTCATCAGTCACTATATGTTCCACATGCCGTTGTTGATAATTTTTTCTTCATCGATTGTTCAGTGTCTGTATTGTTTCTAAGTTTCGTGCATCTAGGCTGATTCGCAAATCATAATTTCCTGTTTTCTCTTTCACGGATAGTTTTGAATGTCAGTATGAGAAATGCCGTTGGGCCTGTCTATGGGTTTTCTTGTCTTTTCTCTGCAGTGGTTTCGTTTAGTTTAAGTCGCCTCCTTTCTCTCTTCGTTGTTCAATCGATCCTTTCTTTTAGCCTTTGAATTTCTTCTCTGATTTTGTATATTCTTTCTATCATCAGTCTCGCTGATGTTTATTTTGAGCAGTCTTCTTGTTCTGCTGTCTTTGTTTATTTTCGTGCCTCGTTGATGGCGATATCGCATTCAATCCGTTTACAAGCTTGAAGACGAGTAGTCAGTGTTCTTGATCTAGCATTGAAATGTCTGTTTCTTCGTACGAGCGCAATGTAACTTTACGTGTCACTTCGCTTGTTTCTTCAACGCCATTCCAGACTTCTTGGCTTCATGTTTCATGATTGCGCGCCTCTATGGTCTGTGTACGCATTCTTGTGATGGTGATCTTATCTAATACGGATGAACTAGGCTAACCCACACAATGTGTTTTTACAAATACAATCAATATTTATTATCTGTTTTTCACAATATAAATTGGCCCACTTTCTTTGCTTTGCCAAATACAACCTCTTTAGAACGGAGTCATCACAGAGCTTTTTTTTCTCTTCACGTAGTACGTACACGTCTGATCGTCCAGACCGTTTCCTTCACAGACGGTTTCTGCAGACTAGAATTTAGACGCCATGACGATATACAGAAAAGCATAAGAATGGAGTACGTAGGGGAAGATAAAGAAAAGGGACAGATGGAATGGGAGAAAGTGTATTATAACAAATCGAGCAAATGAAGAGCTATAGAGAGAGGGGTTAAGAGAGAAACAGAATAGAGAACGACAGAAAAGAGAAGAGGAGGATGAGAGGGGATGGACAGATGAGGGGACAAGCTAAAATGAAGGATTGAGAAAATTAATGAAAGCAGTTGAACCGGGGGGGGGGGGGGGGGTTACTCAACCACATGATGTGCTAGCATAGCGTGTCCCAAAAAGCGTCGAAAAGGGTCTGTTTACAGCCTTTTCGGCGGCGTCAAAGTTTCTTAAAAAGGGGTATTTTTATTCAATCGCGATTTTCATAAAAATAGGAGTGTTTTCAGCGGAAATTATTGTATTGGGGTCAAATTTCACGGTGTTTCGGGCCATTTAGGGTATGTTTTTTCAGTCTGATGAGGTCTAATGATGGCCCTTATCACTGCCAATGTCAAAGAGTAACATTTTGACACAAGTACATGGAATGTGACTTTCATTGATTGTTTTGATTTCAACGTTATTGATAACATTCTGAGCATTAGCGAAGACTATGTTAAAACTATTTATAGATATATCTAGTTATGTTTTCCTCTGATTGAAGTACGAATTGTTTGTATATATATATATTTATGAAGTTATTGTAAATTAATTATGTTCAAAATGTTGAAAAATACTAGTACATTTACTGATGAAGTCTAATAAATTGAATTGATTCAATTCATTCAATCACCATCTCCAACATATTTGCGATTAAATGATATGGTGGAAAAATCTTCAGGAAAATTATTATTGTCCCATTGCTTATACGGCAAAAAAAGAAATAAGAAACAAGCACAGATTCGTGGAGGTAAATTAAGTTTATGAACTTAATACACGTGTGATTAATTCATACTACAGATGAATTCTTAGGTTTAAGGTTGATTTGTTTAGATAAGTGTATATGGTGCTGATAAACAATTCTACTGATCCAACAGATTATGGGATATTTACCTTTTTATGAGTAACTATTTGGTTGAGAAAAAATTAATGTAACATAAAGAGGTTAAAATAAGAGACATAATTAAGGGTTACGAGAGTAAGACAAGAGAGGAGAGAAGATGACAGGAGAGAGATGAAGGAGGAGGGGTGATAGAGAAGAGAGAGAGAGAGAGAGAGAGAAGGAAGAGAAACCCTAATATAAATACAGACACCAAAAGAAGTTAGCCGGAGAAAGAGAGGAAGACGGATAGAGAACATACAAAGATATATACTGAGGTAGGAGAAACCCATTCTGGACAACGCTTGATTTCAGTACTTCTCAGATTCCCGATTTAAACATAACGTGCGAGACCGCCCGCACCCCCTCTCGAAATATGAATCTAATCGAAGTTCATGGCCAATTTCTGAACTGAATGAAAGATCGCGTGACTAATTTAGTTCAAAGTGTTTATTTTTGCTCTTGTGTTGCATATAATTGGGATGTTGATAAGCTTTTCCCAATAAATATGAGACTACAACACTCAGAGTAGGTGAGTAACTTAGATTTTTTTAAGAGCTGAAAATTTGCCTGAAAAGAGGAGGTGTAGCTATGAAGAATAAATCTTGTTCTTTTCTTTTTTTCATGACATGATTACTAATATTAATAAAAATATTTAACTTTAAACAACATTTATTTTGACATAAAGCAATATGTATACAGTGCGTATCAATAAAAACGGGACAGTTTTGAAAAGTCTGTCAAATTTCTGTTTTAAATAATGATGTCTATATTTTTATGTTAATAGATGCTCTGAAGTCTTATCTTTCAAATGCAATTTTAAAAAATGAGTTTCGTTCATGCTTGAGTACACAGAGAACATTTTTGTCGGGGGCTCAAAAAATGGCTTGCGCACAAATGGAAAAATTGAGAATTACGATCATCACATTTCTTGCTAATCAGCAGTCTTCCTCTAATTTTTTTTCTTTATCCTTGCCATCTTTTTTTCGAATTATGATTTGAAATTCATTTACAAAGCTATTTATTTACTTTATTTGTTTTGTTTTTGTTTTCATTTTAATATGTTATCTTTTTACAAAAAATATTCCTTTAAACTTGTGTTTTTTTTTTGTCAACTCATAAGAAAGGGGATTTGGTTGGTTGTTTAATTGATTGATTGATTTATTGATTGATTGACTGCTTTGTTTATTTGTTTCGTTCATGCCTGAGCGAACACGGATACTTTTTGTCGGAGGTTCAAAAAAAAAAAAAACAAAAAAAAAATTGGGTTAAATTCAAAGGGTAGGCCTATTATTTATTCTGAATCATTATTCTGAATCAGATACTCCCATTCGGATTGATTGTTACTTTTCACTGATCAATGATTATGTTAGTCTTTTGAGTCGATTTCCTATGATTCTTCCAACGATTTATTCAATCATTTGAACAATCTATCAAAAAGTAATCGATCAATCGATCAATCATTCAAAGAAACAAGTTAATTAATCAAACGATCAATCGTTCAAACTGGTCAATCTATCAATCCTTCATTCAATCAATCGATCAATTAATAAATAAATCTAATCAATCAACCAACCAAATCCCCTTTCTTGGGTTGACAAGATTTTTTATTTTATTTTATTTATTTTTTTTTTTTTTTTAGTTTGAAGGAATATTCAATACCAAAACATAACATGTTAACATGTGGGGAAAAAAAACAAAACAAACTAACAATTCAATTAAATAAATAGCTTTGTAAATGAATTTTGATAGCAAAATTCGAAAATAATGGCAAAGATAATGAAACGGTTAAGAGTAAGTCTGCTAATTAGCAAAAAGTCTGATGATCGTATTTCTCATTTTCTTCCATTTTGTGCGCAAACCTTTTTTTGAGCCCCCGACAAAAACATTTTGTGTGCGCTCAAGCATGAACGAAACTTATTATTTTAAATGGCATTTGAAAGATAAGACTTCAGAGCATCTATTAACATCAAAATATAGATATCATAATTTGAAACAAAATTTTGACAGACTTTTCAAAACTGTCCCGTTTTTATTGATACACCCTGTATAGGCAATATTGCATTCTATCGAAATGACATTGTGTAATATCAAAGTCATCATTTATTTTTCCGTCCCTTTCTTATTTCTTTCCCATTACTCTCTCTCTCCCTACCTATCTCTCCATCTCCCTATTTTTCTCCCCCTCTCTCTTTCAATCCCTTTTGCCTTTTCCATTATAACTTTATTATTTTCTCTGAACATTTTTCTCTTCTTGCTCTGTATCTTCACTTTTTTTTCAAATACAAGTATGACGTTTTACAAAATATGTTCAACATTTACGCTACTTAATCTTCGATTTTATTGAATCCTTATCTTTTTTAATTGTTCCAGTATTTATGTGCATTTTAAACTAGTGGCAGAACTTCTTAATTAACGAACGAACATTTCAGCTCATCCTTTGACTTGTCGCTGTTAAAACATCCACATACTAAAAAAATACAAAACAATCATTTCATTCAATATGAAACGATCTTCAATCTAAATTTCGTCGTTATTATAAACAAAGTAAATACTTACAATCCGAAAGGAATGAATTTCCTGCTTTCAAATGTTGCTGAGAAGATGATGAGAAAAAAAAATGAAATAAAACACTGCTCGGTAGAAGTAACACAAGTTGCATCCGATTCGTTACGAGGAAAAACCCATTTCTGAACTTAACTAAATATCGCGTGACTGTGTACTGATATTAGCAGAGTTCAAAGTTTTTATTTATTCTTTATCATGTGCTACGCTTGAAAGATAAGAGATGATATTAAAAATAAGTAAAAATATCAAGTTAGAATGACTTATTTTGAGGGATTGAGAGAGGCAGAGAAGAGGTGTTTATGCTGATTAAAGGGGAAGTTCACCCTGCAATTTTTTTGCTTTAACAAACAATGAATAAATGAATAAAATAACTCATTTCACAAATAGTCAGCCACTAAAAATAAACCTGGGTATGTATGGAGAGGGGGGTTGGGAAAATTCGCCCTTTGTTCAATCCTTAGGATGCAGTAACATTAAACATGCTAAACGGGAATTCAAATTTATTGAAATACCTCATTTTGCCAACATGATTATAAAGTGTGGAATCCCTTGACATTTACAAACAAATTGCTTGCTTTACTATCCAGATATGTACGATTTCATATCCACATTTTAAAAACCGTTAACGTAACGCTTTTCAAATAGTAGCCTTCCACCGCGGCTCCCGATTGTACTGCATACTCTAGGTTATGAAGTCCCCCGCACCACCCCACTTATCCGTTGGGCGTTTCGTCAGCCTACTGAATGAATGCTCGTGACGGAGCGGTGTAGTGTGACCAAACCAAAAGGACTTTACTAATTTCGGTCACTTTCGCACCTGTTTAGGAGGTTACTAAAATATAAATTAACGTTAGACTTCATATAATACTAGGGGTGGGCGAATGAAACATTTTTATTGAAATTTGATTTTAGACGAGTGGATTCTAAGGCGAAATTGGCTGCTGAACATGAATCAAACAAGTATTTTGACCTCAGGTGACGTCTTGAACTAGTTACCGGAGGTTTTTCAAAATGGCCGCCAAAATGACCTAAAATCATCAATTTTGTGTGTAGGACTTCAGATAATGATGTAATTGTGGCTTGTTTCATGTCAATTTAAGTGCTTTAAGTGTCTCTGAATCCAAAATTAATGGATTAGTAATGTCCAGTTGTTTGCATTGCCCTAAATTTGGCAAAAATCACTATTTTTGCACATTTTTGGTCAAAAATCATTATTGACGTAGATACGCGTACATTGTACATGGTTGAAGTCCAAAGTCGCCAAGCCCCAAAATAAACAATATAACATGTTTAACCACTTTGATGTAATTATCTCAAATCCCTGGACAGTACTCAATACAATAATTGGGATTAGTTTGGTAAACTCTGGTATGTATTACCAATTCTAAGGGCCTATGATTTCAATGTATTCATTAGTAGAATGTCAATGTCTTCCGTAACATTATCTTCTGGCTTCAGAGCATTTCTTATTGATGCTTGCAGTTCCATCACAGAGAACTTCTCCATTTTTATCTTTCCATCTGCTCCTTTAACCCGTCTCATCTGTCGAATGCCTGGTGCTATGGTGAGCCGGAGATATGAAATTTCATCCAAGAGCTGCTTCTCTGTCAATTGTGGTAGAATATCTAGACTATTTGGAGATAGCGGACCACTGTGCTGTTTACATCTTTCCAAGACTGTGAGCATCTTACCTGCTTTCTTTTTCTTAAGCTCTTCCTTCTTATGAAGAGCTAGTTTCTTTGCAGAATCAACAGTTCAAAGAAAATCTGCTTCTAGCTTCTGAACTGCCTTCACCTCTTCAGAACATCGAGCCCACTTCCATCTTGAGTTTCTATCATCTTCTGTTTGGAACTCAAACTCAGAATCTACTAGTAGACCAGTACTGACAAGTACATTCTTCCTTGAAAGTGTTTGTATGGAGGTACTTCCACCACTCACTTTGATTCGATGATCCAGCTTTGAAAACTCTGACTCGCACCCTAAGTTAGTTAAGGGTGCATACTTCATGTCTTTACTAACATCTTCATCTGGTCTTGAAAAATAGTCAGTCTTAGACAACTGGTTCTTCACTGCATCAACAACCTCTTCAATCACAGCAGCTACAAGTTTGTCTCTTCCAGATCTTCCATGTTCTTTCTTCTCTTCCATCACCTCTTCCAATTCATCCAGTTTTTTCTCAAGGAAGGTCTTAACTCCTGCCCACGTTCTGTCAACACTACCTTGCTCACCCTTCTTGTCAATTCCAAGCAGTTCCATCATTGGAAAGATAACAATGTCAGCCATGAAGGAGTAGATTTCAGAACAGCAGGTGAACCAGTCATTGTTTATGAACGTAGACACTGCCAGCACTAGCCGATTACTGTTGATATCCACAATTGCACTGAAGAAAGCTTTGATTGAGTCGTGCCACTTCAAATACTCCTGAGCGAGTTCTGCGATCCTTCCAAACCTGTTAGCCACAAAGCCTTTGAATCCTTCACATTGAACTCCATTTTCTTTCATCCAAGACTTGAAATCATTGTACAGGGAAACTGAATGCTGAGCATGGCTTGGTGATAGCAGCTTGGTGATAGCTATAAGACCAAGGGTGTGTATGGATGATCCAGGAGATAGAAATACAATGTATCTTTTCTCCTGCTGATACCTCAAGTAGATGGTGCACACCAATCTTCTGCTCAGTATTCCTAAACACCTTATCTATTGCATGATCTATTATTCCAAGGATTATGTGGGCGCAGCATTTCAGCATCGTTGCCTAGGGTCAATCCAAGGTTCTGGCAGTAAGCATCATGCACAATCCGCTGCGCGCGTTCTTGTCATTCTCAGAGTAAAGTCTTATGTCTCTGATTTCAGTTTCGTTCTATTGTTGAGTTAGCGAAGTGATCTAGCCGATATAGCACTTGTGTTAGTTCTAAAGATAAGCTTCAGCTCCAGTCCTTGCCACTATGACTCATCATTTCCACAGTTGAACCGTGGTGTCATGGGGAGTTTCTCTTCATGAGTGTCCTGGCTTATGGTGATGTGTCTGCTTTCACACATAACTCGATTGTCCAGCTTGCTTTTAGTTGTATATCTAATCCAACTAGTAACAAATTGTCTTCTTTGTTCAGTGTATTTGTTGCGCGATATACTCTAGACTCAAATATGACGCATCTTCGTAGTGTATCGCATAATTGATCTATTCGTACTTTCGGAAAAACATATGTAGTCTTCTGGACCAAATGTTTGGAGTTCCTGGTGTCACAGTTCTGGTAGATTCATTTCTTTCTTCATCATCACTCTCGTAAGTTTCATCCTCATCATCTCCTCATTTTTTCATTTTCCAATTCTGCTCAAAACCGATATTGGACTACTCTAAACTACCACTTAGAAACCCTCATCAGAGACTTCCTTGTCTCAGCCAAACACTGTACAACAACTCGCAATTTATGCTCTCATTCAGACTTTCGTCTTCCCTGTACGGACTTTAATCTTGTGGAAGATGGCAGGAACCTCTGTTTTTTCTTTGGTTTCCATTCTAGCATTGGCTCTTTTGATTGATACGAGTTTGGCGCATTTGTGAAAATGACATTTGGATCACTTCACTATTATTTGGAGTTTGACCTTTCCCGCCATTTTCTCTTTCTGATTCCCATCATAGATTCCGATTTTGGGCTTATCTCGCTTCTCCTCGACTTTGTGCCTTTCTAATGGGTGGGGCTTTCTGTCGCTGCCGCCCATCTTTTCCTCCTTCCTTGTTCTGCAGGATTTTCAACGTTCACTGACTAGGCTGTGAGAGCGCTCGCTTCTCTATTTTTTATCTTTTCCTTTTCTTCCCCCTATTTTTTTGTCCCCTTTCTTTTTCCTTCTTTCTCCCTTCCCTTCATGTTTTTCCCCTTTTCTCCCTTTCCCTTTTTTTTTGCTCGACTCAGTCTTTTGGAGAACGGGTATTGGTGATATGGCCTTTGGTTATGTTCCAAGAACATAATGTTTCTCATAGAATTCTTGCTCATCTTCCCTTGGTCTCATCTCTTAACTTTAAACTCTTCCTGACGAGCCGCGTTTTTGATAGTTTTACATCATTAGTTCTGAAATGTTGTTAAAGCATTGTGCTTTGTCAGCCCGATCATTGGATTCAAACTGCAACTGTTGTACCTAATTCATACACTTTTTCTTTTTGTCTCAAGTTGCTCGTACTTTTCAGTTACCGTTGGGAACTGGTGCATTGAGTCTTCTCTTATTTTCTTGCTACTTGATTGTTTTTCAATGCTGGGAAATACAACATTTTTTTGTGATCCATCCTGTTAAGCTCCTCGCTCAGTAACTAATGCTCTATTACTTGCTGCTTCACGAGGCAGGTTTGGGCTTTTCCGCTGTCCCTGGGCATTCATTTTGCCTAACAATGCTAGCATTCCTAAAACCAATAAACAATATTGCCCAGATGGTAATCTGCCAGTTGATTTTGAACTCAGTATTTCACTGTATTTTCACCAATTAGTTTTTTCTTGGTAGTATGTACTACGTGATGTCATTTGTCAGTCTCATTGTGTTATATAATTAATTCTGTAAGTATAATAAGATTGTTCCCCGCCCAATCAGAGTTTTTCATTGAGATGGGACGGGTTAATGCTTGCTTGGTGCTTCCTCTGCACCTGAAAAAAAAAAAGAAACGAAGAAAGAAAGCCCAAATTTTATTGATAATTAACATTTCGGATAAATTATGTAATGATACCTAGGAAGGTGTAATTTTTGTGGGGTGGCTCATTTAGAAAATTCATATGTTGGATATGATCAGTATCTGGATTTTCTGTATATTACGGAGGCGGCATCTTTCTGTCTTTTTTAATACTTTTAGTAGATTAATTTACAGACTACGAGTTGTCCATATAA
>CALNVZ010000641.1:27289332-27301530 GCA_940671915.1 Paracentrotus lividus
AAATGGGCGGTAACTAGTTCAAAACGTCATCGGACGCAAAAATGAGTGGCATATTCTTGTTCAGCAGCCAAAATGGCCATAGAATTCACTTGTCTAGAAAAAAAAATGTCATTTGCCCACCCCTAATAATACACGAATAAAACACAATTACATCAGGTGTCCGGTGATCACGTGCACTACATGATATCTAACGTAGATAGGAAACTATTTTCATTCTTGAAAAAGAGCGCTAACAATCAAATCGCTTTTTCTTATGATATAATTTTCATTTAAAAAAATGTTTACTTTAGTCCGATTTGAATCTTATACTGGAATTCCTAATATACTTATTTCAGCAAGTAGGCATTCTTCACGATATAAGCGATAAATATGAGAAAGTATGTCATAAACAAATTTAATTTCATATCTTTTGTAAGTATATTTCCACGTCAATAATATGCCCTAATGCAGAGAGTGTTATCATTGGCGCTCCATGACAGAAAGGGGTATTAAGGTAATAACGGTGTTTCAGTGGATGCAAGCTTTCCATTATAGTATTTTTATATATTAGGGTAGAAGGCAGTGATGATAAATTGGTTCAGCGGTTACGCTCATAACTGATCAGTCACTTTCTATCCTCGGTTTCGACCCTATCTCGCTCACGTCTTTTGAATCCACGGGGTAAATAACAAAAATCCCGATCAAACAACACTATTAGATTCAGCGTCAAAAACCTACTCCTCACCCCCTCTCTCCCTCTCTTTTCGTGGAGTAGAAATTATTTTGTTCAAGTATCTATGTGGTGAACAAATAATAAACAAACACTATTGCTTAGTGTTGGGATTATCCAAATTGAGACTTGAATGAAGTCTCGATAGATAAAAGATAGACATATTCAAGGTAGATGTACTTATATTTAGGTGCATGGATCTATATTGTCCCACATCAGAGATTGAATTTCTATACACAACTCATCTTGCATTGAGTCTCTGTATTGTATTCAATTTTCTGAGGACTGTGTAGTTCCTCTTAGTGCAATACAGCAGGTGTATATAGACTGGTAAACATACTTTCTCCATGATACATCACTGGTCATCATGAGATCCTTTGCGAAGATATGAACACAAAATGCAATGTTGTACGATTGTGTGCCGTCATAAATGGCGCCTGTAATAAATGAGAAAGACGTATGCACACCTTTTCAAGGATAGAGATAGATAAAGAGAGAAAAAGAAAGAAAGAATGAACGAACTTATCAAAATTAAGTTCAACAATACAGGCTATCTAATGACGTATGGGACACTCATGTTAAAATTAATGGTCAGAGTTCAAATGGACCTATTATGATATGTGCTTGGTTTATTTTTAATCTTATTAAGGTATTAAAAATGGTATCTCACCTGAAGGGACGTCTCCGAGAAACGGAAACTCGGAAGACGTCGCAGAGACGTCTCCAAGATGGGACAAATCTCATTTAATATAAACAAATTAAATTTTTGCACGACTCCTGAGACGTTGCGGAGACGAAGATGATGTCTCGAAGCCGTCTCTGATATGTCTTTGAGACGGAGTCTGGAAAAAGTCTCAAACACGTCCCATGACAGATAGGATACCATTTACAACGTTTCAAGGAATGTGCAAGAATGTTTTTTCTACACTTACCAAACAAAGCTGCGCAAACAGGAAAGCTCAGACCAACAAATAGAAAGAATATTGGAACACCTGCTGAATATTGGTCCTTTCCGGTCGCATTCATAACGAGTAAGAATTGAGCTGGTTCCTTTGCGCCGATCATGATCCCGTAAACAGCTGACGTCATCAAGGACCAGAATGATTCTGCGATGAAATTGATAAAGAAATCTGCAGCCGTGACAAGGTTGACCACATAGTACATGTAGTACCAGATCTCCACCTTGACGTAACCTGCTGAAGAGAAAATACCGCCTCCAAGACGTCCAAAGAAGTTGCATACACATCCAACGATGGACATCTGAACTGCTTGATATGTCGGTAGACCTTTAGCAATGGCGTTTGGAATCACAAAAAGCAACCAGCCGCTGTAAGACAGGCCGCATAGAAACGCCTGAATGCACACAACAATAATTAGCGGGTGATCTCTAAAGATGCTCAGTTCGAAATATTGAACAATCGTTCGAAGCACGTTTCTCTTCCCTGTTTCAACTTGATTGGGCATGTGAATAACTGTTTCTTGATTAGAAGATGGACCAACGTCGTTTACTGCTACTATTGAACTTTCTTCTGCTGTTTTTGACAGATGATTTAATCCATTCAAAATTCGATCGCTATCTTTTCTCTTTGCGTTATCTATCTCGTGTTTCATGTATACAACTTGATCATTTGTGGATAAGTCGGCGGACTTACGATCACAAGGTACGCGGTTCGAATCCCGTCCATACCACTAGCATCCTTCGGCAAGGTGTCAACCTGCAAATTTGCCGTACTTGACCCAAGTGAGGTGAATGGGTACCGGTAGGGAGAAATTCCTTGAATGCTGTGAGCGCCTTTCGGGGTAGCCTAGCGAAGCCGGGTAATAATAATATGATAATGCGCCTTGAGCACTCTACAGAGTGGATACGTGCGCAATACAAATCACATTATTATTATTATTATTATTATTATTTGTAGCTTCCAAATGTTGATAGATCTGCGAGACCTCTTCACTATCAGTATCTTTCCGATCATCAGCATCTTTAGCACCTATGCCATCATCATCACATTTTCCACCATTCCCTGGAGCAGGGCTGTTTATGCGCGGGTTTAGCGAATCGAACGTTGGATTTACGAAGCCTTCGACATTGTCAGATGCAATATAATAGCTTCTGGAGATTGTTCATTTTTGACATGGGTTCTAAGAGGGCGCCACTCACCATCATATTGGCATTGATACCCCAAGTACAAGCACAGCTCCCCTCCATCCATAAAGGTTCACCAGGAATTCAGAGAGGAGTGGATGCAGCATCACACCTGTACTACCACCTGATAAGAGAATACCAGTAGCTAATCCAAAGCGATCAGGAAAATAACGGGCTGGACAAGAGTTGGTTGGTGATATATGAAGAGCACATATCACAGGGCTTCAAATCAAATTCATGTAGAATCAAATCTAAAATATTGATGCTGTTTGAGTCTATGATTAAATCGGAGGTCCAGTCTCTCTCTGTCTGTCTCTCTATCTCTCTCTCTCTTTCTCAACCTCTATAGTGAATAACTTATTACCAATTTGGTAATATGGTATATTTTGCCTAGACTAGATGATTAGGGAATTTGGCCCGTATTCACAAAGGTGTCGTAAGTTAAGATATAGCTTAAGTCTGTGGTTTATCTATTTGTAGAAAAATGTGACACAATCTCGAACGATAGACATAATATATGTTCCATTTATCAGAATTTGCAGGTATACTGAAACTAATAAAAACTGTCTGGAAATTATAGGTACAGATGTTTTTCTAACCATTAAAGCATGATTCTAGAATCCAGTAAATACAGTTAACCACGGATTCTTAACTTAAGAAAACCTTTGTGAATATGGGCATTTGACTCGAATATTCGAATACCAGTCATATATATTGCAGGTAATTCCATTTCGTGTATCTTCCATGATCATTACGATAGTACTTAATTACCAGACTAGTATAGTCTACATCACACCCTTTAAACTAAATGTCATAAATATTTTATTTTATTTTTTACTTTTTTTTTTCTTTACAATGCTCTATCTTGTTATAATGTATTCCTCTCTCAAAATTCCCTTTTTCACTCATTTACCTCATTGTCACTTAAACCTCCTTTCACTTCACTTTACTGCTATATATCTAACCGTTTTAATATCCTCTCTATCTCCCTCACACCTTCACTCACTCCCCCTCTTTCCTTTTAATCTCTCTGTCACTTCCCCTCTCTATCTCTCCTCTGTCACACCCCCTCTCTCTCTTCCTCTCCCTCTCTCTCTCCCTCTCCCCCCCTCTCTCTTCTCTCTCTCTCGTACACACCCCTCTCTCTCTTCTCTCTCTCTCTCTCCCTCTCCCCTCTCGCCCCCCCCCTCTTCTCTTCTCTCTCTCTCTCTCTTATATCTCTTTTTATATTTTCTTTCTCTAATCTCTCTCTCTCTCCTCCCTCTTCATATCTCTGTCTCTTCCCCTCCCTATATAACTTAATTTGCATGTCTTTCACACTCCTCTATATCTTCCTGACTCTTATCTCTCCTTATGCCCCCACCCCCCGTGGTCCCCTTTCATTACCGATTCGGCATCCAATTCCTAATACATTGAAAATAATAAATATCTAGTGAAATTATATTAAAGGGGAAGTTCACCCTGGGTTAAAATTGGTTTTAGAAAATGAAGAAAAATAAAAGAAAATTTATTAAGGTTTGGAGAAAATCGACAAAACAATAATGAAGTTATGAATATTCAAAGTCACGTGCGAGCAGTTGTCCTATGTGTTATGTAGTGTAAATTCCATAAAGTGTCATTTTTTTCAAAACAAAACTAATTATGTCATCTATCAAGTTGACCCATTCCTTTATCAAGAACCAAGACAAATTTGTGGAATTTACATTGCAAAAACGTTTTACTGCACAATGAAAATTATTGATATAGAACAAAAAATATATATATATATATATATATATATATATTAAATGACGTAAATAATGGTTTTATATCTGCAATCATAAATTAATCACTTTGCTCAAAGTTTATGAAGCATAGTCAATTAAAATGTAACAATTAAACATAAAATCGTTTTCATACAGGAATACATGATAAGAAAATATAAATGCATGCATTAAAAATAATATTTCTGAAATACTGCTGTATACGATTTAAAATAGATTTTTAAAGAAATTTTTGACTGCGACGATTAATGCAAATGTGTTTTAAAAAAAATAAAAATATTATAATAATCCTTGTGTATGCTGTCAAAATTCCTGCAACGAGTTGCATATCAATATTGACTATCAACTTCTTGATTTCTTAATTTTTTTCAATACGGTCTTTATTCTATTAAGCATTTAGAAAATAGTTAATCCGACGCCAAAGTTCGTAATTGCATGAAAAATGAGGTTATCAAGAGATATGCTGATACATCCGACAATTTTATCAAATATTACAGAAATGAACATTATATCAATCCTTAATACAAATTATGTTCATGTTCTACGCGTATTCACCTGCCAATAAAGTTATATGTTTAAAAAATGTACACAATATACCATTTTATATAAAGCCTCATTTCTATAATATATTTTTAATAAAATGTAAATACTTATGAATAAAAAGTTTTGAAATGAGTGTAGTTTTGTCAATGAAAAAAAAAAATCATATATGAAACAGATATAGACATCTGACTGATAATTATTTTAACAGTCATTAGAACCCTGTCTGGACGGGGCCCAGATCTCATAATTGGTGGAAATGTGTTTTGTACAAGTTCTGTATAAATTGCCAATGTTCGATACTACACTGAAAAGATAACTTTGTCACAAGGCCAAATTAATTCGTCAATCGGGGTAAAATAATTTGTTTTGCGATATAACTGTGAAATGACAAACTCATGGTAGTATACATAACAAATTGATCGAGCACTATTACAAAGTTTCAACTGGTGTTGACAAAAACAAACTTGCGCATGACTGATTTATTTGCAAGACGACTCTTCGCAACCGTAATTGACAAATCCTCTTCGCAGTCAATGTAGAAATGACGATTTTAAGTCGGCCATAACGAATTATAATACAAATTATTTGCTGAAAAACAAATCAATTTGTTGACGCAAAATGCATGACAAATTTAGCTCCTGAAGACAGTTTGGGAAACCCCGCACATAATCAGCGTCTTCGAATCACTCGCCGGTCGCCGTGATTTAGCTGCGAGGCAAGGCTTGAGTAGATCGAAAAAGGTAAACTTTTATACTAAAAAAATAAATTTGAATATGTTTCCTCAGGAATTTCGAGGTTCTATTAAAACTGACAAAAATATTAACTATCTGTATTGTTTGTTTATTACAGGTGTGTTTTCTGACTGTTACATGACAAATTAACGTCAAAATGCAGTACAAATTGATGAATGAAAAAAACAAATTGAAAAATGAGAATGAGGAATTAAAATGTTGCAATGACAAACTTTGAAAAAGGTTTGTCAAATTAGACCACTTTTCATGACAAATTAAAATTCGTCATGTTATGGTGCATGACAAATCTATAATGACAAATCTTTGGCATGACAAATTTATTAATTTGTTAAATTAAACCACATTAATGACAAATTTATATTTGTCAATTGACAAAGTTATCTTTTCAGTGTACGATTAAATAAACTGTACGCTTCCTGAAATATATGCCATGTATAAATTTCGTTCATTCTAACCTTTCCATACCCGCTGAACTCGAGAAAATATCCTTCATTTATACGATTTTTTTTACAAACTTAATATATATATATATATAAATAATTGGTTTGCAGATTTAATTCAATTCAAATCAAATCAAAAGATGAAATACATAAACATTTGTTTAAAAGAACATTTTGGTAGGAAGCAAGAGCATGAGGCTAGAATAGGGGTCGCCATAGCAATACATATTTACATTATATAGATTTACATGAAATACAAAACTAGAAGAAATAAAAAGGATAAGAAAAGAAAATGAAAGGGAAAAATGGAAAGAAAAGAAAATAAATGAATAGAAGAGAAAGAAGAACGAATGTATAAAAAGAAAGAGAACAAAAAAGGAAGATATGAAACAAAAATCACACTTGGAATAGAATAAAATACATGCATTTCTTGTTTTTTTGTATTACAGACATTATTCGCCCCTAAATAATGGGACACAAAATAAAGAGTAGGCATTTCTCCCACACATCTATACACGCCTTGAAACAAGATGGTAATAATAGACCGCCTCTTATATGCATGTCTTTGTTATACACCTTGATGAATTCGTATCATTTGGTATTTCATTAACTATGCTGTTCATCATAACCACACTTAACAAGATTATAGTACTGATGAAGAAAGTATATTAATGTTTAGCGTTCATTGTTTTACGTTTGCAAGCATCCAGTAGATTATCAACTAATTTTTGATAACTTGTAAAATAGGGGCGAAATAAAAATGGAAACTGGACCACCCCCCCCCCCCACCCCCCCCACCCCCCCCCCAAAAAAAAAAAAAAAAAAAAAAAAATAGCTTTTTTTGTTTTATTTTCTAAACATTTCAAAAGCATGACAAAAACATGAATATACAGTAATGTATGAATTCGATAAAACTCAATATGGGTGAAATTTCAAGGGATTATTATTATTATTATTATTTTTTTTTTATTATTTATTTTTCTTTATTCTAATGCGACAACGGTTTATGATGCAGATAATTTACATACATTGTACTCTTATTACTAATTTGATATTTCTCATTATTAACGCTGAATGTTCCGCTTATATGTCTTATGGTACCCTAAAGCATTAAATTAAATGTTTTCAGAGGCTGAATTTATTTTTGAATATGAGAATAACATCCCCATCACAAGCAATCATCTGCCCCGATGAAGTCATCATTACGCGAGATGTACCAAGGTGATTCAACCGATCCTGCTTCTCCGTCAGTCTGGTTGTTATAGGGAATGATGCTACTCTTCTCTTCTTCATATCACCTCCACTCATCACCTGATCAATTACACACGTCTTGTACTCATCATCTGATGTCACGACGTAGAGGTCGTCTGTCATAGGATCAATACAGACATTCAAGATTACATCACTGTGGGGGATTTCCCTGTGAGCACCCTCTCTGTCGATGATAAACAATCTGCGATCTGCTGGGTAGGGTCGAGCGATGATGTGACCAGATGACAGCACACCAACCATCCATATATTCTCTTTACACGTGATTGTATTGATGATCTTACTATCAACTGGGTTGATGACGAATATCTTAGATTGACGCGACTCAGCAGAGAAAATCATTCCATCCTGATTAACAGTAACAGACACCCTTATGTCATCAGTCCTCGTGTTTCTTGGTATTGTGACGTCATTGATCAGCTTCCACTGTCTGTCGTACACACTAATGCATCCTGTCAAACTGTCTCCTGTACAACCTTTACGCCCTTTGCTGCATACTACCTTTTCATCATTCAGCAATACACAGGATGTAACATACGATGAATCACTACCTGTTATCACTCTCTCAGTGTGTTTAGTGTTCATATCTAACATGTATGTATGAGAAGCGCCCAATAGTCTATCATGAATGATCACGTTTAATTCATCTATGCATCCGACAACAATTGGGAATTTGAACTTATCCTTAACATTGATTGTATCAATGAGCTTCCACTCCCCATCATACCCATCAATCCTCCCATTATACTTCTCCCTCCCAACACCCTTCACAAACCTCACACCTGACACAGTACGAGTGATATGTTTCACCCCATCCGCATTCAGTGGCTTCTTTAGTTCATCAGTCACTGATATGTTCACACGATGCCCGTCTTTGACTACATTTTTATCGTCCTCGATTACTGTGTCAAGTGTCTGTATTGTAGTTTCTAAGGTTTTCGTGTCATCTAGGCATGATTTCGCCAACTCATCAATCTTTCTGTCTATTCTTTCGACGATAGTTTTGAATGTCAGTATGAAGAATGCGTTGGGCATTGTCTATGGGTTCTTGTCTTTTCTCTGCAGTGGTTCTGTTTAGTTTAAGTCGCTCCTTTCTCTCTTCGTTGTTCAATCGAATCCTCTCTTTAGCCTTTGAATTTCTTCTTGGATTTTGTATTCTTCTCATCAGTCTCCTGATTTATTTTTGCAGCATCTTCTTGTTCTCTGTCTTTGTTTTATTTTCGTCGCTCGGATTGATGCCATATCGACTTCATCTTTTACAGCTTGAAGACGAGTGTCAGTGTCCTTTCTACATTGAATGATCTTTTCTTCGTGAGCGCAATGTAACTTTACCTTGTCCTTCGTTTGTTCCTTCAAAGCATTCAACTTGGCTTTATTTTCCATGATTGCGCCCTCTATGTCCTGTCGTACGCTATCTTGCTGATGGTGATCTATTAATGCGCATGAATAGCATAACCAACACCATGTGTTTTACAATACAATTCAATATCTTTTTATCAGTTTCTCACAATATAATTGGGCCCACCCTTTCTTGCTGCCAATACATCCCTCTTAGAAGCGCAGTATCACAGAGCTTTTTTTTCCCTTCACGTAGTACGTCACGTCACTGATCGCCTCACAACCGTTTCCTTCACAGACGGTTTCTGCAGAGCTAAATTTAGACGCCCTGACGATCTACAGGAAAAGCATAAGAAATGGAGACGTAAGGGAAGATAAAGAAAGGGACAGATGAATGGGAGAAAAGTGTATATAACAAATCGAGGAAAATTGAAGAGCTATAGAGCAGCGAGGGGTTAGAGAGAAAACGAATAGAGAACGACAAAAAAAAGAGAGAGAGAGGATGAAGGAGGATGGACAGATGAGGGACAAGCTAAAACTGAAGGATTGAGAAAATTAATGAAAGCAGATGAACCCGGGGGGGGGGGGGGGGGGGTTACTCACCACATGATGTGCTACGCATGCGTGTCCCCAAAAAGCGTTCGAAAAGGGTCTGTTTACAGCCTTTCGGCGGCGTCAAAGCTTTCCTTAAAAAAGGGGTATTTTTTAATTTCAATCGCCATTTTCAATAAAAATAGGAGTGTTTTCAGCGGAATTATTGTATTTGGGGTCAAAATTTCACGATGTTTACGCCATTTAGGGTATGTTTTTCCAGTCTGATGAGGTCTAATGATGTCCTTATCACCTCCCTAATGTCAAAGAGTATACATTTTGAAAACACAAGTACATGGAATGTGACCTTTCATTGATTGTTCGATTTTCACGTTAATTGAAACATTTGAAACATTACGACGACTATGTTTAAACTATTTATAGAGTATTACTATTTGTTTCCACTCTGATTAAGTACGAATTGTTTGTATATATTACTATATTCATGAATTATTGTAAATTAATTTATGTTCAAAACGTTGACAAAATACCATGTACATTTTACTTATGAAGTCTAATAAATTGAATTCAATTCAATTCAATTCAATTCAATCACCATCTCCAACATATTTGCGATTAATATGATATGGTGAAAATCTTCAGGAAAATAATTATTTCCCATTGCTTATACGGCAAAGGAAAAAGAAAATAAGAAAAAAGCACAGATTCGTGGAGGTAAATTAAGTTTATGAACTTAATACAGCGTGATTAATCTCATACTACAGATGGATTCTTAGGTTTAAGGATGTATTTGTTTAGATTAAGTGTATATGGTGCTGATAACACAATTTCTACTATCCAAACATATTAATGGGATATTTACCTTTTTATGAGATAACTATTTGTTGAGAAAAAAAATGATAGTAACATAGAGAGGTTAAAATAGAGACATAATTAAGGGTTACATAGAGATAAACGAAAAGAGAGAGAGAGAGAGAGAGAGAGAGAGAGAGGAAGAGAGAGAGAGAGAGAGAGAGAGAGAATGAGAGAGAGGGGGTGATAGACAGAGAGAGAGAGAGAAAGAGAGAGTGAGTGAGAGAGAGAGAGAGAGATAGAGTGAGAAAGAGAGAGAGAGAGATAGGGGGAGGTCTAGAGAGAGAGGAGAGAAATCCAAATACAAAATACAGACGACCAAACAGAAGTAAGCCGGCGAAAGAGAGAGCAAGACGGATAGAGAACATACAAAGATAATAATCTGAGGTACTAGAAACCCATTCTGGACCAACGCCTGATTTACAGTACATTTCATACATTCCCGATTTAAACATAATCGCCGAGACCCCCACCCCCGCCACCCCCTCTCGAAACTATGATACTCCTCCGAAGCCTATGGCCAAAATTTCTGAACTGAATGAAAGATCGCGTGACTAATTTAGTTCAAAGTGTTTATTTGCTTGTGATCATATAATTTGGATGTTGATAAGATTTTTTTTTTCCAATAAGATAATTGAGACTATCCAAACAAATCAAGATAGGTGAGTAACTTAAGATTTTTTTAAGAGCTGAAAATTTGCCTGAAAAGAACGGGAGGTGTAGCTATGAAGATATATAAATCTTGTTCTTTCTTTTTTCATGACCATAATTACTTTACATAATTTAAGTAAAAGATTTGTAACATTTAAACAACATCTATTTTGACATAAAGGAATATGTATATAGGCAATATTGCATTATATCGAAATGACATTGTGTAATATCAAAGTCATAATTTATTTTTCCGTCCCTTTCTTATGTTTCCCTTTACTCTCTCTCTCTCTCTCCCTATCTATTTCTCAATCTCCCCATTTTCTCCCCTCTCTCTCTTTCAATCCCTTTTGCCTTTTCCATTATAACTATATTATTTTCTCTTAACATTTTTCTCTTCTTGCTCTGTATCATCACTTTTTTTTTTTCAAATGCAAGTATGACGTTTTACAAAATATGTTCAACATTTACGCTACTTAATCTTCGATTTTATTGAATCCTTATCTTTTTAATTGTTCCAGTATTTATGTGCATTTTAAACTAGTGGCAGAACTTCTGAATTAACGAACGAACATTTCATCTCATCCTTTGCATTGTCGCTGTTAAAACATCCACATACTAAAAAAATACGACACAATCATTTCAATCAATATGAAACGATCTTCAGTAGGAATTTAGTCGTTATTATAAACACAGTAAATACTTACAATCCGAAAGGAATGGATTTCCTTCTTTCAAATATTATTTAGATGATGAGAAAAAAACCAAGGAAACAAAACACTGCTCCGTAGACGTAACACAAGTTGCATCCGAGTTGTTACGAGGAAAACCGATTTCTGAACTAAATATCGCGTGACTGCATGTGTACTGATATTAGTAGAGTTCAAAGTATTTATTTATTCTTTATCATGAGCTTCGCTTTATAAGATAATAGATGATATTAAAAATGAGTAAACATATAAAGCTATAATTATTTCTTTTGAGAGACTAAAAGAGGTAGGTGTTTATGCTGATTAAATGGAAAGTTCACCTTGCACTTTATTTGCTTAACAAAAAAATAAATAAATAAAAGAACCCATTTCACAAATAGCTAGCCACAAAAATAAACCTGGGTATGTATGGAGAGGGAGTTAGGAAAACATTCGCCCTTTGTCCACTCCTTTATAGGGATGCAGTAACATTAACC
>CALNVZ010000641.1:27330758-27341931 GCA_940671915.1 Paracentrotus lividus
CTGACTAGCTTTAAAGCTAGTCAGTCTGGGCATCACTACGACTAGCTTTAAAGCTAGTCGGTCTACCCGTTTAGGTTTTCAGTGTAAGTTTTAGTAAGTAAATTTCATAACTGCCTGCACACTGAGATTTAGTTCATATATCACCAACCTTTTCACTTCACATAAACCAAATTAGATTATTCAAGGTTAATATCATCCAATGTACAGTATATGGTTTCAATATCTTTCATTGCTTACATTGCACATTATATATTGATAATCCGTACTGAAATTATATGATGTAAATATGTATTATTTACATATCCCCAGTTCCATTCTTTCTCTCTTTCTCTCTCCCCCCCCCCCTCCTCTCCTCCCCCCTCCTCTCTCTCTCTCTCTCTCTCTCCCTTTCTCTTTCTCTCTCTCTCTCTTTATCTCTCTCTTTCTTTTGTTCTCTCCATCACTCCCTCTCTCTTCTCTGTCTCTCTCCCCCTCTCTCTCTATCTATTTCTTTCTCTCTATCTCTCTCAATGCATCAGCTCGGGCACCACGACAATTCTTGTTAATCATGTTAATGCAGTAAATCAAAATATGTTCATTATGAAAACTTTTGTTATCAACTTTATCTGAAAAGGAAACAGATTGCATATGTATGTTCCTAGAACATGCCCGCCACTCGCTTCTTCACGTATAGTCATGCATAATGTATTCATTAAAACATTTTGTAGTTGGAAAACGAAATGCATGTACACATTATTCAGGAGTTTTGACTAGAGATATGCACGGCTGATCTTTATAAATACCGCAATAGAAATGTGAATAATATCATGCTTATCAAATGTTAAAAAAAAAAACATTTTTCCCCTAATTCCTTCTTGATGTTGTCGTCGTTTCATAAAATTCATCGAATCGAGCTAATATTACATGACAGTCATACCATAGTCATATCTCTAAATGTAAACTGATATAATAATATATATGGTTATATATCTTTGTTTGTTTTGCTGTTCATTTTTTGGTTGGTGTCACTGGACTTTACATTATAACTTCTTATTTTGATATTGTGCCTCGGTGCTGGTATACGTTAATTATGAACCTCTTCATATAATGCTAGAGAAGTGGTCCATGAAATACAACCCATAATTCCATTTGAACATGTTTATAATAACCGCGTCATTGTTCTTAAACTCCGACTGAGGATAATCCAGTCTGTGACATCATTTATTAAGACAATGTTTCAGAGTTATATCAGTCATTACACATAACGTACAATTTGTTAAACAATGTCAAATGAGCTTTCTCCTTCGGTTTTTTATTTTATTTATTTATTTATTTATTTATTTTTTAATCTCTATTATATAAAACCATGATGTTTCTCAAGACTTGAGAACAATTTCTTATCACTGTGTTGGTTACGTGTTATGCAATCAAGATGGCGTCTAATAATAATAATAATTATAATACCGGTTTCTTATAAAGCGCTTTACCTGTTGATATGAATAATTTAAATTCTATCTCCTGAGAAGTGATCCCTGATATGTTAAAATATACTGCCATAAACACTTTTCATGCAGGTGCAAACATACCGCTGGTACAGAAGGAAAATACTGCAAGTTTGAAACAACTAAAACTAATGCAGAATATATTAAAGGGATGCGGTAACTTTGAATGATATTCAAATCACATTTAATTCGATTTAGCTTATTTTGCCAACATAATGATTATAAACACTTAGGTCGGTCTGGTATCTCTTCAAAATTGCAAGCTATTTGCTTGCTTTACCTTCGAGATATCAATGATTTTATACTCAAATTTTATAACCCAACCCCGGATGGCTTATAAAACCAAGTGCTTTTCCACATAGCGCAACATACACCCATTTCCTGTTGTATAGTCCCCGTCCCTAGCGGCCTGCTGCGCTAGCAGAAGAGGATACTGGTGTTTGGCTGTATGCTTGGCATTGTTTGTTACACTGTTTTAAGGTAGTAAATGACTTCCATTTCATCTGAAACTTTCAGTAGTTTGTTTTTAGTGTTGGAACAATATAATTTTGTTAAAGGAGAATTGTCCACACAAAAAATGAGAACTTGCATATATGAGTGATCACACTCAAATATCCAAGTATTTTTGACAATATAGTGACACACATCCATGAGTGCTTTCACTCAATAACGCTACTTTGAAAACGCACCTAATCGAGTATTTTTAATTTGACAATATAGTGACACACCAAAATGATTTTATTTAATTAACTCATTTTATTGAGTAACATAACTAATTGTTTTGAGTACACTGCACAAACTAATCTAGTGAGTAACGCTTTACATACTCAGAGAGTCAGTAAGTAAAGGTTGCACAAACTCATCAACTTGCTTGTGATGAGTTTGTGCAACCTTTACTTACTGACTCTCTGAGTATATAATGAGCTTTCGGGAACACTACGGAAGGTAACAAGACGGTACGTTTAATCGACCGTACTAGCCTCGCACTCGCACTACCGTCGTGACTTGTAAGCACTTTCGCAGTCTGCGAAGACGACGGTGAACAGCATTTCTGTGTATCTCCTCTTTATTTCTTCTTCTTTAAAAAAATTCCTATGTATTTCTTCGTTTTATCTTTCTGTTACCTTCCTTTCTATCATTTTTAATGTATTCACTCTGTCTTGTCTTTCTTTTTATTCTCTTCTATCATTTCTTATGTATTTCTTTGTTTTATCCTTCTTTCCTCTTCTCTCCTATAAATTCTTATGTATTTTTTTGCTTTATCCTTCTTTTCTCTTCTCTTCAATCATTTTCTATGTATTTCTTTGTTATCTTATTTCCTCTTCTCTCCTAAAATTATTATGTATTTTTGTTTCTATCCTTCTAATTCTTCTTCTCTTAAAATCTATTCTTATGAATTTACTTTGTTTATCCTTCTTCCTCTCTCTCCATTAAATTCTGATATGTAATACTTTGTTGCTATCCTTCTTTCCTCTTCTCTTCCTATAAATGCTTTTATTTCTTTCGTTCATAGTACCTTTCTTTCTCTTCTCTCCTATAAATTCTTAATGTTATTACTTTGTTTTATTCCTCTTTCCTCTTCTCTCCTATAAATTCTTATGTATTTCTTTGTTCTATCTTCTTTCTCTTCTCTCCTATAATTCTTAATGTATTCTTTCTTGTTTTATCCTTCTTTTCCTCTTCTCTCCTGATAAAATTCTTATGTCATTTCTTTGTTTATCCTTCTTTCCTCTTCTCTCCTATAATGTCTTATTTTATTTGTTTATCCTTCTTTTCCTTCTCTTCAATATTTCATATTGTCATTACTTTGCTTTAATCCTTTTTCCTTTCAATCTCCTATAAATTTCTTATGTATTTCTTTGTTTTATCTTCTTTCCTCTTCTCTCCTATAAATTCTTATGCATTACTTGTTTTATCCTTCTTTTCTCCTTCTCTTCAATCATTTCTTATGATTACTTTGTTTTATCCTTCTTTCCTCTTCTCTCCTATAAATTCATTATTATTCTTTGTTGTATCCTTCTTTCCTCTTCTCTCCTTTTAATTATATATGTATTTCTTTGTTTTATCCTTCTTTCCTCTTCTCTCCTGGTAATTCTATGTATTTCTTTGTTTTATCCTTCTTTCCTCTTCTCTCCTATAAATTGTATGTATTTCTTTGTTATCCTTGTTTCCTCTTCTCTTCTTATAAATTCTTATGTATTTCTTTGTTTTATCTTCTTTCCTCTTCTCTTCCTAAATTCTTACTTATTTCTTGTTGTATCCTTTCTTTCCTTCTTCTCTCCTTTAAATTCTTATGTATTTTCTTTGTTTATCCTTCTTCCTCTTCTCTCCTGTAAATTCTTGATGTATTTCTTTGTTTTAATCCTTCTTTCCTCTTCTCTCCTATAAATCATGTATTTCTTTTGTTTATCCTTCTTTCTCTTTCTCCTATAAAATCTTATGTATTCTTTGTTTTATTCTTCTTTCTTCTCTCCTAGTAAATTCTTATGTATTTCTTTGTTTTATCCTTCTTTGCTTCTTCTTTCAATTCATTTCTTCATGTATTTCTTTGTTTTGTCCTTTAACTTTCATTTCTATATATATATTTCTTCCTTCCATTTGCGCTTTTATCATTGAAATGTATTTCTTTGATTTTATGTATATAAAACAACAAGACTTTGCCTACCGTAGTCATTCTACACCGTACGCTAAACGCTCGAACTACCGTCCTGTTTGGGAAGAAGACGTTAGCAAAAAGAGATTGCGCATGCGCAGTTCGATTTTTGCTCTGGAGAGCTACCGTAGTCATGCTACCGTGTGCTCCGAAAGCCGCTTAATATGTAAAGCGTTACTCACTAGGTGAGTCCTATTCCTTTTTGTTTGTTTGTTTGCCTGTTTTTTATAATGATATTTGGAATGTTCCGATTGATATTACACATCAACCAATACCACCTGCATTACTCACTTCAGTGCATCAATTCACACAAACCAATACTTGCATTGATATATGCATTTCAAATTACTCAAACTGTGTACAATGACTGACAAAGTAATGGGAAACCCATGCATGTTAATCTAGTTGTTAGTGTTATCAGACGATGTATATCATCGGAACATTCCAAATATTCCAAAAAGCACATTAGTGAAGATTTGGTGAAAATCTGATAAATGATGAGAAAGTTATGAGTATTTGAATATTGAGATCTCTATAATGACATAGGAAATCTCCCATTGGCAACACGGTCACCATTTGTGATGTCACAACGGGAGAACTCCCCATATGGTGTGCACAAAAACTATTCAAAATGTCTCTTTATTTTCATTCTAATGATAGAACAGCTTTTCTTTTCAGGAAATATTATGACTTCCATATATTTACAAGTCATCCCATGAAAATATTCTTCATTCTCCCTTTAGAATCAAGAAAAAAGAGGATTTTAGTACAATGTGTACAATAGATATGGGAAAGATCTCCCTGCATTACATCACACATCATGGTCGCGTGGCCAATTGGAGGATCTCCATATCATAAGTGATCTCAAAATCTAAAAATGCATACCTCTCTTATTCATTGCCTGATTTTTCTGAAACTTTCCCAACATGTTTTGGGGGTTTGTCTCCATTCACTGAAGCTAAATTTCTCTGAGGGGATAATTCCCCTTTAATCTTGATCTAATTGCTCTTGTTTTTTAATGTTACCAAATCCCGTTAACAACAGACAGGCTTCGGTGATCTCGTTCAGGAATGCTGTATTCATCCAGGTAATAAAATCCAAGTAACAAAAGCATTTACATCACACCGACTGACCAATGGTTTGTCAGTTTAGAGCAATATGACTGACCAACCCCTGATGATCAAAGCAAACTTTACATGAATGCCCAATGTTTTGTCGATTTAGAGCAATATGACTGACCAACACCTGATGATCAAAGCAAACTTTACATGAATGACCGATGGTTTGTCGGTTTAGAGCAATATGACTGACCAACCCCTGATGATCAAAGCAAACTTTACATGAACGACCGATGGTTTGTAAGTTTAGAACAATATGACTGACCAACCCCTGATGATCGAAGAAAACTTTACATGAATGACCAATGGTTTGTCGGTTTACAGCAATATGACTGACCAACCCCTGATGATCGAAGCAAACTTTCATGAATGACCAATGGTTTGTCGGTTTAGAGCAATATGACTGACCAACCCCTGATGATCAAAGCAAACTTTACATGAATGACCAATGGTTTGTCGGTTTACAGCAATATGGCTAACCAACCCCTGATGATCAAAGCAAACTTTGCATGAATGACCAATGGTTTGTCGGTTTAGAGCAATATGACTGACCAACCCCTGATGATCAAAGCAAACTTTACCTGAACGACCGATGGTTTGTAAGTTTAGAACAATATGACTGACCAACCCCTGCACACAAAAAATAAGAACTAGTTTCCATGAGTAAAACCCGTTTGCTACTCTTGGAGGCGAGTGCTTTTATTCGTGTATCACGTATTTTTAAAAGAGAGAGATAAAGCAGGAGGATAAACAATCACACATGCATCGTTAGGTAGATCATGGAGAGATTGATATAGTAGTATATCAGACTCCGTATATATAATAAGGTAGCGTCAGCCTTTGCAAGTAGTCAAATAATATAAATAATCCGGGAACCATTCCTAGTCAATTATGAAGTCAAGTGTATAAAAACCAGGCAATCCACATAGAACAAAACCGATAAAGGAATAGGACTACACCGCCAAAGACAAAATATATTAAGAGGCAATGCTCCGAAGATCGCACTATAATCTTATCGCTCACACAGCTATGATTCAACGCTCCACCCACTTAGTAGCAATCAGTGCTTGAGTGCAATATCGATATATGGTTCTTGCTAGAGCTAGACTGGCACTGTAAAAAATTCATTATCCTAATTATTGTATTTATCGAACGCTCGAAAATATAACTCGTAGAAACGAGAAATGCGATACCCGATGTGGATCCCTCGATATTAAGCTCGAGCAGATACCAGGGATTTAGCCACAGAAGTAAGGCGTACCGGCGCTGATGGCGCAACATTAAAGAGGTACCCGTGTTGTCATTAGCCAGTAAAAATTACTGTCTCAAATTGCTGTGTGTTCTTTCTTGCTCAGCCAGAGACCGCGCTGGTAATATCAACGATGTGATTCGAGAGCTGGTCAAGATTTGGTAGCTCAGATTTTTCGTTTGCATACTACTGAGCAGGCAACTATGACAGTAAGAATATGACATTATACGGTTGATCATATTCTAGGAAAGTGTTATGCCAAGTTGGCATTAGTTTCGCAATATTTGTGAAAAAAGGAATGACAGCATAACTTTAAGGCACATCATATTGTATTTAATTAACAGTCGATTGTTCTACTTCTGCCGATGCTTTGGTATCAATTAAAATAGAGAATGGACCATTTAGTTTTCTTTTATTGCTGATATAAGATGTGAGTTAGTTTACCAGACATTTAAAAGATGGAGTATTCGATAAAACAAAATAAGTTAAAAACGGTTTTATTAAACGTGGCAAAAATCAAATAATTTGCAGAGAAACATATATTTTTCCTTTGCAACTGTGCTGATATCATTATACTCACATGAGACTATTGCCAATCTATTTAACGTAAAAAAAGGGGGGGGGGAGTCCCGCACGAATGAGTGATATAGGTAATACTCCATATTAAAGTATTTCAATTCAATGTCTTTAAATGCTGATTATTTTTGAATATGAGATATCATCACCCCACGCACAAGCAATCATCTTCCTGGATGACGTAATCATCAAAATAAGATGATGTAAGGTGCTTCCCCCGACTACCCTTCTTTCCACCTGGGTTGTTATAGGGAAATGAATGCTACTGCTTCTTTTCTTCATATCCACCTCACTCCAAATCACCTGATCAATAAACACGTCTTGCTACTCATCATCTGATTGTCACAACGTAGAGGTCCGTGCTGTCATAGGATCGATACAGGCATTCAAGATTACATCACTGTGGGGAGTTCCCTGTGAGCACTCTGTCTGTCGATGAATGAATACTCTGGCGACCTGCTGGTGAGGGTCGAGCGAATGATGTGACCGTGATGACAGCACACGCAAGCTCTTCATATTCTCTTACATGTGATTGGGTATTGATGATCTTATCGCATCAGCTGGGTTGTGACGTATTATCATTAGTCTGAACCGCGTCTCAGCAGAGATATCATTCATGCCTGATCAACATCAACACCCACCCATGTGGAATCAATTCGGTGGTGTTTCTTGTATTCGTGACGCTCATTGATTAGCTTCCCACTGTATGGTCATGACCGCTGATGCATCCAGTCACTGTCTCCTGTACAACTTGTATGCTGTTTACCGCATACTATCTGCTCATCAATTCAGCAATACACAGGATGTAACACGTGATGTATCACGACCCTGTTATTCACTTTCTGAGTTGTGTTTAGTTTCATATCTAACATGTATGTATGCCTACCTACCTATTAGTCTGTCCATTGTATGATCACGTCCTATTTCATCTGTGTTTCGCTGCAAATGGTCGGGAAATGTGATTTTATCTCTTGACATTGATTGTATGCAATGAGGCTTCCACTTCCCATCATACCAAATCAAATCCTCCCATTATACTTCTCCTCCCAACACCCTTCACAAACCTCACACCTGACAACAGTACGAGTGATATGTTTCCACCTGCCCATCCTCATACAGTGGCTTTCTTTAGTTCATCAGTCACTGGGATGTGTTCACCGATGCCCCGTCTTTCAGACTACATTTCTATCTCCTCGATTACTGTGTCAAGTCTCTGTATTGTAATCCTCAGTGGTTTTCATGTCATTCTTACATGACTTCTCCAACTCACCAAATCTTCTCTCTTTCCTCTTACTAATATTTAGAATGTCAGCAATGGAGAATGCGTTGGGTATTATGCTATGGGTTTCTTGTCTTTTTTCTGCATTTTTTTGCCCCTGTCAGATTCAAGTAGACATTTCTCTCCTCTTCATGTTCATTTGAAATCCAATGTAAAGTACGCTTTTTGCAAGCTTCCTCTTTGAGCTTTTGAATTTCTCCTCCTCAGCTTCTTCTACTTGTTCTTCATGATCACCTGATGATTTTTGGCAAACATGTTTTTGTTTCTGTTTGTAATTTTCGTCGCCGTTTTTGATGGCGCAAAGTCGACTTCATCTTTGCAGCTTGAAGATGAGCGTCAGTGTCCTTTCTACCATTGAAATGAAATCTTTTCTTCATGACGCGCGTGTAACTTTAGCTGTCCTTCGCATTTTCTTTCAAAGCGCTGGTGTTGGCATTGGGGTTGGAGACGTACGGAGACCGTGGGTCGGTAGTTTAACCCTCATCTAGTGGAAGTGTACAGGCTAATATAGAAATTTGCTGCAGCAATTGCTCAAGACTTCTCGATGGTTAGTGTTTTCAACCCGATCTCCAACCACCGTACCGAAGTTGAAGAGAAGCTCACTTGCACATTTGTTTTGACGTAAGTTGCAGACATGTGAAAAGTTAACTAAGGAATGACAGCAAGAAGAAAATTTATCGAGTATATATACTCAATAATTTTTTTTTTCTTGAGTATCCCTTAGTAAGCTTTAAGCCATGTGTCGTGGAAGGCAGGTGTGTACTTTTAACAGAAACCACAGATTCTGAAAGTGAGAAATACGTGAATACAGGCGGAAGATAAAAGCACTCGCCTCACAAGAGGTAGCGAAACGGGTTTACTCATGGAAACGTAGTTCTTATTTTTTGTGTGCAGGGGTTGGTCATCATATTGTTCTAAGAACGTTACAAACCATCGGTCGTTAGGTAAAGTTTGCTTTGGTCATGACAGGGTTCGGTGCAAGTATATTGCTCTCCTAACAACCGAGAGAAGCCATGTGGTCCATTCATGCAAAGTTTGCTGTTGAGTCCATCATGGGGTCAGTCATATTGGCTCTAAAGGCTGAACAAACCATTGGTCATTCATAAAAAGGTTTGCTTTCGGATATCTCAGGGGTTGGTCAGTCATATTGCTGCGCAAAGCGACAACCAATTGATTCATTATGCAAAGTTTGCTTTGAATCATCAAAGGGATTGGTAGTCAATAGCTCTGTAAGAACCGATAAACTATCGGTCAGTCATGGTGAAAGTCTTGCTTCGATCATACAGGGATTGGTTATCATATTGCTGAGAGCCGACAACCATCTGGTCATCATGTGAAAATTTGATTCGACATCAGGGGTTGGTCAGTCATATTGCGTGTGAAACCAACAAAGCCATTGGTCATGGTCCATGTAAATTTTCTTCGATCATCACACGACACAGAATGAGAAACTTGCTATATGAGTGATCAACACCTCAATATCCAAGTATTTTTGACGAATATAGGTGACACACATCATGGAGTTGCTTTCCACTTCAATAAAGCTACTTTGAAGAACGCACCTAATCGAGTATTTTAATTTTAATGTAGTTGACCACCAAGATGAGTTTATTTAATTAATTGTCATTTTATTGAGGTACATAAACTAATTGGTTTTTGAGTACCGTTCGACAAATATATATCTAGTTGAGTAAAGCTTTACCCAATACTCAGAAGAGTTAGTAAGTAAAGGTTTAAAAACTCATCTAACGTTGCGCTTGTATGAGTTTTGTGCAACTCTTTACTTACAGGTTCGACTCTCTGAGTATATAAAGCCGTTACCTCACTAGGCTGGAAGTGACCTATCATCTTTCTTTTTGTTTGTTTGTGCTCTGTGTTCTATGTATTTGAATGATACATGTATGGCAAGTGTGTCCGATTGATATAATCCACTATCAAACAAATACACTGCGATTACCTCACCACTTCCAGTGGATCGATTCCACACACACATACCAATACATTAATTGATATTCATGCCATAAATTACTCAAACCTGCCCGTGGTCCATGACTGACAACAGTATGGGAACGCAGTGCATTTAAAACTACGTTGTCTCAGCTTTCATCCCAGACGATTATACTCCATCGGGAACAGCTCCAAAATATCATTATAAAAACAGGCAAACAAGCAAACAAAAGGGAATAGGACTGCACGCCAAGAGACAATAATTCAAGAGCGATCTTCCCGCTCCCGTACCGCTCAATAAACAGAGTGGTAACGCTATGGTTCCGCTATACATGTACGTTACGTATAAGGCTGTAGAAGCATACCTGCCGTTGTGCAGTCTGCGATGTCCTGACTCGTGAATCCGAGTAGGCCGTATCCAGGCCAATGATAAAGTACCGGCATACGCCAAGTAAAATTGACTGCTCAAAAAGACTTTCACTCGGAGACTTGAGACGTACGAAGACGTGTCGCTAAGTTGTATCATCTCTAGTGAATATAACAGGCTAATATAAGGAATTTCTCAGTAGCAATTCTCACTTTACTTTATACTTCCTCTCTCAGCATTCTCATTATGTTGTGTTTCCACAACCCACGCATCAGTCCATGGTACCAAGCCGTACGAAGCTTGAAGAGAACCCACTTGCACATTTGTTTTAACGTAATTGAACATGTAAAGTTACTTACAGGATACAACAATGAGAAAAAATCTTATCGAGTATATAATACTCTGCAATAATTTTTTTTTCGTTGAGTATTCCCTTGTCAACTTTACAATGTTCTGGAAAGAGCGGGTGTGTTACTCTTACAGAAACAACATGATTCCTGAAG
>CALNVZ010000641.1:27341956-27353902 GCA_940671915.1 Paracentrotus lividus
ACTCATGGATGTGTGTCACTATATTGTCAAAAATACTTGGATATTTGAGTGTGATCACTCATATATGCAAGTTCTCATTTTGTGTGTGTGATGATCGAAGAAAACTTTACATGAATGACCAATGGTTTGTTGGTTTACAGCAATATGACTGACCAACCCCTGATGATCGAATCAAATTTTACATGAATGACCAATGGTTTGTCGGTTTAGAGCAATATGACTAACCAATCCCTGATGATCGAAGCAGACTTTACATGAATGACCGATAGTTTATCGGTTTACAGCAATATGACTAACCAATCCCTGATGATCAAAGCAAACTTTGCATGAATGAACAATGGTTTGTCGGTTTAGAGCAATATGACTGACCAACCCCTGATGATCGAAGCAAACTTTTTATGAATGACCAATGGTTTGTCAGTTTAGAGCAATATGACTGACCAACCCCTGATGATCAAAGCAACTGACCTGAACGACCGATGGTTTGTAAGTTTAAACAATATGACTGACCACCCTGCACAAAAAATAAGAACTAGTTTCCATGAGTAAAACCCGTTTGCTACTCTTTGGAGGCGAGTGCTTTTATTCGTGTATCACGTATTTTACTTCAGAATCTGTTTTCTGTTAAAAGTACACACCCGCTCTTCCAGAACATGTAAAGTTACTAAGGGATACTCAAGAAAAAAATTTATTGAGTATATATACTCGATAAATTTTTTTCTTTTTGTGTATCCCTTAGTAACTTTACGATGTTCAATTACGTAAAACAAATGTGCAAGTGAGTTTCTCTTCAAACTTGGTACGGCTTGGTGGATGATCGGGTGAAAACACTAACAATCGAGTAAATGAGAATTGCTGAGAAATTCTATATAGCCTGTAATTCACTAGATGAGTAAACTACGACACGTCTTCGTACGTCTCAAGTCTCGTGAAAGTCTTTGAGAGTAATTTTACTGGCTATGCGGTACTTTTACATGTTGCGCCCGGTACGCCTACTCGGATCACGAGTAGACATCGAGACTGCACACGAGGTATGTTCACACTTATACGTACGTACATGTATAGCGGAACGCATAGCGTACACTCTGTTTATGTGAGCGGTACGGAGCGGAGAGCATGCTCTTAATATTGTCTTGTGGTGAGTCCTATTCCTTTTGTTTTGGTTTGTTTGCCTGTTTTTATAATGATATTTGGAATGTTCCGATGATATACATCGTCTGATAACACTAACAAATAGTTAACATGCATGGGTTTCCCATTACTTTGTCAGTCATGTACACAGTTTGAGTAATTTGATGCATATATCAATGCAATGTATTGGTTTGTGTGAATTGATGCACTGAAGTGAGTAATGCAGTGTATTGGTTGATGTGTATATTCAGCGGATACATTCCAAATATCATTATAAAAACAGGCAACAAACAAACAAAAAGGAATAGGATCACTAGTGAGTAACGCTTTATATACTCAGAGAGTCAGTAAAGTAAAGGTTGCACAACTCATTCGACACGCAAGTAGATGAGTTTTAAACTTACTTACTAACTCTCTGAGTATGTAAAGCGTTACTCACTAGATTAGTTTGTGCAATGTACTCAAAACAATTAGTTATGTTACTCAATAAAATGAGTTAATTAAATAAACTCATTTTGGTGTGTCACTATATTGTAAAATTTTAAATACTCGATTAGGTTGCGTTTTCAAGTAGCTTTATTGAGTGAAAGCACTCATGGATGTGTGTCACTATTATTGTCAAAAATACTTGGATATTTGAGTGTGATCACTCATATATGCAAGTTCTCATTGGTGTGTGTGATGATCGAAGAAAAACTTTACTATGAATGACCAATGGTTTGTTGGTTTACAGCATATGACTGACCAACCCCTGATGATCGAATCAAATTTTACATGAATGACCAATGGTTTGTCGGTTTAGAGCAATATGACTAACCAATCCTGATGATCGAAGCAGACTTTACATGAATGACCGATAGTTTTATCGGTTTACAGGCAATATGACTAACCATCCCTGATGATCAAAGCAAACTTTGCGCATGAATGAACAATGTTTGTCGGTTTAGACAGATATGACTGACCAACCCCTGATGATCGAAGCAACTTTTTATGAATGACCAATGGGTTTGTCAGTTTAGAGCCAATATGACTGACCAACCCCTGATGATCAAAGCAAACTTTAGCATGAATGACCGAATGGTTTGTCGTTTAGAAGCAATATGACTGACCAACCCCTGATGATCGAAGCAACTTTACCTGAGACCAATGATTTGTAAGTTTAGAACAATATGGACTGACCAACCCCTGATATCAAAGCAAACTTTACATGAATGCAATAGTTTATCGGTTTAGAGCTATATGATTAACAAAACCCGGTTATGATCGAAAGCAAACTTTACATATAAATGATGGTTTGTGTTCTGGTTTAAACAATATGACTGACAACCCTGTATCTAAGCAAACTTTGCATGGATGACAAATTGTTCGTAATCAAAGTAGATCGACTTTAATTCTTTGACAAATTCTGACTGTATACATGATTTGACTTGAAACATGGTAAACAAATATTAAAATTAGAAATAAAAATGTAAAAAAAATATGGCAAGTTGTAATTTTAACATAAGGAAGAAATTGTGTGAAGAGATAGACACCGATGACTTTTGTAAATACATCGATAGGGAATGTGAATAATAGCGCACCTCTATGAATCAATGCAATCGCATTACTCATAAGTAAAATATAAAAAAACGAAACGAAATGACCTGAAAAGCTGAATTATTCGTTTTCAGTTCATTTCGTTTCGTTTTATAGGGTTGGGCCGGAATCTCAACTTATTTTCAAACAAAGTTGTTTCTTTAGTAAAATTGACGTAGAAACTGAAAAGACAATTATTTGGCATACGATACGTCTTACGTCCGCTAAGTGCAAAAAAAACAAAATGGCGCCAAATAGGTATTATTTGCCCATTATTCATACTTTTTTATACGTATAAACCACTTTTATTTGCGTTTTATATGTCTTTTGGGTATTCAGGGAACCCAAGCATGGTTAATCACATGATTAATCCACCTAAGTGACTGTAGTGTTAGTTTGTAGTTATTTCAGCATATCGAGCAAAATCACCTCCATATCAAAATCATTAATTAACGCTATAACCAACTAGGTACATTTGTATGATAAAATTGTCAGATTCTGAGCTTTTAAACCATTCAAAATCCATAAAGAAACAAAAATAAAACGGTTTTACCTATAAAGTGTTGATGAATGGGCAAATACACTATTTTTTTTTTGCACTTAAGCGACGTCAGACATCATCGTACACAAAATCATTGTCATTTTTGATTCTACATCAATTTAACTATAGAAGTAATTGTTTTGAAATAACTTTTCAGAAAAAAGTCATTATTTGCCAACCCTATTTTATATTAGTTGCATTTATAAAATTTGACATTGAAAACATCGAGAAAATACCAAGCGATGCTAATCGCAGTGACATTAATAATAGTCCACATACGATCATACATGACGTTTAATTCCTATAATCAGTTTGAAGGGTTTGTGTAATTCACTTTTTTTAAAATACTCGTTGAGATATCAAGCCTGATGTACACGGAGTTTGGCTTTCATATTTAGAAAGTACTCAATACCCAGAATCATTATTCCCTCTTGTTTATGTTCGATGACCAAATCTGTCAGTCTGGGCATCACTACGACTGCTTTAAAGCTAGTCGGTCTACCTTTAGGTTTTCAGTGAACCTCGTAGATGATCAAAGCAAGCCCTTTACCATGAATGACCAAGGTTCTCGGTTTACAGCAATATGACTAATCAACCCTGATGATGGAAGCAAACTTTACCATGAATAACCAATGGTTTGTCTGTTTAGAGCAATATGACTGACCAACCCCTGATTGATCGAAACAAACTTTACATGAATGACAATGGTTTGTTCGGTTTACGGCAATATGGACTAACCCAACCCCTGAGAATGGAAGCAAACTTTACATGAATGACGAATGGTTTGTCGGTTGTACAGCATATGATAACCACCGCGGCTGATGATCAGAGAGCAAACTTTTGCATGAATGACCAAATGGTTTGTCAGTTTAGAGCAATATGACTGACCAACCCCTAATGATCAAAGCAAACTTTACATGAAATGACCAATGGTTTGGGTTCTACAAGCAATATGACTAACCAAACCCCTGATGATTGAATGTCAAACTTTACATGAATGACCAATGTTTGTCGGTTTTAGCAGCAAATATGACTAACGCAACCCCTGATGATGGAAAGCAACTTACATGAATGACATGATGACCAATGGTTTGTCGTTTACAGCATGATTGACTAACCAACCCTGATGATGCAAAGGCACTTTGCATGAATGACCAAATGTTTGTCGTTAGAGCAATATGACTGACCAACCCCTGATGATCAAAGCAACTTTACATGAAATGACCATGGTTTGTCGGTTTACCACAATATGACTAACCAACCGCCTTGATGATCAAAGCAACTTTTGCATGAATGACCAATGGTTTGTCGGTTTACAGCAATATGACTAACCAACCCTTGATGATCAAAGCAAGCTTTACATGAATGACCAATGGTTTGTCGGTTTACAGCAATATGACTAACCAACCCGTGATGATCAAAGCAAACTTTACTTGAATGACCAATGATTTGTCGGTTTACAGCAATATGACTGACCAACCCCTCAAGATCAAAGCAAACTTTACATGAATAACCAATGGTTTGTCGGTTTAGAGCAATATGACTGACCAACCCCTGATGATCGAAACAAACTTTACATGAATGACCAATGGTTTGTCGGTTTAGAGCAATATGACTGACCAACCCCTAATGATCTAAGCAAACTTTACATGAATGACCGATGGTTTGTCGGTTTACTACCCGGGGGGCAAAACCCATATTTTTAGAGTTAGCTGCATCGGCGAGATCTAAAAAGTAGTCCTATGTAATATGATTCTTTGTACCCATAGCAGCACCGCTAGGGTGGACTACTCGGTGGTAAAGTGACACGAGGGTCTCTACAGGCGGGGGCGCCCTAAATAGCCGCCCTTTTCACAAAAAGTAGTATTTTAAAGAAAGTGACTAAAAATAATTATCTAAACCCAATGAGTTGGGTCTCATATGAAACAGTACCAAATTTCCTTTACAACAATGCTAACTTTAGTGAGAATTGAAATTATATAAATTCAGTTTTGTACTTAAAAACGTCATTTTTTGATTTTTTTTTTTTCCCAAAAATAAATGTTTTACACATTTTTTAATTGAATGTATCAAAATTGGTATGTCCTATGATCTGTAAAAAGATTGGGGTAAAATCTTTTTTTCTGTTAAAAGCTATTAAACGCTATACCTATGAGCGTAATACAAAAATCCAGAATTTCGCCAAATTATAGCGAAAACCCGTATATACACGTGTTATACCGTACATATTGTACACGTTTACTGTATTGTGACTGACTAGGCTTATCTTTCAGATTTAATGAACTTTTGGGAGCATGATAAAGTTTCCAAATTGATTTAATAAAACAATACCAAATTTTCTGGTATGTATATAGAAATGGAGCACATGTGCGTTAATGGGGGCGGCAGGTTTTATTATTATTAATATTTTTTTATATATTTTTATGAAGAATACATTGCTCTAATATCCATAGTTTTATTATGCATTTTTTTTTACCTAAACGAATATGTATGTACTAAAATGATTGGATGAGTTTCAATTAAATTATCAAAGGAGTATCCGGGGTGGGTGTCTGACAGTTTCACCCGAACCCAAAATTTAGTGGGAAAATTAAAACGGGAATTTTGTACTTTTACACGTACACCCCAACCCCAGGAAAAAAAGAAAAAGAAAATAAAATCTGAACGGGTGACCGACAAAATTAATTTTACCACCCACATGGTTCTTATTTATTTATTTTATTTATTTATTTATTAATTTATTTATTTATTCATTTATTCATTTGTTTATTCATTCATTCATTCATCCATCCATTAATTCTTTTTGTCATTTATTTATTTATTTATTTATTCATTCATTCATTCATTTATATATATTCATTCATTTATTCACGTCTTATTTATGCAGGTTGTTACCTGAAACAACGAATATTGTTCTTTTAAGGGGCAATTCTATACAGTTAAGAAGAAGTAAATCATTGCACGTATGGTCAGTGATGGTATACATACAAATAAGATCAATCTATAAAGTTAATACAAATACTCTCATTTGAAAATTGATGACTCATTATAAGACCGAAGGATGATTTCCTTTTCACAACACAACAGCCCCTACCCACCCTGAGAGCAATTTTATATCCTGTGACCTAAAAAATGTGGGCGTACGTTTTTACTCAGCTCGTGTGTCCTAACAATTTCTTGGGGTGTCGAACTTGATAAATCCGAAATTCAGATTTTGGCCTCCCCCTCTCAAGAAATCTGAATCCTTGCCCAATTTAGAAGGGAATTTATATATTAACACCATCATGGAAATTTGAATCATTGTAAACTCCTTATTAAAAGGTCATGAGGCAGTTTTGGGATTAAATACCTTTTATAATAAAACACATTTCAAAAAATGTAATAAAATATACGGCCTCCTTTGTCTTTTTATACCCAACAAAAAAAGTAAGTCCCCCCCCCCCTAATCAAATTGATGTAACTTTTTAACAAAGAGGAGTTTTACATATTTTATTACATGTGCTTGTAGGTAATTTTATCAGCTTACATTTGAGTGAATTTTACTGAAATTCGTTTTGTCATGCTTCAATGAGTAAAGTCAAAAGGCAAAAATGTCACTTTTCGAAAGTCACAAGGTTAATTTCATAACTTTAATTTAGTATTATTTGAACAAATTCAGACTTTTCAACAAAATATATGTTCAGAAGGGTTGTTGCACTTAATTTCTAACACATCAAACGATTTTTGCATTAAATTTCACGGTTGGATGCACATGAGGTAAAATTTGCAAAAACTGCATTTTTTTACACATTTTTACTGTTAAAAATTACTGATTATGACGGAATATGCAATCTGGAAGAGTGTTTTAAACAATACTCATCAATTCACGGTTGAATGAACACGTAGTAAAAACACAAAAGGATATTTTCAAATTTCTAAGATAAGTATTGTTCCATATTTATGTAATAAAATCATTTTATCATTATATTTTTGTTATATGTATGTCAAATTATTTTTTTTCAAATAATGTTATGGCATTTTATTAAAAATTCACGCTTCAATGAACATGTGATACGTGAAAAACTGTTTTTTCGCTTGTGGACTGAAATTCAATTGCTTACTTTGAATAATTGTCACAGACCTTCTTGGATACTTCATTTGATTTGAGTTTCACGAAAATTCCAGGGTTTTACGCTTCAGTGAGCAGAAGTTATTAGAAAAACATGCAAATAAGAAGAAATTTCAGGGCTTTGGCCCCACTCAGTGCCTTATCAGAATATCAATTTAGCGTTCGTTCCTGTTAGTTAGTACCACCCAGAAGTTGTGTGCCACATTTCATGGAAAAACTCTCAGTAGAATTAACAAAAACCATCAAAGAAATTAAGCCGAATGTCAATTTTGTTAAAATTTTGATTTCCTCTCAATTGACATTGTGTACAATCTCGAGGCAAAAACAAACCCCAAATCAACATGCTGGAACTTTTTAACAAAAAGGTGTTGAGTAATATCGTTTGGCAGTTATGTTTATATACTCATCGACTAACTCATGTGCGAATATGAGATAAAACCTTTGCGTCATGCATGAATAAACATACGTTAAAGGCAAAAATGTCATTACAAAAGTCACAATAGTCACCCTTAAAGTGTGCTCACTCGTCCATGACACGATGAATAGTGCTCATTTTTTTCACAAAATGTGACGATAATGTTGATCATAATATCTGATTTCGATTCTTTAAATAAAACTGTTATCATTTTTGGAGGCCTGAACATAATTCTTAAAATTGTGCTCACTCATCCATGAAAAATAATGAAATGTACCGTGATTGGTGTTGGATGACCAAATTTTGGATGATAAATCCACAAACACAATTAAACACAAGGTAAGAAGGAAATCTTACAAAATTGTTATTTTTACAGCCTCCAAAATGACCCTTGTGACTTTTGAAAATGTCCACTTTTGCTTTAAACGTTGATCACTCATCCATGTCTCAACGAATCAATGTCATTTTTTCACAGAAGGTACTCAATAAGTATAGAAAACCTCCCTCCAAATTATCGTGCTAAAAACAAGCCCGTTCAAAAGTTACATCATTTTGATTAGCAATTAGGGGGGGACTTACTTTTTTTGTTGGGTATATATTGCTATATATTTACGACATTTTAGATTTAAAGCTCTATTATTGAAAGTCTCTCATGAAAATATGTTCCCTATATATTTCACTGAGGAAGATAGAGTCATTAGATTTTTTTGCCTCAAAATTTGAACTTCATATTTATCCGATAATAATTCGTGTTCAAATTGAAATGATTACGGTGTAAGCAAAAATGATTACAACTGCTCACAATTTTAACTGGATACTGACCGAGTGCGACTGTTGGACCATGGACAACCAGGGGGTGGCAAAATAAATGAATTTTGTAATTTTAAACCAGTAAATTGAGGGAATTATGTCTTTCAGGCATTCTTTGTTCACTTACTTATGATTGACCCCCCCTTCAAAAAAAAAAAAAAAAAAAAAAAGAAGGAAGAAGAAGAAGAAGAAAAAAAAATAAATGAAACTCACCAAGGCTCTTGGCATCAGGCCCATTTGGATACGCCACTCCATGTTAAATACATTTATCATGTGGGCCTTGACAGAGCCCCCGCCCATTCATTATTCCCATAACCTACAAAATTTTATCATGTCCGTGTTTATACAGAGTTGTGATTATGCGTGATAACATGTTCAAAGAGTATGCCAGTCTCATATTTCATATAAAAAGGGTCCAGGGGCGAAGTTGTGGCGGTCTAACCTATGGATACTACATTTTTTTAAGAAGCTGAAGATAATATAACTTACTTAATAGTGGCTAATGAAAAGCATGAATTCGCCCAATGCTGCCTAAAAAGCATCAAGTTGTTATTTAAATGAAAAGTAATGAAAATATAGCGTGTTTTTCTTTTTATATAAATCGTCGCCCCTGCTCTCTTTCTCCCCCCCCCCCCTCTCTCTCTCTATCTCTCTTTTCATTCGATACCAGCCATGCTGAAGCCACGTAAAGTGTTGCCGCCCCCCGCCCACATCAGAAGGTCAACCAATACACGCTATGCTTGTTCGCGATTTCTCCGGAAAGGGGTATAATCCCCGAGATATCATTGAAATAGGTGGTCTTTAGTTTTTTTTTCCCGTGACTATTTTTAATTGGGGATAGTTTTCAATTCTTTGAGGAAAATTCCTGAAATATGGGCTGAATATAGTCCAAAATTTGTGAAAAAGGGAGTAATTTTCCTTGTTTCCCCTCCGAAGAGCTGTAATAGGGGGCTAATTTTGATGCAGCTTACCCTCAAAAAGCCTCTAATTAGGGGTTATTTTGCACAGTTTCCCCCGACTAATAGGGTATCTCTAAAATTCTGGAACGGGCATACGTGTATGGTTGACGTCCAGAGGGGGGGGGGGGGTGGGGTTTACCCTTCTCGCTAGAAGTGTATGCCTTTTAATGATAGGGCGACAATTAAAATTGAGTTCATGTCTTTGACTGTCGTCATTTTACAAATAACAATCTTTATCATCTAATAGAATCTAGAATTTCTGTCAGATTTGTGGAAGGGGCATGGGGGTAGCATAAAAATAAAATCGTCCTTCGGCCTTCCAATATTAATTTTGTCTCATTATTCAAATAGAGTATTTTAATTTACTCTTTATGTATGTATACCATACTGAAGTACGTTGTTTATACTACAGTGCAATTACTTTGCTTTTTAACCGTATAGACAGGGGCCCTTAAAGAGTAGAATTCCTCATTAAAAGGGCCACATTTGTGATAAAGAAGATTTGAATGAATAAACAAATTAATAAAAAAAAAGGAGCCATGGGATAACCACTTTCACTTGTTTGGACATATACATCCACATATATTTTCTCTTCCGCCTTTTTCCCCCGAGGAGGGGGTGGGGGTTAAGCACGCAAAATTCCGATTTTAAGGGATTTTCCCCCTAATTTTTTTTGGTTACATATGAAAAACGTGAACAATCAAAAAGGACAGTGTTATTTTATACCAACACGCAGCACAGTTCCACTAAGGTGCACTAACGACGCAAGAAAGAATCTTACGGGAAATGTGTGTACTGGGTATAGACTCTCTCTACGTCTGACCGTCGATATCGCGATAAAATAGCCCCTGAATAAAGACCGTGTAAAGGAGAGTGCAAGCTGTGCAGTCAGGATCGAAAGTATTTTATAATCGATATTTTTTTTTTTATGATATCAAAAAACGCGGGGGAAAAATATTGACGCAATTCACAAAGAAGTTAAAATCATTGGAAAGAGAAAATTTAATATATTTACTTCACTCAGCGTAACTAGGAAATCGGATGCGCTGCTGAATTTTTACAGAAAGCTTTTAGTGACTGCTGTTTGACCAAAATATCATTTTCACACCGAGAAAACGACCCAAAAATAACTAAAATGGGAGATTTTAAAAGCTCAAAAACGCGAAGGGTTAGGGGTAAAAAAATATTCTTCCCAAGGTTTTATCTTGTTTTATATACATTAACCCTTCATAAAACCTGTGTAACTAGGTAAATGATCTCTCGTTTTTTTTATTCCAGTATATTCAACAAAACTCCTTTTTTCGGGCATTCCTTCCATTGACAATCGGGTGCGTGAAAATGGTTTTCCTAGAAAGAAGCCCAAACGGTTTTCATAATGGGGCGGACGGCTATGAGCCCCCCCCCCCCCCGGTTCCTCGTTGATAATGGATCCCATTTCATTATTGTTGTGCCGTGACTCTGATTGAATTGTACGATGTACATGCATTTTACAGATATGCGTGCACAAGGTCAAAATGTATTACCAATGTATTCTTTATTTTAAAAAATAAAACATGCCGCCCCCACACATGGGCTCCATTTCTAAATACAAAACATAAGATGTTGTCGGGTTTTATTAAATCTCTTTAAAAACTTTTATTGTGCTCCCAAAAGTTAAAAAGAATTGTAAGATTAGCCACGGTCATTCACAATGTTTCGTACACATACATTATGTTATGTACGGTATAACACGTATATATGCGGGTTTTCAACATAAATAGACGAAGTTTTGATTTGTTTGTATATTACATTCATATTTTTAGCGTATTATAACTTTTTATAGAAATAAGGTCTTGCTCAAATTCTTTTTACAGATGATAGGACATACCAATGGGCAATTTTTCAGGAAGTAACAACTTTGAGCTCTCATTAGAAATTTTAATACATTAGATTAAAAAATATGTAAAAAATTCATTTTTGGAAAAAAATGCAAAAAATGATGTTTTAAGTGCAAAACTGAATTTATTTAACTTTAATTCTCACTAAAGTTAGCATTGTTGTAAAGAAAATTTAATACCCTTTCATATGAGACCCAACTCATTGAATTTAGATAATTATTTCTAGTCATTTTCTTTAAAATACTATTTTTTGTAAAAAGGGCGGCTATTTTGGGCGCCCCCGTCTGTAGAGACCCTCGTGTTACTTTACCACCGGGTAGTCCACCCTAGCGGTGTTGCTATGGGTACATAGAACAACATTAGATAGGACTACTTTTTAGATCTCGCCAAGTCAGGTCCACACCTCTTGCCCCCTGGGTATACACCAATATGACTGACCAACACAAAAAAACAAGAACTAGTTTCCATGAGTAAAACCCGTTTGCTACTCTTGGAGGCGAGTGCTTTTATTCGTATATCACGTATTTTTA
>CALNVZ010000641.1:27362774-27382479 GCA_940671915.1 Paracentrotus lividus
CATGGATGTGTGTCACTATATTGTCAAAAATACATGGATATTTGAGTGTGATCACTCATATATGCAAGTTCTCATTTTTTGTGTGTAGATCCTTCTAAATCTTCCCGCAACGGGTCGAACTGAAGTCTGCAACACTTACTCATCCTACCGTCTGATCATGATGAGTATACCTCACCGAAATGTAGAAGATTTTTTTTTTTTTTTTTTTTTTTTTTTTTTTTTACGAATTACAATCTTCAACGACCTGCAATGAATTGGTTCTTCTTGTTTTTTTTTGGTTTGTTTTGTTTTGTTTGTTTGTTTGTTTTTTAATTAATTTATCGGTCTTTTTATTTTGTCAATACCATGAATTGGACTTCTTAAATGTGGCAAAATAGGCCGTCAATCCATATTAGAGAGTTGTTATTAGAGAGATATGCTCACATGTGTAAATATTTATTTATCTATCAATGCAATCATTATGTTACATACACAGTGATAAGTGTGCATTTTATATATGATGTTATATACATGTACATAACCAAATAATTTCTGCAATAGAGATATGCATGTTTATGCGTATTCATCTGCAAAAGAGTGTAATTCATGTCAATATGAAGATTAATTTCTATTATACAGAAAGATATACAGATGAAAATTAGTATTTTTAGGAAGTTTTGAAATGCACGTATATAGTTTTGTAAAAAAAAAAATAATTAAAAAAAATCCTTTGACATGAACCAATGATGAATATAGACATGAGAATATAAAAATCATTAGAACCCTGTCTAGATGGGGCCCAGATCTCATAATTTGTACAAATTTGTTTTGTACATACAGTTGAGGCTAAAAGCTTACATACACCTGGTAAGAAAACATATAAATACATTTTTTTACCAATCTAAGAACATTGGCCATCATTTATTTTGATGAATATGGTTAGGTATCACTTCTACTTTGTTTTCAGAGAGTATGTTTAAATTCAAGATATTTAGAAACATATATGGTTGATGTTATAGTTCAGTTTGGATAAATTCAATGGGTCAAAAGTTTATATAATCAAAATTGGTGATGGTGCTGCCTGTATTTTGCTTTATGTTCCACTTTTTCACTTTTCGAAGATGTCAAAGAGCTTTCCATATACTTCTCCTGAAATTATTGTCCATTTCTCCTGCAAGATTGCAAATATTAAGCCCCATTTGCAGGTTTCTTTGGGCGAATACAATTTTTGAGCTCTGCCCGGATGGTTTGTACAGGGATCTGGTCTACACATGTGACAACCCCTTCTTAATCCCCCTTTTATCTGATTACCCACTCTAAAAACTAATCTAAATGAATGTCTTAGTTATTGTGGCGATTAAACACTCAATTTAATGTGATTCCAACATTCAGGCTGGCATATTGAAATGATGTTACATACTCCAACATCATATTTTACAATCAATAGGGTTTATCAATGAGGTTTATATATTGTTCGTGTAGTGTAATGTTGGAGCATGTAGTATCATATCAATATGCCAGCCTGAAAGTTGGAACCATATTAGAATTGAGTTTTTAATCATCATGATAACCTAAACATACATTTGAATTGTTTTAGAGTAGGTGAAAGAGAGAATAGGGGATATTACGGAGGGGTTGTCACAGTCACATGTCCAGACCAGATCCCTGTACAAACCATATGGGAAGACCCCAAAAATGGTATTCGCCCAAGGAAAGTTTCAAATGGGACTGAGTTGTTGCAATCTTGCCGGAGTAATGGACAATAATCTCAGGAGAAGTATGTAAGAAGCTCGTTGACAACTTAAACAAGTAAAACAATCAAAATTAAAGCCAAGTACAGGCAACATCGTCACCAAATTTGGTTAGTGTATGTAAACTTCTGACCCATTGAATTCATCCAAACTGAAATTAGATCAAGCATATATATTTTTCTAAATATCTTTTATGAAAACATACTCTCTGAAAACAAAGTAAATACCATACCTAACCATCCTTATCAAAAGAAATGATGCCCAATGTTCTTATGGTGTAAAAATGTTAGTTATATGTAAACTTTTGGCCTCAACTGTACATTGCCAATGTTCGATACTACGATTAAATCATCTGTTTATGTAAATCCACTTCTTGGAAATAAATGCCATATATGAATCTCGTTCATTCTAACCATTACATACCCACAGAAGACAAGAAAATATCCTTCATTTATACGATTTTTTTTATACACAAACATGAGATAATTATATGTAAAATTATTGGTTTGCAGATTTAATTCAATTCAAATCAAAAGATGAAATACATTAATATTTTTTTAAAGAACATTTTGGTAGGACGCAAGAGTACGTTCAAGCGTGAGGCTTGAATAGATGTCGCCATAGCAATACATATTTACATAATATAGATTTACATAACTAGAAGAAATAAAAAGGAAAATAGAGGAAAATGAAAGGAAAATATGAAAAGAAAAGAAAATAAATTAATAGAATAGAAAGAAGAAACAAATATATATAAAGGAAGAGAACAAAAAAAAAGAAAAAAAGATAAGAAACAAAAATCAAACTTGGAATAAAATAAACGATATACATTTCCTATGTTTGTTTGTATTACAAACATATGTCTTTGTTATACCTTGATGAATTCGGCCTCATGTGATAGTACATCAACTATACTAGAGATAGTATATAATAATGCTTGGCCTTCATTGTTTTACGTCAATAAGCATCCAGTAGATTATCAACTAATTTTTGATAACTTGTAAAATAGGGGCGAAATAAACACTGAAAATTGACCCCCCCCCCCCCGAAAAAAAAATCGCAACATGAGTAGCATGAAAAATAGATGGATTAAAAATACCGTATTAGCTATTTTTGTTTTCTAAACATTTGAAAAGCATGACAAAACATAAATATAAAGGAATGGATGAATTAGATAAACTCAATATGGGTGAAATTTCAAAGGATTACTTGTCTTCATTCTAATGCGACAACGGTTTATGATACAGATAATTTACATACATTGTACTCTTATCACTAATGTGATATTATGACATAGCCACTAGAGACTATTTATCATTATTAACGCTCAATTATCTTATGGTACCCTAAAGCATTCCAATAAATATTTTTAAAGACTGAATTCATTTTTGAATATGAGAATGTTGTCCCCATCACAAGCAATCATCTTCCCCGATGATGTCATCATCAACCGAGAGAATATAATGTGATTCAACCGAGAATCTTTGGTCTCCCACCTGGTTGTTATAGGGAATGATGTTACTCTTCTCTTCTTCATATCACCTCCACTCATCACCTGATCAATAACACATCGTCTGTCATAGGATCGATGCAGGCATCCCTGATTACATCACTGTGGGGGATTTCCCTGTGAGCACCCTCTCTGTCGATGATGAATACTCTGCGACCTGCTGGTGAGGGTAGAGCGATGATGTGACCTGATGACAGCACACCAACCATCCTCATATTCTCTTCACACGTGATCGTATTGATGATCTTACCATCAGCTGGGTTGATAACGGATATCTTAGACTGACCCCTCTCAGCAGAGATGATCATTCCATCCTGATCGACAGCAACATCCACCCATGCGTAATCAGTGGTCGTGTTTCTTGGTATTGTGACGTCATTGATCAGCTTCCATTGTCTATCATACACACTGATGCATCCAGTCAAACTGTCTCCTGTACAACCTATACGCCATTTACCACACACTACCTTGTCATCATTCAGCAATACACAGGATGTAACATACAATGTATCGCTACCTGTTATCACTCTCTGAGTGTGTTTAGTGTTCATATCTAACATGTATGTATGAGAAGCGCCCAATAGTCTATCATGAATGATCACGTTTAATTCATCTATGCATCCGACAACAGTTGGGAATTTTAACTTATCCTTAACATTGATTGTATCAATGAGCTTCCACTCCCCATCATACCCATCAATCCTCCCATTATACTTCTCCCTCCCAACACCCTTCACAAACCTCACACCTGACACAGTACGAGTGATATGTTTCACCCCATCCTCATTCAGTGGCTTCTTTAGTTCATCAGTCACTGATGTGTTCACACGATGCCCGTCTTTTACTACATTTCTATCTTCCTCGATTACTGTGTCAAGTCTCTGTATTGTATTCTCTGTGGTTTTCATGTCATCTTTACATGATTTCTCCAGCTCGCCAATCTTTCTCTCTTTCTCTTCACCGATAGTTTGAATGTCAGTATGAAGAATGCGTTGGGTATTGTCTATGGGTTCTTGTCTTTTCTCTGCATTTGTTTTGTTTAGTTCAAGTCGTTCCTTTCTCTCCTCATCGTTCTTCGTGATCTCATCGTTTAGCCTTTGAATCTCATCATTCTTTTTCTGAATCATCTCTCGGAGTTTGTTATTCTTCTCATCAGTTTCTAGATTGATTTTTGCAGCATCTTCTTGTTCTCTGTCTTTGTTTATTTTCGTCGCCTCATTGATGGCCAAATCGACTTCATCTTTGACAGCTTGAAGATGAACGTCAGTGTCCTTTCTACATTGTATGATTTTGTCCTCATGAGCGCGATGTAACTTTAGCTTGTCCTTTGCCTTTTCTTTCAAACACTTGAGCTTTGCTTTATTTTCCATGATAGCGCCCTCTATGCCCTGTCGTACACATTCTTGTTGATGGTGATTTATCGACGCGCAAACTACACATAAACCTACACCATGTGTTTTACAATAAAGTTTCATTTCTTCATCGTGTTCATCACAATAAAGATTGGGCCCACCCTTTCTTGCTTTGCCAATACATCCCTCTTTAGAAGCGCAGTCATCACAAAGCTTCTTTTTCTCCTTCACGTAGTACGTCACATCACTGATCACCTCACAACCTGTTCCTTCACAGATGTTTTCTGCAGAGCTAAAATTAGACGCCATGGTGATCTACAGAAAAGCATAAGAAAGGGAGTACGTAAGGATCAACATGATAAAGAAAGGGACAGATGGAATGGGAGGAAAGTGTATTATAACAAATCGAGAAAATGAAGAGCTATAGAGAGAGGGGGTTAAGAGAAAAACAGAAATAGAGAAAGACAGAAAAGAGAAGAGAGAGGATGAGAAGGGATGGACAGATTTGGGGACAAGCTAAAAAATGAAGGATTGAGAAAAATTATGAAAGCAGATGACACCAGAAATGCGGTGCGTGAAACCATTTACTACTTTTAACTGCGTTTCCATACGGATGATAATACAAACAAAGCATACAACTTTTTTTTTTTAACTGATCACAGTACAAACCATAGGCCTAGATACTAAAAAAAAAAAGAAGATAGCGCCACCCTGGGGAAAAAGAACTCAGAATAAATGAAACGTTTATCTTACAATTAAAACTAAGGTTGGTATATCAATATTGCATCGATTCAAGTTTATGATTTTTATGAAAGTTCTCTATTTTTATCTTTTCTTTCTCACATTATCTCTCCCTCTTGCTTGAGGCGTCCCCCATCCACCATTGTCTCAAATCTTCTTCATTTGTTTGTTTACATTGATCCCTCTTCCTCTTGATCCATATTGGAAATTATTTTAAAAATGAACTTTATTTCCAAATGTTATTCGTATTAATCTCAGTTACCGATGTTACAAACAAAGCATAAAACTTTTGGATCTTGAAGGTTTTTTGATACCCTACTACACGGATCACACTACAAACCTTAGCAACTAAACAAAATAAGGTCATACCACGGAACGAAATAGTGAAACGTTTATCTTAAAATCAAAACTAAGTTGGGCATATCAAGTATGCACCGGTTCAAAGTCTAAATTGACATTCTATTCTTTTCTTTTCTTTCTCACTCTATCTATCATTTCCTCAAATCTTCCTCATTGTTGTTTTCATTGATCCCTCTTCCTCTCTCTCTCTCAAAAAAAAACAACAAAAAAACAACAACAACAAAAAACAAAAAACAAAAAACGTTAACATTGGAAAATTATATATAGTAGGCATTAAATTTCTTTGACCGTCTAATGATGTTCTTATCACCTTCCCAATAACTAAGCTTATACATTTTCGAAAAACACGTGTACATGGAATGTGATCTTTCACTGGAAAAAATGAACTTCAAAAAGCGGAACTTGTCATGGCTGGGCTAAAAGATCTGGAAATCACTGATAATGCAAGGGCTGGGACTGATGCATAATTTCTCCTAGTTTATACTAACCAAATATTGTTATACTATTTTTAATAATTAAAGAGAAAAGTCTTCTTTTTTATGCTTAAAATTAATGTGCCGGGCAAAGAGTTAAAGGTGTATTTGTTTATGGTCATGTGTCACATAACTGGGGTATAGTGAAAAGGTGGAGGCGTTACATTCTGGAGGAATTTCTCTCACATTTATTTTCATAGCATGAAAACACAGTACATTCATGAGCTGTGCAATGTCTCAAATTGTAGACAATTTATCAGTAGCTACATGACTGTGAAGTTTCAGCTTTGTCCTGCTCATTGTTTTAATACAAAGATAATTTGAGTGGGGTAGGGTACGGAGGGGAGGATCCTACGGTGGAGGATCCTACGGTGGACGTGGTGGAGGCATGTGTTAAAATATATGGAATTCCCATTTTTGTTACTTTCTTATTCTTTACTGCGTTTATATATTTGTATCCAAAGCTAAAGCTGTTATTCTCAGACTCTGAATTTTGCCATGTCACAATCACCATTCATTCATTTCTTTTTTCTTGGTCATCCTCTGATCACGCTCCACACATCAATCATCTCTAAAGAAATAACATTGTTTCTCATGGTTAGCTTCTATTCCTTATTACTCTCTTCGACTTCCGTGTGTAAAACCAATATGAAAATTATATTCTAATACAATGAACGGACCTTAGCTCACCTTATCACAGGTTAGTTGCTGTCCAAACCTTTAAGAATCCGGTCTTCAAGAAAAGTGATCAGCAATGCACTCTGTAAGTCTTCAAAACTTTGTCGGACAAAGAATATATTAATACGTCATACGTTTGTAATCAAAATGGCGTCTAGCAGTCCACCGATCTCAGTACTGAGCACTTGGCATTGATTTTCCTTTCAAACTTACCAGACACTTATCCTGCATGAATGCACACTGTGTTAAAATTTGGCAAGTTACCGGGGGAAACCTGTACATTGTTATAATAATTGTTGTTTTGCCAATAGATAGGCGTCAGTGATCACTATGAATATATTACATTTGCATATGTCATAAGAATGACGTTGCTTTTTTCTTTTAATTCTCAGCAAAAAAAACTAATTTTATAATCATCATAATCTAATACAATTGAAGAATAATGTATATTAAGTTTTGTTTAGTTTTTGAGGGTATTATTTCATAACTGCCAGCACACTGAGTTTTAGTTCCTATATAACCAATCCCTGAGTTTCACTCAAACCAAATGAGATTAATCCAAGTTAATATCATACAATGTACAGTATACATTGCACACTATTTTGATAATCCGTATTGAAAAAATATATATATATGATGCGCCTTGAGCACTCTACAGAGTAGATATGTGCGCAATATAAACCACATTGTTATTATTATTGTTATTATTATTATTATTATTATTATTATTATTATTATTATTATTATTATTATTATTATTATTATTATTATTATTAGTATTATTATTATTAGTATTAGTATTATTATTATTATTATTTACATATACCCCCACTTCCATTCTCTCTCTCTCTCGCTCTCTCTCCCTCTCTCTCTGCCTCTCTCTCTCTGTCTCTCTCTCTGTCTCTCTCTCTCTTTCTCTCTCTCTCTCTCTCTTTCTCTCTCTTTCTTTCTTTCTCTCCATCTCTCCCTCTCTGTCTCTCCCCTGTCTCTATCCCTCTCTCTCTATCCATCTCTTTCTCTCTATCTTTCTCACTGCAGCAGCTCGGGCACCACCACAATTTCTTTTAATTCAGTAAATCAAATCTGTGCTCATTAATAAAACTTTTATTATAAACTTTATCTGAAAAGGAAACAGATTGCATATGTATGTTCCTAAAACACGCTCACCACTCTCTTATTCATGTATTCATGCATAATATATTAATTAAAAAAAATTGTAGATGGAAAACGAAATGCATGTACACATTATTCAGGAGTTTTGACTAGAGCTAAGCACGAATGATTTTTATGAAAACCTCGATAGAAATGTGAATAATATCAGGCTTATCAAATTTGTATCAAAACAGTTTTTTTTCCCCGATTCGTTCTTGATGTTGTCATCGTTTCATAATATTAATCGAATCGAGCTAATAGTACATGACAGTCATACCATAGACATATCTCTCAATCTAAACTGATATAATAAGAAATATGGTTATATATCTGTGTTTGTTTTGCTGTTCATTATTTGGTTGGTGTGACTGGACTTTACATAATAACTTCTCATTGTGATATTATGCCTCGGTGCTGGAATACGTTCATTATGAACCTCTTCATATAATGCTAGAAAAGTGGTCCATGAAAAAGAACCCATAATTCCATTTGAACAGGTTTATAATAACCGCGTCATTGTTCTTAAACTCTGACTGAGGATAATCCAGTCTGTGACATCATTTATTAAGACAATGTTTCAGAGTTTTAAATATTCTGCAATCAAAGTTTTTAACTCCATAAAATCTCTCCCTACCATTAGCGCTTACAAAAAGGCACTAAAATCATATCTCATGTCAACATTTTAAATACATGATTTCTTTCTTTATATATATTGATTCCATGTTATGTATTTCCCATGTATTATTGATGTGTATTCTTTTATTGATTGTTTTGATGTATGTATATTTTGTTTTTATTTGTAGAGCCCCTTGTAATTCCAGCATACTGTTGAAAGGGTGCCCTATTAAAACATTGTGTAAATAAAATAAATAAATAAATAAAATCAGTCATTGCACATAACGTACAATTTGTTAAACCATGTCAAAAGAGATTTCCCCCTCCGGCTTAATTTAGTAAACTCTATTATATGAAACCCTGAGGTTTCTCAAGACTTGAGAACAATTTCTTATCACTGTGTTGGTTACGTGTAATGCAATCAAGATGGCGTCTGATAATAATAATAATAATAATAATAATAATGATAATAATAGTGGTTTCTTATAAAGCGCTTTACCTGTTGATATGAACAATTTAAATTCAATCTCCTGAGAAGTGATCCATGATATGTTACAATATACTGCCATAAACACTTTTCATGCAGGTACAAACATACTGTTGGTACAGAAGGAAAATACTGCAAGTTTGAACAACTAAAACTAATGCAGAATATATTAAAGGGATGCAGTAACATTAAATGATATTCAAATCACATTTTATTCGATTTAGCTTATTTTGTCAACATAATAATTATAAACACTTAGGTCAGTCTGGTATCTCTTCAAACTTGCAAGCTATTACCTTCAAGAAATCAATGATTTCATACTACCATTTTATAAACCAACCCCGGATGGTTTATGAAACCATTTGCTTTTCCACATAGCTAAGCATACACCCATTTCCTGTTGTATAGTCCCCGTCCCTACCGGCCTGCTGAGCTAGGAGAAAAGGGTACTGGTGTTTGGCTGTATGCTTGGCATTGTTTGTTACACTGTTTTAAGGTCGTAAATGACTTCCATTTGATCTGAATTTTTCAGTAATTTGTTTTTTAGTGGTGGAACAATATAATTTTATTAATCTTGATCTAATTGCTCTTGTTTTTTTAATGTTACCCGATCCCATTAACAACAGACAGGCTTCGGTGATCTCGTTCAGGAATGATGTATTCATTCAGGTAATATAGCAGTAATAAAAGCATATACATGACACCGAATGAACAATGGTTGATCGGTTTAGAGCAATATGACTGACCAACCCCTGATGATCGAAACAGACTTTACATGAATTACCAATGGTTTGTCGTTTTACAGCAATATGACTGACCAACCCCTGATGATCGAAGCAAACTTTACATGAATGACCAATGGTTTGTCGGTTTACAGCAATATGACCAATGATGACTGACCACCCCTGATGATCAAAGGCCAAACTTTACATGAATGACCAATGGTTGTCGGTTTACAAATATGACCAATGATTGGACTGACCAACCCCCTGATGGATCAAAGCAAACTTTACAATGAATGACCAATGGTTTGTCGGTTTTACAGCAATAATGGACTAATCCAACCCCGTGGGATGATCGAAACAAACTTTACATGAATGACCCAATGGTTTTCTCGGTTACAGGCAATTGACTGCCAACCCTGATGATCGAAACAAACTTTACATGAATGACCAATGGTTTTCGGCTTTACAGCAATATGACTGACCAACCTGATATCGAAACAAACTTTACATTGAATACAATGGTTGTCGGTTTTAGAGCAATATGACTGACCAACCCTGATTGATCGAAGCAGACAATTACATGAATGACCAAGGTTTGTCGGTTCTATGAGCAATGACTGACCAACCCCGATGATCGAAGCAAAACTTTTACATGAAGACCACATGGTTTGTCGGTTTACAGCAATACATGACTGACCCAACCCTGATGATTCAAAGCAAACTTCCAATGATGACAATGGTTTGTCGGTTTTACAGCAATATGACTGGACCACCCCTGATGATCGAACGAACTTTACTTGAATGACCAATGGTTTCGTCGGTTGAGAGCCAATATGACTAACCAACCCCTGATGCATCAAAAGCAAATTTAATGAATAAGTTTGTCGGTTTTACAGACAATATTGGACTGACACAACCCGATTTTGATCAAAACAAACTTTACAATGAATGATAATGGTTTGTCGGTTTACAGCAATATGACTGACCAACCCCTGATGATCGAAACAAACTTTACATGAATGACCAATTGTTTGTCGGTTTACAGTAATATGACTGACCACCCCCTCATGATCGAAGCAAACTTTACATAAATGAATGATGGTTTGTCGGTTAAAAACAAAATGACTAACCAACCCCTGATGATCAAAGCAAACTTTACATGAATGACCAATGGTTTGTAAATTCAAAGTAGATCGACTTTAATTCTTCGACAACTTCTGACTGTATACATGATTTGACTTGAAACATGGAAAAAACAAATATGGCAAGTCTGACTTTAACATAAGAAGAAATTGTGTGAACAGATAGACACCGATGACTTTTGTAAATACATCGATAGAAATGTGAATAATAGCACACCTCCTATGAAATAAATGCAATCGCATTACTCATGAAGTAAACACAATTCGGCTTTTCATGTCACTTTTATTTCGTTTTTATATTACGTCTGCACTTCGAGAAAATACCAAGTGGGGCGAATCGCAGTGACATCATAATAATAGTCACACATACGATCATAGATGACTGACTGTTTAACAAATGAACCTAATTCCTATAATCAGTTTGAAGGCTTTGTGTATTTACTTACTTTAAAATACTCGTTGAGATATTAGCCTTGATGTACAAGGAGTTTGCTTTCATATTTAGAAAGTATTCAAACACCAGAAATCATTATTCCCATCCTCTTTATGTTCCATGACCATCCGTATTTTGTATCATTATTATTTTTTTTTTTGATTACGGAGATTTGTGTATTAACTATTTTTAGAATACTTTTTGATTAAATCAGTTTTGAGGATGAGGGGACTTGACTATATTATTTATGGAGTACTGAAACATCAGACATTAACTGCGTTGTTAAGGCTATTGTTGATACCTGTGATACCTGTATCACTTTTCAGTAATTAATCTAGGAATATATTCAGGGGTCGTGATTACCTTTTAAAACCATTCTTGATCTCGTCATGATATTCCCCCTTTATTTACTGTCTCTTGTTCCTTTTCATTATAACTATCTCTTTTTCTGTCCATCTTTACCCCCTCCCTCCTTTTTATCTCTTTCTATCTCTCTCTCTCTGTCTCTATCGCTGTCTCTGCCTATCTCTGTCTCGGTCTCTCTATCTCTATATATATTTCACCTTTCTTTTCCTCCCCCTCTCTGTCTTATTTATCTCTCTCTGTCTCTCTGTCTGTCTGTCTGTCTCTCTCTCTCTCTCTCTCTCTCTCTCTCTCGCTCTCTCCCTTTTTCACCTTTCTTTTCCTCCCCCTCTCTGTCTTTATATTTTTGTTGCATCTCTCTCTCTCTCTCTCTCTCTCTCTCTCTCTCTCTCGCTATCTCCCTCCTCCCTTCCATCATCCCCCTCCCTCCCCGTACCTCCCTCTCTCTCTCTCTCTCTCTCTCTCTCTCTCTTCATCATCCCGTTGAATCTTCATGATTTTGTATTTAATGTATATACTACAAGTACGAAACATCCATTGTATTTTTTTTGTTGTTGAGAATTCCACTTGTTTATGAGTACATAATAGTCAGCAGGTACGCGTATCGATAAGATTACAAACAATGTGATTTAATTTGGGTAACAAAAAATGCTTATATCAACGAATAATGTTCATCAAACATAAGTTGTACATCAATAATCACAATACATCATATCGTACTCATCCAACAAAATAATACAGGAAAATTTAACCATGTACTACACACAAAAAATGAGAACTTGCATATATGAGTGATCACACTCAAATATCCAAGTATTTTTGACAATATAGTGACACACATCCGTCGCCGCCGCTGCCCTCGCTACTCGCCCTTGTCCTGCCATCCCTCCCTTTCCGGGTCCCCCCTTTTCGGGCCCTGGGTCCCTCCTTTGTCGCTGGCTCCTCGCCTCCCGTCTTTCTCCTGCATCCGCCGCCTGTCGCCCTCTTTCCCCCCCCCTTTCCGACTCCCCCCTTCCTGCCCGCGCCTTTCTTTCCTTTTTCCAGCCCCTGGCTTTGTCTCTGCCCCCTCCCCGCCCCCTCTGTCTTTCCTCGCTTTCCTGGTTTTCCTCTCCCTGTCCCCTCCTTCGCGTTGTCTTGCGCCCCCCTTTTCCGCCCTTCCTCCCTGCCCCCCCGTTGCTCGTGCTTCCTCTCCTTGTCGTTTCGCCCCTCCCTTTCCCGCTCTGTCCGTCCTTCCTTCTGCTCTCCCCCCCTGCGCCCTCTCCCTGCTCCCCCCGCTTGCTCCTCTCGGCGGCGCGTGCTTTTATTCTCTCTCTCTTTCCTTCCGGCCACTGTGTTTCTGTTTCCGTCCCTGTTCCCGACCCTGTCCGTTCCTCCGGGCTCCTCCGCCCCCCCCTTGCGTCTCTCCTCCTCCCTCCTTTTTTTTCTGCTCTCCCTCTCCTTGGTCCCCTCTGCGTCGTCCTTGCCCCGTGCGTGCTGTCCTACGTGCCCCGTGGGCCCCCTTTGCCCCCGTCCGTCCGTCCGTGGTGCTCCCGCCTCGGTCGGCCTTTGTTGCCCGCCCCGCCGCCCCCTTTTACGTGCGGCGGAACTCGCTGCGTGTGGGCTCCGTTCGCGCTCCGGCTTTGCCCGCCCGTGCGCGCCCGCCCGCCCCGCCCTGCGCCCCCCGCCCCCCGCGCCGCCTCCGTCCCAGTCTTTTGGCTCGTTGCGCCCGTCCCTTGCTGTCCCCGCCGGCGCCCTTGGCCCGTGCGTGCGGCCCGGCTCCGTGCGCTTGCCCCGTTCCTTGCTCTTGCCTCCTGCCCCTGTTGCTTGCGCCGCCCTCTTGTGCTCGTCCGGCCCCCGCCCGTGCCCCCTCCTCCCCCGCGCCGTTGTGCCGCTTGCTTTCTCCTGCGACCGCCGTCCGTCGTCTTCCTCTCTGTCTCCCCTCTCCTACTCTTCTCTACCTCTCTCTGCCCTCTGTGTGTCTCCTGTGTCCCCCTTCCCCCCCCCCCTCCCCCCCCCCCACACCCCACCCCCCCCCCCCACCCCTCCTGTCTGTCTCCCTCTTGCACCGCCTCCCCTCCCCTGTCCCCGTCTTGCCGCCTTGCCTTTTTTCCCTTCTCTTTGGTTCTTTTGTTCTTTTTTTTCCTGAGCTTTCTGCCTATTCCCTGCCCTTGCTGGCCTGCCCTCTGTCGCCTCTTTTTTGTCTGCCCTGCCATCCGCCATCTTCCCCCTGCGCCCCGTCGTTGCCTGCCCGTCCTTCTTCCCCGCCCCTCCCACCCCCCCCCTTCCCCTTCTGGGCTGGCTCTCTCCCTGCCCCCTTCCCCCTGTTTCCCCTTCTCCCCCCCTGTTCCCCCGCTCCCTTCCGGCCGCCCCCCCCCCCCGCTGGCCCTTTCCTTTTCCCGTTGCCCAGCCCTTTCGCCTGTCTTGCCCTCCTGTTGCGCTGCCCTTTCTTCCCCCCCTCCTCGTCCCTCTTCCCTCCTTCTGTTGTAGTTCCCCCCCCTCTCTTTGGGGGTCCTTTTTTTCTTCTCTTTGCTGGATCTGCTCCTGCCTGCTTGTCCTTTTGGCAGCGTCTCTCCGCGTCCCTCGCCTCCCGCCTTCCCCCCTTGGTGCCCTCCTTTTTCTTGCTTTGCTCCTGCTCCCTGCTCCCCCGCCTCCCCCCCCGTCCCTTCTTCCCCATCTTCCTTTGCCCGCGCCTTCCCCCGCCTTCCGCCTCCCCTCCGTCCCCCCTCTTCTTTCCGCTGTTCCTCCTTTCCTGCTCCCTTCCCGTCCAGCGTTTCTTTTCTGTTTTCTATCTTTTTTTCCTTGGGGTCGCCTCCCTCGTCCCTGCTTTTCGTGCCCCACCCTGCTCCCCGTTTCCCCGTTTTTCCGGCCCTGTTTTGCTGTGCTCTCCCTGCCTGCCACCTCGCCCCCTGTCCCTGGCCCTGTCCCGCCCCCTCCCCCCACCCCCCCACCCCGCCCTCCTTTGTTTCTGGCGTGCTCCCTGCGTCTTCCAAATTGCCCCCCCAGGTTTCACTGCCTTTCCTTCGTTTTGCCTGTCTCCTCCCTCCATTGCTGCCCTCTTCACCTTCCAAGGCGTCCCCCGCTCTTTCCTCTTCTCTCCCGGTGCGTCCCCTTCCCCTCCCCCCGTCCCTCCCCGCCCCCCATTTTCCCCTCCCCCCTTCTTTCCCTCTTCTGCCCGCGTCCCTCCTCCCCGCCTCTTCTGGTCCCTTTTTGTGTGGTCTGTCTTTTCCGAGGCTTGGCTGCCCCCCCCGCCTTTGCGCCCGTCCCTTTCGCCTTGTGCCCGCCTGGGCCGTCCCCTCCCCCCCCGCTCGCCCCCGCCTTTCCCCTGCTCCCCTCCCTCCCTTTTCCCGCCACTGTCTCCGCTTCCTCCTTGACGGGGTGTTGTTGCCCCTCTTGCTCCCTTGTCTGCCCCTCCGGCGCTTGCTTTGTGCCGTCCTGCACCTGCCCTTCTCCCCCTTCCCGCGTACTCGCCCCTGCCCGCCCTCCCCCGGCCTCCTCCTCCTTTTGCCCCGTCTTCCTTTGTCGTGCACGGTGTACTCCCTCCTGCCTGCCGCTCCCCGTCTCTCTCCTTTTTCTCCACCTTGCGTCCATCTGTGTCCCCCTGCCCCGTCTTCCGCGGCCGCCCTCCGTCCCGTTTGTCTTTTCCTCCCGCTGCGTTGCCTTTTTCTCGCTTTTTGTCGTTTGCTTTCCCGCCCCTCGGCCCTTCGCCCTTGCCCTGTTCGCCCCCGTGTCGTGTTCCTCCCGCCTCCCCTCTCCCCCCCCTCGTCTCCGCGGTGCGGCGGCTTCCCTTCCGCCTCTGTCCCATCCTTTGGGGTTCTCCATTGGTTTCTTTTTCTTGCCTTTTTCTCGTGTCACGTTTTTTTTTGCCTCCCTTCGGTCTCCAGCCGGTGTTCGTTTTTTCGCTCTGCCCTTTGCCCCCGCCCCCCCTTTCCTTTCCTCCCTCCCCCTCCCTGTTCCCTTGTTTGTCCCCCCCCCCCGGCCTGTGTCTTCGCCTCTGCCTTGTTGCTGTCGGTTTTCTCTCTTCCTCTGTCTCCCTGCTTCTGCCTCCCCCTCATCTCCTCCTTCCTCTCCCTGCCTCCCTCCTCATCCCTCCCACCATCTATCCTCTTTCCCCCCCCTCTCGCGCCTCCCCCCTTACGTTCCTCGCCCTTGCCCGCCCTCCCCATGCCGCTTGCGTCCTGCCCCGTCCGTGCGGTGGCCCATTGTCCGCCCCGCTCGTCCGCTCCGCTTCCACCGCCCGCGCTCGTACGTTCCCCGCACCCGTCCGCTCCACTTACCCGTCGCCCCCGTGCGCTGCCCCCCCCGCCCCCTTCCCACCCCCGGCCGTTCCTTCCACCTTGCGCCGTCCGTGCGTTGCCGTCCTCGCCCCGTGCGCTTGCCCCTTCTCCCCCCCTTTTTCCAGCCACCCGTCGCGCCCGTCGCATCCCCCCCGTCCGCCGCCCCCCGTCGGCGGCTTGCCCCGGCCTTCGTCCCTTCCCCTGTTCACTTCCGTCAACCCTTGTGCCCGGGCGTTTTCTCTCCCTTGGTCCGGCTTTGGTGCTGCCTCGGGTGCCCCCCTCCCCCTCGCGTCCGTGCGCCTTGCCTGACCCCTCTCTCTCGCCTGTCCTTCCCTCGCTGCGTCCCCTCGGCCCCGTCCTTCCGCCGTTCCCCCGTCTCGTGACGCCTGCGCGTCTTTTCTGCTCTGCGGTCCTTGTACTGTTGGCACGGTACGCCTCTCGGTCACGAGTACCGGACATCGCGATTTCCCCACGACGGTTGTTCTCCGCGTACGTCTACTGTATTCTAGCGGAACCCGGAACGCCGGAGAGCTTGCACTGCTCTCTTGTCTTTGGTGCGTCCCCTTCCTTTTTGTTGTGTTGTTTGCCTGTTTTCTACCTGCATACTTTGGACTGTTCCGTGATATCATCGTCTGACTACCCCCTACACGCTAGATTACCCTGCTGGATTTCCATTATTTGTCGTCATGTACCCGTTTGAAACCTTGATGCATTGATGTGAGTACTGCTGTACTTGGTTTGTGTTGACATTGCTCCCTGATGTGCACTATCACTCGGAACATCTAATCTCATTCAAAACCCGGCACACCCCGCAAACCGGACTCGGCCTCACCGTACGTGACGTACCCGCTTTCCTGCCTCTCTGACGTACGTACCCGCGTTACCTCACCTCATTAGTTTGTGCAACTGCATAAGGCTTCGGACCCGGGGGGGGAGGGGGGGGGGGGCGCCAGCCCCCCAAAATTGGGGGGGGGGGGGGGGGGAAGGGGGGGGTGGGGGGATTGGGGAGGGGGGGGGGGGGGGCTGACGATTCCTTGAGCACCACCCCAATATCTTTTGATGCCTAACCGTTCGGCCATCTCCCTTATGATACTCATCATCTTTGCTTCACGACTCCTATATAACCCCCGACTTTTCCCTTATTACTTCTTTTTTTATTTTTTGGCGGCGGTTGGGGGCCTGACGACCTACTTGCCCCCTCCCATAATCTACCTAGGCTGAGATCTCTGGTCCCCCTACTTTTAACTAACGCTGATATTTCGGCTCTATTGACACCTTTTTGTTTGGCTCGCGCTGCGCGCTCCCACCACTTTTCCTACCTCATTTTCTTTTTTGATGAATCAGGCCCGGGTCCCTACTTCTCTGATTGGGCATTGCCTGCGCCCCCGTGTGTTTCGGGGCAAGGCTTTACCTTTTTGACCCCCCCTCTGCCTCATAATTCTATTTGAAGTGCTCTATTTCCTTTTTCTTGGCCATCTTTTTTTCGCTCTCCTGCGTGCTCGCTGTCTTTCTGTTTAAACTTTTCTCTATCTGGCCCGGGGTCTTGGCGCATCCGATGCCGCCGAGCCCAATACCGAAAACAGGGAAAGAGGAAAAATAAAGAGAAAAAGAAGAAACAAGGAAAGGAGAGGAGAAATGGAAAGATTAAAGTGAAAACAGTGTAGGACAGATAAAAGAGAAACAAATAATGGCCAGGTAACCATATCAATGTTTTTCAATCGCTGTTCGCCTCACATTACCTGATTAAGTCATGTTCATAATAGATGATTTAAAATAAGTGAGCTTAAAATATTTCACATCTCACTCTGCACTTTTCGGATTAAACTTTTGTCTTTTATCTTCTGATGAGATATTTTTCCTCTTTTTGAAGCTCATAGCGCTCAAAATGTAAAGATTTGTGGTCAATATATAAAAATTTCAGCCCGCGCTTTGCGTCACATTATTGTTTACATGTAATTAAGTATCTACTTATTTATGAAGCATAGCCCAACCAAAAAACCTTATAAATGCACTATTTCAGGTTGATATATCAAATATTTCCAGATTGCTGCTTCTGCCGCTGGCGATTATTTAATGAAATTATTTCTTGGACCGTTTCTCTAGGTGAATATAAAACAAATTTCAGCTCGCGCTTCGCGCATCCGAAATGATTAATGACTTATTATAAGTATCTTTCAATTAGCTAATCAGCGGTAAGCACCAAAAAAAACGCCTAAAAAATGCAGCTGCTTTCAGGTTGATTAAACAAAAAAAATCGGCTAGCGCTTCGCGCTCGCATTGTTTAATTAGGTGAGAATTTACTTTATGAGCATAGCACAAAAATGCACTATTTTCGGGTTGATATATCAAAAATTTTCGGCTCGCCTTGCTGCTCGCATTGTTTAATGAATATTCTTTTTCATTAGGGGTAGCAAAAAACGCTTAAAATGCACTGTTTCTCAGGGTGATTATATATAAAAAAATTTTGGCTCGCGCTTCGCGCTCGCATTGTTTAATCAATTGGTGAGAATGTGTCTTTATGATCATAAGCAACAAAAATGCCTTAAAATGCACTATTTTCAGGTTGATATTCAAAAAATTTTGGGCTCGCAGCTTTCGCGCTGCATGTTAATAAGATACCTTCTTTTGCATTAGGGTAGCACAATAAAAGCTTTAAATGCATTGTTTTCAGTTTGATATATATAAAAAAATTTTTTCCCGGCTCAACGCCCTTCGCGCTCGCATTGTTTAATTAAGTGAGTAATCTTCTTCATGAACGCCTAGCACCAAAAATGCTAAAATAAGCACTATTTTCAGGTTGATATATCAAAAATTCGGCTCGCGCTCACATTGTTTATCGAAAGCATCTCCTTTATGAGCATATAGCAAACACGCGTTAAATCCACAGTCTTTCACGTTTGAAATAGTCAAAAAGTTCAGCTCCCTTTACGATTTTTTTCTCTAGGCTCGCGCTTCGCGCTCTGCATATCATTATTCATAAGGAAAAATAAAGCATACAAGAAGGTATTTACATAGAAAGTTTAGATTCATATTTCAGCTTAGCTTTGATTAGGCCTAACGTTGGCTCTAGATCTAGACTGGGGAGGTCCGTTGTCCGACACCTAAGCTGATAAAACATCATCTTTTGCTCTCCGATTTTTTCCACAAATTGTGCAGTAAAATAGACAAATATAATTTGTGAATATTGGCTGCCTTGTTATATGTCTGATATTTATTTCAATCAATAATGAAAATATTGAATCACAAAGTCCTATTGCCGTCTTTGTCCGGACAAACACCCTCGGATTACAAACAAACCGGGTGTATAAACAGTTTTTTTTTTGTTTTTTTTCTTAAAAAAAAAAAAAAGAAAAAAAAAGATGAAAGAAGACTGGTCATTTTAAAACCTTCTGTAGGCAATCGGGGGTGGTGGGGGGAGCGGGTGGGGGAGGGTGGGTGAGTAGGGGGTAATTAAAAAAACATTCCCGAAATAGATTGTTGGTGGAAGAAAAAAAATTGAGCCCCCCAAATCCCATGAAAAATCTTCCGAAGCCTATGCAATGTACTCAAAAACAATTAGTATATGTTACTCAATAAAATGATTAATTAAATAAACTCATTTTTGTCGTGTCACTATATTAGTCAAATAAAAATCTCGATTAGGTGTGTTATTCAAGTAGCTTTATTTAATGAGAAGCATCATGGATGTGTG
>CALNVZ010000641.1:27382504-27395212 GCA_940671915.1 Paracentrotus lividus
CCGTCCGGACATTACAAAACAAACCGTGCGTATAACAGTTTTTTTTTGTTTTTTTTCTTAAAAAAAAAAAAGAAAAAAAAAGATGAAAGAAGACTTGGTCATTTTCAAAACCTCTGTAGGCATCGGGGGTGGGGGGGGAGGGGGGGGGTAGGGGGGAGGAGGGGTAATTAAAAAAACATCCCGAAATAGAATTGTTGCTGAAGAAAAAAAATTGAGCCCCCCAATCCTGAAAATCTTCCAAGCCTATGCAATGTACTCAAAAACAATTAGTTATGTTACTCAATAAAATGAGTTAATTAAATAAACTCATTTTGGTCGTGTCACTTATATTGTCAAATAAAATACTCGATTAGGTGTTGTTTTCAAAGTAGCTTTATTTAGTGAAAGCACTCATGGATGTGTGGTCACTAATTGTCAAATACTTGGATATTTGAGTGTGCATCACTCATACTATGCAAGTTCTCATTTTTGTGTGTAGTACATGGTTAAATTTTCCTGTATTAATTTGTTGATGAGTACGAATATGATGTATTGTGATTATTGATGTAACAACCTTATGTTTGATGAACATTATTCGTTGATATACAGCATTTTGTTACCCAAATTAATCACATTGTTTGTAATCTTATCGATTACGCGTACCTGCTGACTATTATAGTACTCATAAACAAGTGGAATTCTCAACAACAAAAAAAATACAATGGATGTTTCGTACTTGTAGTATATACATATAAATACAAAATCATGAAGATTCAACGGGATGATGAGGAGAGAGAGAGAGAGAGAGGAGAGAGAGAGAGAGGAGAGTTGTTTGTCCGGACAAAGACGGCAATTTTAGGAACTTTGTGATCAATATTTCATTAATTGATTGAAAATAATATCAGACAATATAACAAGGCACCAATATTCACAAATATATTTTGCTATTTACTGCACAAATTGTGAAAAAATCGAGAGCAAAAGATGATGTTTTTATCTACTTAGGTGTCCGGACAACGGACCCCCCATCCTAGATCTAGGCCTAACGTTAGGCCTAATCAAGCTAAGCTGAATATGATCTAAAATTCTATGAATACCTTCTTGTATGCTTTATTTTTTCCTTATGAATAATGATATGCGAGCGCGAAGCGCGAGCTAAGAAAAAAATCGTAAGGGGAGCTGAAATTTTTTGATATTTCAACGTGAAAACTGTGGATTTAACGCGTGTTTGCTATGCTCATAAAGGAGATGCTTTCGATAAACAATGTGAGCGCGAGCCGAAATTTTTTGATATATCAACCTGAAAATAGTGCATTTTTAAGCATTTTTGGTGCTACGTTCATGAAGAAGATACTCACTTTATTAAACAATGCGAGCGCGAAGCGTGAGCCGAAATTTTTTTATATATATCAACCTGAAAACAATGCATTTTAAGCTTTTTTTGTGCTACCCTAATGAAAAAGATATCTTATTAAACAATGCGAGCGCGAAGCTCGAGCCCAAAATTTTTGATATATCAACCTGAAAATAGTGCATTTTTAAGCATTTTTGGTGCTATGATCATAAAGAACATTCTCACCTAATTGATTAAACAATGCGAGCGCGAAGCGCGAGCCAAATTTTTTTATATATATCAACCTGAAAACAGTGCATTTTAAGCGTTTTTGTGCTACCCTAATGAAAAAGATATCTCATTAAACAATGCGAGCGCGAAGCGCGAGCCGAAAATTTTTGATATATCAACCCGAAAATAGTGCATTTTTGGTGCTATGCTCATAAAGTAAATTCTCACCTAATTAAACAATGCGAGCGCGAAGCGCTAGCCGATTTTTTTGTTATATCAACCTGAAAGCAGTGCATTTTTAGCGTTTTTTTGGTGCTACGCTGATTAGCTAATGAAAAAGATACTTATAATAAAGTCATTAAACATTTCGAGCGCGAAGCGCGAGCTGAAATTTGTTTATATATCACCTAGAAAACGGTCCAAGAAGATAATTTCATTAAATAATGCCAGCGCGAAGCGCAATCTGGAAATATTTGATATATCAACCTGAAAATAGTGCATTTTAAGCGTTTTTTGGTGCTATGCTCATAATAAGAATACTTAATACTGTAAACAATAATGTGAGCGGCAAAGCGCGGGCTGAAATTTTTTATATATTGACCACAAATCTTTACATTTTGAGCGCTATGAGCTCAAAAAGAGGAAAAATATCTCATCAGACAGATAAGACAAAGTAATCCGAGTGCAGAGTGAGAGCTGAAATATTTTAAGCACTTATTTTAATCATCTATTATGAACATGACTTAATCAGGTAATGTGAGGCGAACAGCGATTGAAAAACATTGATATGGTTACCTGGCTTTATTTTCTTCTTTATCTTGTCCTACTGTTTTCACTTTTAATCTTTCCATTTCTCCTCTCCTTTCTTTTTCCTTCTTTTTCTCTTATTTTTTCTCCTTTTTTCCCTTTTTTCTTTTATTTTTGCCGCTTCGGCCACCTGGATCCGCCAAGACCCCTTGTTCCTATATTTAGAAAAAGTTTAAACAGAAAGACATGCGAGCACGCAGTATGAGCTAAAAAAAATTTTGTCAAGAAAAATTAAATATGAGCACTTCAAAATAAATTATGAGCAGAAGGGGGGGGTCAAAATAGTAAAGCCTTTCCCCCTGAAACACCGGGGGCGCAATTGCTAATCCCCAATCAAGATAGTAGGGACCCCTTGTTCCTATCAAAAAAGAAATTATTATTAAAAATGTGGGAGCGCGCAGCGCGAGCCAAAAAAAAAATTGTCAATAGAGCCCTGAAATATCAGCGTTTTATTAAAAATATGGTGGGAAATCCAATGATATCTCAGCCTCATTAGAATTATGGGAGGGGCTTAATTATGTCTCAGGGCCCCCACCCCGCCAAAAAATAAAAAAAATAATAATAAGGTTAAAAATCTTGGGGTTATATATTATCTGAATCAAATATGATTATATCATAAGGGAGATGGCCGATATCTTTATGGCATCAAAAATATTGGGGGGGCTCAATGATATCTCAGCCCCCCCCCCCCCCCCCCCCCCCCCGGTTCCGAAGCCTATGCATTGCACAAACTAATGTAGTGAGTAACGCTTTACATACTCAGAGAGTCAGTAAAGCGTTACTCACTAGGTGAGTCCTATTCCTTTTTGTTCGTTTGTTTGCCTGTTTTTGTAATGATATTTAGAATGTTCCGATGATATGCACATCAGTGCATCAATTCACACAAACCAATACATTGCATTACTCACATCAATGCATCAAATTTTTCAAACTGTGTACATGACTGACAAATTAATGGGAAATCCATGCATGGTAATCTAGCTGTTAGTGTTATCAGACGATGTATATCATCGGAACATTCCAAATATCATTATAAAAACAGGCAAACAAACAAACAAAAAGGAATGGGACTCACCCAAAGACAATAAGAGCATGCAAGCTCTCCGTTCTCCGTTCCGCTATACATGTACGTACGTACGCGTAGAACATACCTCGTGTGCAATCTCGATGTCCGTACTCGTGATCCGAGTAGGCGTACCGGGCGCAACATGTACAAGTACCGCATAGCCAGTAAAATTACTCTCAAGTCTTTCACGAGACTTGAAACGTACGAAGACGTGTCGTAGTTTACTCATCTAGTGAATTACAGGCTATATAGAATTTTTCAGCAATTCTCACTTTACTCGATTGTTAGTGTTTTCACCCGATCATCCACCAAGCCGTACCAAGTTGAAGAGAAACTCACTTGCACAATTGTTTTACGTAATTGAACATGTAAAGTTACTAATGCCTTGGTCAAGCCGCCGTACGTTTTTTTCGGCCGTACGTTTTTTGGGGGAGGCTACGGTCGCTACGTTTTTCTGAAAACGTGGAGAGAAGTGGCAAGCGCACGGTGCGAGTACGTCAACGCACGGACTGCGCAAGGTGTAAGTACGTGGCCGGTACACCATTTATGGTAATTGGGCGGTTGTGTGCATCGCACGTTGCGCACGTTGTAAGTGAGCTGTACGTGCTTGTAACGTACGATCTCCGTGCGTTTGAATCGTTATCGTACGGAGGCTGTGCTTACAAGTGCACCTCACGTACGGTGTCAGTACTCAAGCGCATGTTGTAAGTGCGTGCAAGTGCGATGAACGTAAGTTTTTGATCTCGATATTTGTGGTGAATAATGTATATATTTTTGTATTTATTTATATTTATTCATTTAGATTAATTTATTATATTATCATATTATGATATCATAATCAGTATACATAATGAACTGATATAAACCTATACCATCACAAGTATGCATTATAGCTAATACACATGCTTTTTTTTTTTTTTTTTTTACAAACAATTTATACATTTTATTTGGTATGTTATGAAATGAAAGTTTTGTCTTTTTTCAAATGGCATAGTAAAAAACGAACACCTTCGCTATACCGAGTGAGTCAAAAAAAACTTTACACCTAGAAAAAAGTCAATAAAAAGAAAACCAATTTATAACCCCCAAATTATTTTACATATTCTGAAAGGGTAACTCCTCCCGCACCTTCTGATACTATTTTTGTGTGGTATATCTTTATGCTTGGATGAACACGACACCTTTTTTGCGAACATGTCAATTTCGAATTGTGCCAGAATGGGCGTAAAATCAAAACGACAAAAAAGCTAGAAAAAAGCAACTTCATCTTGATTAAAATAGCATAACTGTTTAACGAAGATGTCTTCCGCTTAATAACTTGGCAGGGGTGTTGTTACACATATTGACTACAATTTGTATAAAAATGAGATAGATCTGTAGCGTCAGGCATGAGTGAGCACACGTCAACGACAAAATAATCACTTTTCAAAAGTATTAGGAGGCCTTTTTAGGTCTGTCAGTGGCGATTTACTCTTTAATGTGTTATAATTCATGCATTACTTCACAAATCAATCTTATTTTCATACAAAATGTAGTCAATATGTGCAACAACACCCCTGCCAAGTTATTAAGCGGAAGACATTTTCGTTAAAAAGTTATGCTATTTTAATCAGGATAAAGTTGCTTTTTTCTAGCTTTTTGTTGTTTTGATTTTACTCCCATTCTGGCACAATTCGAAATTGACATGTTCGCAAACAATGCGTTGTGTTCATCCAAGCGTAAAGACATACCACACAAAAATGGTACCAGAAGATGCGGGAGGAGTTACTCTTTCAGAATATGTAAAATAATTTGGGGTTTATAAATTGGTTTTCTTTTTATTGACGTTTTTCTAGGTGTAAAGTTTTTTTTTACTCACCCGGTAGAGAAGAAAGATTCTTTTTACGCCGTTGTAATGGAAGATGTGCATCAAAATGATTGATTATACAGCAAAACCTAATGAAATTGCATTAAACCTGTTTTTGCAATGTAAGACTCAATTTAGGCAACGCCAGAAACAAATTTATCTTCTTTGAGTGTTGTTGTTGTTGTTTTTGTTTATTTTTACTTTGACAGTTCCATGGTACATTTTGGCGAGTTTTCATTTCATGTATAAGCGAAACATCAAAACAGTTTCCGGAAAAACTTGAAACTTGTATCATGATTTTGTTCACGAAATCTATTGACTAGGTAGGCTACCCCAAGGAAAAAAAAGAAGAAAAAACAAGAAAGAAACTTTTGGACATGGAATTTATCAGTAAAAAGTATTAACAATCGTAAAATGAATATTTGTTTACGTTTATTGTTTATTCGAATGCTGTTGAAATGTTTCGCTTTTTGCAAATTAATATTGGGAATAATTTAACTTTGTTTTTGTGATGCTGTGGATCATCGTCATCATTATCAAATTCAAATAAAAAAGGAGGTCACCAAGGGGGGGGGGGGACATCTTTATGCGATGGTACTCGGATGATACGCGCCAAAATGACAAGCAGTCATTAGTCATTATCCAGCAAAATATAATAAAAAAATTACCCCCCAAAAATAGATTGTTGTTGTAAACTACAACATAATTATGTTAATAAATTGACTATGATTTGGTGGAATAAAGTTGCATCAAACAGTATTTGCAATACAGGACTAAATTTGTCTTTGTCAACGTTAAAATTAAATTTCATCTGTTGGTGGTGCTGTCTGCCGTATATGCTATCTCTTTTGTAAACATTTTTGCTGAGAAGTGTGAAACATGTTTTAAGTTTTCATTTATTGATAATGCCCACCTCCCATAATTTTAATTTGGGGGGGGGGGGCATTTGTTCTTTTTAAGAAATGACTTGTTCAAGTCAACTACTGTTCTCATGTTTGAAGATTTTCTTATTTCAGGGCATACAAAAATAGTCGACAATATTCAGGCCATCAATGACATGTAATATCATAAAGACTCATGAAAAAAAAATAAACAAAAAATAAACAAATATATAATTTAAAAAAATGCAATGCTGCAATACTTTTTGACAGGTGAGGGGATTCTGTGCAATATTGAGACATACAGTATATACAAACATGTACATACACACATATTATCATAATTATATTTTATATACATACTAGTATATTTTTTATAATACATAATATTGAATACGAAACGTACGTCGGCTCAGTAGAAATCAATGCGCACAACGCGCGTTGTAAGTGAGGAGCACTTGCTTAGTCCGTACGATCCACAAGAGTTCTGCGTGCTCAATCAACAGTTGAAATGAGCAAGAGCAAAGTAACCGTGGGCAACGCACTTATCCCGTGCGCAGCACGCACGTGCCAAGTGCGCCGTCGGTACAGCAAGTGACTGTCGCAACTATCCAAAAAGACTTACGGAGTCGGCGCGTTGTGCGTGCTTGGCAGTGCCGAGGGCGTGCGTGCGCGCACGTGCGGCAAATCCGTAGCTCGAACGTAGCCCACACGCAGCGAAAGTTCCTCCTGCACTAAAAGTTCTGCGTCGTGTCTGCGCACACAAAATTCCGTACCGAGTCGGTACTCACCACGTACGTGACGTACGATTTTTCCAAATTTTGCCCACGTTTTTGCACGTAGACAGCACGCACGTGCAAGTACGACGATATGTGACCAAGGCATAAGGGATACTCAAGAAAAAAAAATTATTGAGTATTATATACTCAATATTTTTTTTTCTTGAGTATCCCTTAGTAACTTTACATGTTCTGGAACATCGGGTGTGTACTTTTAACAGAAACACAGATTCTGAAGTAAAAATACGTGATATACGAATAAAAGCACTCGCCTCCGAGAGTAGCAAGCGGGTTTTACTCATGGAAACTAGTTCTCATTTTTTGTGTGTAGTATTCATAAACGTACATGTACTTGTACATATCTCTTAAAGAGCTAGGGGCTAAAACAATACAATATTATAATAATCACTATCAAACTGGTTTTCATTGATTAAGTTCTAAAATGGTTGTCTCAATAAACTCGAAGATTTGTACAGTGTATATTAAAACATTGAAATCATATTTTTTGTAATACATATTTAGATTCTTTTTTATTTGTTACATATACAAAGCCATGTGCTTAAAAAAATGAAATAAATTCGCTTTCAGTAAGGTTTGTGAATTCTTAAATGTTGTGAATATACGGTCTACATTCTGCTAATCACTTAGAAAATACTATAGTCTAGGAGCCAGCTACAAATTTATTTACCCCATTTTCCCTAAAAGGTTTGACCCCTGAAAGTGATGTAGTTCAGTACAAGGATCGGCAAGTCGGGGGGAAATATTGATATGATTCAAGATAGTGATGGTAAATATGAATATAGGGGGTGTCTGTAGTTGAATATATACAGAAACTGAATGGCTTTCAATAAGATATTATTTGCCTGTGCCTGGAACCGTCACTGCAAATGTTTCCAAGCCCATCGGCTTAATTCTTTATTTGTTATATATTGGATCAACAACAGGGACAAATCCAGGATTGAAAGTAAGCCCCCACATAATTATTTAGAGGGGTTATCGTGTTTCATCACTTGTGTTATTAGCAGTATCTGTTAAATTATCCAACAAGAATATCATGTCATGTTAGAATGTTAACTTAGTAGTTTAGTACATTTTTTTTTGCATCCAACTTCCAACTGTTGATCCTCAATCGGTGCAACTGTCTACAATTAATCAAGAGATAGTTTTCAAAAGGTGAAAAGTGATATAAATTTTAATCAAATAGGGAACATTACTTTTTAATTTATTAATTCAGGGGGGGGAAAATGCAATATCATAGCACATTGACCATGATATTTTTCATTTATTTATTTTTTTCTACAAAGTACAGTCATGTAATTCCAATTATTTAACAAAAGAAGAGAAAAGTGAATAACAGTGTATCAGAAAATTCCAGACTTTGATTTCATGTTTCATATAACATCGTTTGAATAGAAGACACTGAGTGTATGAGTCCTACCGTACGAAGATGCAATGTGAATAAGGAAAATCACGAACAAAGATGAGAGAAAAGCGGACAGGAAAGAGAAGGGGTTTGTAAGAGGGAAATTAATAAATACAATGAAAGATAATAATGACCTTTAAAAAAATATTAGTGATCTGAATAATTTAATAAGCACTCAGAATTGTACAAAACACCCCCCCCCCCCCCCATTTGGTTGCCTCCCCCTCCTCCACTCCTGCATGCTTTCCAAGAAAAGTTACTCCATGAAATAATAAAATGGCATAAAAAAGTATATGAAAGTTATATTTTGGAACTAATCAAAGATTATTTTTCATTTCATAATTACATCATTATTACATGTATACAATATTATATATTTTTATATCTCTTTCAGTCTTACAACCTCTCCAATTCCTTCTGATTATATTTTGTCCATGTATTCTTCTCATTCCTTTCCTCGTACGATATACCTTATCATAACTTTAAAGTAACAAATAAATTGCACCATATCAAGTGAGCTGCATTTTGATTGCAGTTAATGCGTATCTTATATTATGATTCGTTCTTCAAAAGATGTCCGAAATAGACTGTGTGAGCGGGGGGGGGGGTGGGGGGGGGGGTCTAGCAATGTGTTTGTATCAGTAGAGGAATAGGGCCTATATGCCTAGTCTATATCCACATCTTCCTGGACATCGAGTTTATAATTCCAGACATTCATTGCATTGCAAGATTATTGTATTTAATCAAAATTAAATTAACTTCCTATTATTTTCAATCGGCTGATGAATAATTTAAGACCTCAAGTGCATTAATCAGATTCCCCTTAAAATAAAGAAATATAACAATAATATATAAAAGGGATCAAATCCCAATTAATAGGCAAGTCATCAAAATCTAGCATACAAATAAGTATGAAAAGAATTATAAAAAAAAATAAAAAAAAAACATATAGCTCCGTTTAGTCTCACTAGGCAGCCCCTCTAGGCTGTCCGAGTCACACATCACAACGTATTATGCTATGCGGTTTTGGGGACATAATCATTATATTATTATATATTTTTTTGTTTATAACGCTTAGAAGATGTATTCTCGACATAGCAGTTATATGATCCTTTCATTGAAACCCAAGTGTCCTATTCGGAATTCAAGTTGCCCCACCGTAACCCTGAGCAAAACGCTCACCACAAAAGTGCAATGCATTCAGTAATACGTGTAGAATATGTCTGACTTTGAATACCGTTCTACCAAGGCAAGAGGTCACTTAAAGTCCGGAGTTTATACAGTACATTATATATGATCTATCTGTTAGATTGGAGCTAAAATCGCTATCTATGTGTACTCACATATTAGACATGCTATATATATCATAGTTCCTAGAATTTGGTGACTATTAGCTTTAATGCTAAATCTGATACATGTTTGAGTCCACAATCAGTACCTCATTGGTCCATGGAATGTAGTATATAATGTGATGTGAAAATATAAGACAAACGCATCTAATATAGAATGCTACATAATTCTAAGCCACAGTCAAGTCATTTGTGTACGTGAGTTCGATGTGATATCACCATTGACTTTCATCTGATTATTGAAGTTTGCGCAAGGACTTTTTTTTCAGTGTATTATTTTGGATACAATGTCTAACTTTTATAACTTACTAATGTACAAACAATTTTTTATAGAGCAACACAAATACCCATATGTACAAACAGTCTCATCTAAAAACAATGCATTCGGATCAGTTCCACCTATTCATTATCTTAAATTGAACACTATACACAACTGTTTAATATTCAATTAAGTGCGTTATTTATTAAGTTGGCTTAATCATTAATACCACAGAATTTGCACCTTGTGACACAATGAAAATAACCATGACGTCATCTTTAGCCTTTTACCCGTATGATTGCCAAAAAAGCAGACATATTACAAATGACATCTAGTATACCTCTCAAAATCATCTTATATACAAATTATCTCTGCTGATCGTCGGGTGAGAAACTGATCAATGAGAGGAGCGATCGGAGCGTAAGGAACGTATTTTCCTCCTAATGAAAAAATAAATCTATTTATAACATTACAAACAGGTCTCTTATTACCCCGTATGTTTATTATACAGAGATATAATATAGATACACTGCTCATTGAGGGACATGGGTCGTTTCAATCACTGCCTTCAACGGAATCTCCGCATCTGCTATTAACCCAAGACCGCAGGTCTGCGGCCGTGTTATGGCATTATTCGGCAAGATTCCCCAGAGAGCAAGTCTAGAAACGACCATGTCCCAAAATAAACAGCAGGGTATGAGTCATATATATTATTATATGCCGAATCTCTCAACAATATATCAACTAAAGCATGGTCTAATTTTGAAGCCTAGAAACTTATAAATAGTTCGGTCTAACGTTAGTGAAAGGTCTACAACTCTAGATTCTAAAATAGACTTGACAAAAAGTGCTGTCCTCATATTAGCCATCTATAACCAAAGAACATTCAAGAGTAAAATATACTAACGCTTGAGTACTCTATGACTATAAGGTATCAAGTGTCTATGTCAGACTTAGCTCTCCTGCTCTCTATCTCACAGCGTCGACATCACAATGAGCATGAGACAGATAAGTATTTTATTACATACATGGACTCTGTCACCTTAAGTGTCATGAAGCTTAATTATGAGCGATCTCAGGCAATATCTACAAATATGTAAGGTATATAGTACACATGTTCGATTTCTTTTAAAATCTACATTAAGGCAATACTAACTGAGCTAAGACTGTGCATCTCGGAGAGAAGCTTTTAGTAGCCCTCTCATTATTTCCTTCTAAACCTCTATATAGCTTGCAACGAAACCAATTTGTTGTATTAATTAACATCCACACACATGCGATTGAACACCCACTCTTGGAAAAATATTCTTAGCTTATATCGTTGACAAATATCATACTATGCATGATCGGAATCCGTTCAGTAGCGCGACGACAAGGAATTTGTCTCATACGCTGCGCGCACTCACTTTGACCGCAACAAGCAGCCGGAGTTGTCTAAAATTACTCGACCAAATCCGCGCCTGCAAATTTATGGTATCTGAAATAAAGCGCGCTAGCGCAAGCAGCAGCCTTGCCACGTAAATAAATGGGGATCGCAACTACTGCCTATGGGCAAAAAGTACTGGTTAATAAAAATGTTTCTATGCACCGGCTAAAACCGGGAAAAAATGCTCTATGGTGCGGCCATAGGTCAGATTATGACTGCACTTTCAAACCAATCAGAGAGACAGGATTTATTTAAAGATTCTTAAAATGAGGTATATAATGCCACATTATATTAAACTCATGATAAGAAATGTTGAATAATCCTGTCCTCTATTGGTCAAAGGCTGGTCATAGTTTTAGCCATGCCTGGCCAGGGAGGGCTGAGAGCTTCAATAGTCATCGCTTCAATAGTCGTTTTTTAATAGTCATTTTTCAAACGGCAGTCAATTGTAGATACGATCCGTGTTTTGTGCGAAAGGCCCAGCAGACACCGCTAAATATTCGCCAAATGCCAATAAATTGATTCAACATAGATTGCGCAGCTCAGACGGTACGAAACTTTCAAGGCGTTAATTTGGATTTGTTTTTACCTTTTTTACGTGAAATTAATGCAACAATGGCCAGGACAAGCGTTTTCCGCGATTTCGGAACTTTTGCGGTATGAAGATCAATTGCGTGATTAATTCATGCAGCAGATGGTATAGGAACACTAAAAATCCTGAAAATTCCTCGCGTGAAGTGTTTTTAGTTCTAGAATTCTAACGTTAGGTGAACTGGCCCAAAATTCAGAGTGGATAATGTTCTCAAGAGGTTTACGCTGGTGTGCAGGCCCCCCCCCCCAAAAAAATGGTTGAAGTTTTTTTCTTTCGTATATAAAATATATAGTGACTGCACTTAAATATTCGGAGGCATAGTTGTTTCTAAAGGCTCTCGGGGCCTTCATCCAGCTATAACCCCTCGCAAGCCTCGGGGGGTCATAGCTGCGATGGAAGGCCCCCTCAGAGCTTAGAAACAAAACTATTGCAACCTCATGGCAGTCAGCTATATCTATACTATTGTTACACGGGAGCCACAAATCCGGCTTCCCCCGGACGCATGCCGCAGTGTGTCGAGGGTCTTTGAGCTGTCAGTTTCTGCACTATCCCCCACTATTTTTTTTCAGCTAATATATTTTGCAATGTACACAATCATATTACTTCGCACTGAACAAAATTGGTTCCAATGGGAAGATGGGGTTAAATAAATGATCCAAAACGGGTTTTTTTGAGTGGGTCTGGGGCCGAGTCCCCGCACTGTTCGCAGCAGCTGACATCGATGTTCCTTCGATTCCTTA
>CALNVZ010000641.1:27416286-27433329 GCA_940671915.1 Paracentrotus lividus
ATAATTGTTGATTTTTAAACCGCATTCCTAGAATTTTACCAATCAAGAGTAAGAACATTACTACCTGTTGATTTGAGAGTTATTTTTTTTCGGAAAGAAAGTCTACAAAGCCGTACAATGCCTGGTTTCAGGTGACTCACAGGTCTTATGTAACACAGATCAAAAGACCCTCGGCCAAGTAGGCCTACTTTGAATAGGCATTGTCCCGCACGGGTCATTCAGCTCTCCCCCATATCCTGCTCATTGTTATGAGAGATTTATTGATTTATAACATAATAACTTTTTAATGACTTAAGTTCTAGAACTGTATTTTTTACAGTGCAATAATCAGTCTATGTTAAATACTCACTCCAAATTTTAGCTAAATCTGACAATCCTTTCATAGTGGTTACTATGGCCTTTTGATTCACTCTTTATTGATTTTTTCTGAAGTTTGCTTCGCTCGCATGCTTGGATAACCCTAAACTTTACACCTCATTTTCTCCTTATTCATTAAAACAGGACATCCTTACCCACTCTTTTCATTTACTAAATTTAATGGGTTTAAAAGCTTCAATGTTGACAAGTGATACATCATTTATAAAGCTTAGATTTTACTCTTTCAGATTTTGATACAATCAGAAAATATGTAATCTTAAAGTTTTGTTGGTATTGAGAATTCAAGTCCATTAAACAGCAAAATTTCCGGCTCGCGCTTCGCGCTCGCAAGTTCAATCCTTGCGAAATGTTTACTTTTCGAATGTCTAAACCTTATACAAATCATAGTTACGGGTCTGTAAGAGAAAAAAATGTGTCAGAAAATACATTACCTTCAAGTCATTACAACCAAAAATTTCTGGCTCGCGCTTCGCGCTCGCAAGTTAAAATCTGGCAAAAACTCCACTTTTCAATTTTCAAAACACCAGGCGCGATACGGGGGGGGGTGGCGAAGGTGCGGGCGCACACCGTAATTTTATATAAAAGTCCTAATTACGGATCCGTAAGTATGAGAGGCAAAATGTGTCAGAAAAAACACCTTCAGGTCATTATGAGTCAAAATTTTCGGCTCGATCTTCCGCGCTCGTAGAGTTATCATAAAAAGGCCCATTCCTGACTCCACAAGTGAAGTAATGAAAATGTAAATTAATTTACCGTTCACGCTTCGTGCTCACAACTTATTTTGCTAAAAGGGAGGGTGATCATCACCTCGTAAAAGAATTTAAAAGAAATTATAAAGTAAAAATATACTGTTATAAGGCAAAATTTTCGGCTCGCGCTCGAAAAGTTTACTCCTTCTGAAAAGGTCCACTTTTCAATTTTCGACCCCCCCCCCCATAAAAAATCCTAGCAGGCAACAAGCAGTTTAGGGATCTGAGTCCATATTTTCCAAGAACTCTTGCATCATTAAAAAAAGGAAGAAATTCCTACATAAGTATTATACAATATTAAAATGCATCGTTAAAAAAGAAACAATACTGTAGGGCTCACAGAATAAAGGAAATAATTGCACCTCAGAGGAATCGAGAGTGCAGACTCATCATTCGTTAACAGTTTAAAGATTTTCCCCTTTGATTTGATTAGCAATATTACTATTAAGTTGATACTAGTAGCGATTTAAAGTCGATGCTTATAATCCGTATTTCTACATAGAGCCTAGACTGATACCTGATTCATTTTCATTTCGTTTGATACAATGGAGTTAGGGTTTAGACTGAAAGATGGTTTGTTAATATAAGACACCATACCCATTCCAATAGAGTATAATACACGTTCGTGTACGGAGCTTTCAGAGATATTGACCAGAATGTTATTTTCGGCGAAATCAAGATCACGACTTTAGGATGATATAACTTTTTGTTAAAATAATATACGAACCTGCAGTTCTCACAAGATTTAGTGCATATATTTCAACAATTTTCTAATAGTTACAATTAAAAATTTTGTTCGCAGTTTTTGATATGTGCGAAGTATAAATTTAGATTACATTCAATTTTTTTAGAAAAAAATATGAAAAATGAACTTGTTTGGGCTAATTATTCATTTTTACGTATCTAAATTCCATCAAAGTAGGTTTCAGCCTGTAGGCAATTTATTTCTCTTTTATATGATCCGCATTTTAGGGCGATTTGATGTTTCCTTAAACTGCTATCTCTAAACCACTATTTGTCATAAAAAGGGCAACAATTTTGGACGCCCCCTTGAATTTAGAGGTGATCGCAACAAATTTTGAAGAGCACACCTCTGAAATATTGTGCCCTATAATATTTTCTTTGAATAGACAAGGTGTGCTTAGTTTGTACAGAAACAACATCAAAATCGTTAACTAGGCATCTTTTTCAGGTTTGGATCTCCCCTTATATTAGAAAATGAACAAGAAATGATGTACATCGAAATCGGGCGACAATTTTGGTGGTGTCACGTCCTCACAAATTGTCGTCTAAATTAGGTGACAATTTGTGGTGGGGTGACAATTTGTGGTGTGAGTTTTTGCACGAATTGTCGCCCACTTGTCGGGGGGGGTGACAATTTGTGGTGGGGTGACAATTTGTGGTGCAACAGGGGGGGGGGGACAATCAAAAATAGATACTAAACAAAAACAAAAAAGGATAATATCATAGCGCCATTCTAGGGGGGAAAAAGAACTCAGAATAAATGAAACATTTATCTTACAATTGAAACTAAGGTTGGTATATCAATATTACCTCATTTCAAGTTATAATTTATATGAAAGTTCTCTATTTTTATCTTTTCTTTCTCACATTATCTCTCCCTCTTGCTTGAGGATTCCCCTTCAACCATTTTCGCAAATCTTCCTCATTTTTGTTTTCATTGATCCCTCTTCCTCCTGATCCAGTATGGAAATTATTTTAAAAATCAATTTTATTTCCAAATGTTATTCGAATTAATCTCAGTTACAGATGCTACAAACAAAGCATAAAACTCTTGGATCTTGAAGGTTTTTTGATACCCTACTAGTCACGGATCACACTACGAACCATAGCAACTAAACAAAATAAGTTAATACCATGGAATTAAATAGTGAAACGTTTATTTTAAAATCAAAACTAAATTTGGCATATCAGGAACGCACCGGTTCAAAGTCAAAATTGATATTCTATTATTTTCTTTTCTTTCTTACTCTACCATTTCCTCAAATCTTCCTCATTGTTGTTTTCATTGATCCCTCTTTCTCTCTCTCTCTCTCAAAAAAAAAAAAAAAAAAAAAAAAAAAAAAAAAAAAGTTAACATTGGAAAAAGATCAATCAACTCATATTGTAGCCATTAAATTTCTTTGGCCGTCTAACGATGTTCTTATGACCTACCTAATAGCTTAGCTTATACATTTTTGAAAAACACGTGTACATGGAATGTGACTTTTCACTGGAAAAAATAAACTTCAATTTATTTATTGTTTTGATTTTCACATTAAATTAAAAAAATGCCATCTCTAACATATTTGCGATTAACATAACATGGTGAAAATCTTCAGGAAAAAAAACATTTCCCATTCCGTATACACTGAAAACCTAAACGGGTAGACCGACTAGCTTTAAAGCTAGTCGTAGTGATGCCCAGACTGACTAGCTTTAAAGCTAGTCGGTCACGACGGACTAGCTTTCCTTCAACACAACCTGGTTATTACGGACTAGCTTTAAAACTCGTCCGTCTATACGGACTAGCTTGAAAGCTAGTCCGTCAAGTTAGTCCGTCAAGACGGACTAGTTTTAATGCTCGTCGGTCACGACGGACTAGCTTTCCAGAAAGCTAGTCGGTCATGACAGACTAGCTTTAAACCTAGTCGGTCACGACAGACTAATTTTAAAGCTCGTCCGTCGTGACCGACTAGTTTGACGGACTAGCATAAAAGCTAGTCGTAGTGATGCCCAGACTGACGAGCTTTTGAGCAGGACTAGCTTTTAAGCTAGTCGGTCATGGTGTAAAAGCTAGTCCGTTGAGCTTTTCTGCCGCGATGTTTTTGCTGCTGTCTTGACAGACTAGCATGACAGACGAGGATAATATGGCTTCACCAGCTTGTCAGAGACGTCAAATCTGAAATATTAGAAGACATTTAAAGATACGATTAAAAAAACATGCATATTGTCACAAGAATTCGAGCCAAAAAAAATTCATTATGATGATATAAATCAGAAAACAGGAATTAATCCTTGAGAGCCACTTCAGAAATCCCAAAGTCGTGCCTCTCATCCAATGGGGTTTTTTTAGATACAAGTAATCTAAAAGAAAAGTGGCGCCTATACTTATTATTAGAATTTTTAAAATTTAATTTTCATAATTTAATGTGATTGTTATTATCATTGTAATTATACACAATTTAAAAATTGATTTGGCAAGCCATAATTTTTCGCGTTGGTGATTATAGCATTAATCTGTGTGAAAAAAATAACGCTATCTGTGAACTGAAACACAAGGAATTAAAAAAAAGAGTACTCACACAGTCATGTCACTCGAAGGAGATCGCCATGATAATCCGAATCTTAAGCTTTACGGGGTATATCAAGTGTGCGTCTGTAGGGGAGACCCGGGGCAATTGTAACAGTTTTTTTTTCCATATTTGACCTATCAACTTTATTAAAGCTAAATACTTGCTTAAAACTATATAAAATGAAATATGCATATCTTACTTACATATAAATAGTTTGGGCTAAGTACAACAAGTATTTTGAAGCCATTACCATTTCAAAACAAGAGGTCGAGTGTTACAATTGCCCCGTGTCCAGGGGCAATTGTAACAGACGTACGGGCAATTGTAACACATGAAATTGTAACATTTTGTTTTCTTTATCAAAGCTATGCACTTGACAGATCCAAGATTCAAACCACATAAACTAATTATGATAAAACATGACTAAGTACAACAAGTTATTTTGAACCATTACCATTTCAAAACAAGATGGTCGAGTGTTACAATTGCCCCGTGTCCAGGGGCAATTGTAACAGACGTACGGGGCAATTGTAACACATGAATATTGTAACATTTTGTTTTTCTTTATCAAAGCTATGCACTTGACAGATCCAAGATTCAAACCACATAAGCTAATTATGATAAAACATGACAATGATTGACTCATTTATATTATATTTCCACTTGTTTTATATTCATGGGGCAAAAGTTACGTTTTTTTTTTTTTTTTTTTTTTTAAGGTTGTTGGGGCTTCACCCTTTAACTGTAGAATTATAGAACCTTCATCAATTCATATTTTGGTTCTTTATCTACTTTTGTACCTACCCATATAATCTTTAACTTAGGCCTACGCCTTTTGACTTATATTCTTTTCCAAATAAAGTGATACATGTCTGATAAGAAGTAAAAAAAAAAAAAAAAAAAAAAAAAAAAAAAAAAAAAAAAAAAAAAAAAATTGACAGCTTTTTTTTTTTAAATCAAACTTCAAAATTTACGCCACTTTTTTTCTGGCAAAATCATATATTTATTGCCCTGTTAACAAGCGTATTGGACATATATTTTCAGGTATTCATATTGAAAATATATTTTAATCATTATGGGGCTCCCATCTCTCCCTCCCTCTCTCTCTCCTCTTCTTTTCTTTCTGTCTTCTTTTTTCTTCTTTCACTGACTCCATCTTTACCTTTTTTACTTCCTATCTGCTCTTCCCCCCTCTCTCTCTCTCTCCTCCTCTCCCATTCCCTCCCTTCTTCTCTCTTCTTTTTCTCTTTTTAATGTTTGACAAATAAAATCAAATAAAATCATACTATATAACATGTCACAGTTATCTAATATGTAATTCTCAATCATGTTTGAGCTCATAGATAGGTTAGCTTTTGTAATTGTAAACAAGCACTATAATTAACTGTACATTCAAACTTATGAAGTTCTGAAATTCTCTAGTAAAGTGAGTTATTAAAACAACAAGAATAAAAAAAACTTTGAGGCTCTGATTACAATGAAACAAATGTAAAACAAACTAAAGGCACTTTTCGAACAAATCAATATTTCAAAACGTATTGGACACATATGTTCAAAGTCATTTAATTCTCATGTCTAATAAAGCATTATAATCATTAATTTCATTCAAAATTATTGAAGTTCTAATGCTTGAGCTTATCGACGAGGCTACTCTTTGCTGTTTTCTTATTTCCAAGTCTATCCTATTTACAAGTTTGGCATTAAAATAACATAATGTTTCACTATCTTCATATTTGTTTACTATTTCGTTTCTAGTAAAGTGAAAAAAGTAAACAAAAATAAAAAATGTGAGGCTCTGATTACAATGAAACAAACTAAAGACACCTTTTTCGGACTAAATCAGTATTTCTTTGCCTTTTCAACAAAACGTATTGGACGGATATGTTCAATAGAATTTAATTCTCATGTCTGAGCTTTTAAATAAGGCCATTTTTTCCTTGTAAATAAAATAAAATGATTGACGGATACGTTCAACGTTACGCAATTGCTCATTTCTAAGCCCCCCCCCCCACACACTTTTCGTCAGGAAACGTGTACAACAAAAAAACGGACAAATGACCATACATTCGTGATTTTTAGCCTGTTCAGCCCCCCACCCACCCCCTCCACTTGCCGCTCAGCCCCTCCACTTTTCAAAAACGCTCCTTTGGCCCCTGATTGGTGATATATTAGCTTGGTGTAGATGCAGCGGAAAGCTGCTATACCGCGCGATGTTCCTGCGGAGTTACTTTAACAGAAACAGTCCTTCAGGGGCAATTGTAACAGCTTGTTACCAATTGCCCCTGACAGAGGCGACCATATTTGGAGAGATTTTTTTTCTATCTTAGCTGTGGGTATTCATCGTTTGAACATTAGCAAAATATGGCGCCTAAAGAATATAATTTCTAAATATATATAAAATGACAGCCGTAGCTCATCTACATATATTTGTCCAGAAGAAAACAATGGTAATGTGAAATATTACTTTCCTGCTCAAAAAACGGTTTTTTCTGCTGTAGAAAGTTTCAACGAACCTAATCTGCAACACTCATACAGCATGTGAACGATGAAATGCGCATGCTCTCTAACAATTTTAAGTTTTATAGCGTGTTTCTGCTAGGAATGGGAGCCCCTGTTACAATTGCCCGTGTTACATTTGTCCCCCGGTCTCCCTATTACCAGTTTGCCCATTAAATGGAATCCACATCACAGCAATGCAACTAATAGTGATGTCTCTTTTCGCAATGCGCATGTTATTCAGTCAATTGTATTCCTATTCTATTTTCTATTCACTGCTGTTGCTTAAGCCGGGCATTCACAACAGCATCTATAAGAATAGACGGTTCACGGGTTTTATAGTAACGAAGTATTCAATTAGCCTGTAATTAAGAATGGAACAATATTCCTAACCTACTTCGTGAATGGCATACTTTCATGATTGATGTTATGTCGGTATCGTAAGTCTTCAGTTTTTAAGCAAAAAACCTTGTTTGAGAATGTTGATTGCATCAACTTCTATTCATGTTGTTGCTAAGCCGGGCATTCATCGAGCAATCTGTAAGTACATTACCGGGGTTCTTGTTCTATTAGTTAACAAGGTATTCAATTAGCCTGTATTGAAGAATGAGAGAACAATATTTGGAATCTACCGGTACTCAGTTAATTGCATAATTGTCAATAATAGATGTTATGTGTCTCGTAAGCTTTCAGATTGTCATCGACCAAAACAAACCTTTGTTTGAGAATGTACCCACTAGATTATTGCTCGGAAACAGAATAAATAGAGAAGGTACATTGAAACGACATTGCAACTATTTGTATCAAAAGCTAGTCAGTCATTCTAATGGATGAACTGTCCTACCCCCACCTACTTTTTTTTGGAGCTAGTCGGACACTAGCATCAGCTTGACGGACGAGCTTTAAAGCTCGTCCGTCAGTTAGAGATGTAATTCAGTTGTATGCTAGTCCGTCTCGGACGGACTAAAATGACAGACTAGATTTAAAACTAGTCTGTCTTGACCGACTAGCTTTAAAGCTAGTCGGTCCATTGACGGACGAGGTTAGGTTTTCAGTGTAGATGTTATACGAAAAGAAAGCACAGAGTAATGGAGGTAAACTATTTTTAGGAAATACAGTCTGTGTAAAAAAAAATGGTACAGTCGGGAAAAAAATTATTTAGGTGTGAAATATTTTCAGATAATGTGTGTTTGTGGTACCAAAATAAAGCCAAAAGATTATCCTTGCTGATGCGCTTTGTTATGTATAATTTGCTTTCGTAAAACAAAAGTTATGCTAAATTTTGTGCGACGAGGAACAAATCAAAATTGAGCACTTCTTGGCCATTATGCAAAACCTATAAACAAAGGCATGGGACGGCGTGCGAAAAATGGATTTTTCTCGATTGTAGAAAACTAGTCATATTTCAAAAATTACAAAACCAAATGTGATGAAAAAAAATGCAGGTGAAAGTCTGATCTTCCTGCTTTATGAAAATACCAAACAATAGCAGGCTGTGATTAAACGTCATACTTAAAAAAAAATGTTTTCCACTTGTACCATTTTATTGGACACAGACTGTATATAGTACCAGTTCTACAGATAGCTTCATAGTTTAAGGGTGTATTTGTTTATGGTCATGTGTCACATAATGGGGGAAGAGTGATCAGGTGGAGGCGTTACATTTTGGAGGAATATCTTTCTCATTTATTTTCATAGCATGAAAACACAGTATATTCATGAGCTGTACAATGTCTCAAATTGTAAAAAATTTATCAGTAGCTACCTGTCTGTGAAGTTTCAGCTTTCACCTGTTCATTGTTTTAATACAAAGATAATTTGAGTGGGGTAGGGTACGGAGGGGAGGATCCTACGGTGGAGGATCATACGGTGGACGTGGTGGAGGCATGTGGGCAATTCCAAGCAAAACAGGACATGCATGGAGCTGAAATTTTAATGTGGCGCTGCGCCTTTGAAAATGCAAATTAGGGTATGAAATTACCACAAAGGCTTCTTTACAATACAACCAATCATTTAAGTTTAAAAAATTGCGATTCAGTATTCTTGCGCTGAATAATTGATCAAACCCACATTTGCACATATGGGACTATGGGGCTTTAAATGCCTCTTATTTTTTATTTCTAGTCACTTTTTGTCAATTTTTTTGGCTTAATGTAATTATCATGGACTACTCAAACAAACTTTGGTATTAATATTTCTCTATAATGCATTTCTCCTCGCGAAAAAGACCGGGAAACCAGATGTCACTCCGTAACCGGACATGGGTTCAAGTTTTAAGTCATAATTAACATAATATTCAACCAATTTTGTTATGCAAGGTGGCATATTATACCTAGAATAACATAGAATCAAATCAATAATTCAAAATTGTGATAGCCATTTAAATTTCACAGAGTTTAAGCAAAATGTTCAAATATGCATGTCCATTTTGCGTCACTTCGTAACCATGATTATGAATATTTATAACTCATTAATTAAGAGTATCACTATAAAAAAAAATTATCATTTTGAAAAGAGGGTACCATCAGCTTTTGTCATGAACCATATCTCTGTACATACAGATTAAAGTATGGATGATAAACTTGTTTGAATCCTGAAATGTTGCTTCTGAATGTCACTCCGTTATCGTGGAACTGCCCATGTGTTAAAGTATATGGAATTCCAATTTTGTTACTTTCTTATTCTTTACTGCGTTATATATCAGGGGCCGCGGAGCGTTTTTTTTGAAATGGAGGGCTGCGCCGAAATGGGGGGGGAGGCTGAAACGGCTAAAAATCAAAATGTTATGGTCACTTTTGCGTTTTGTACACGTTGGCTGACAAAAAAAAAAGTGTGGGGGGGGGGGCTGCAGCCCCTCCAGCCCCAACCCCCCCCCCCGGCTCCGCATTCCCCCTGTTATATTTGTATCCAAATTAAAGCTGTTATATTCAGACTCTGAAATTGCATGTGACAACACATTTCATCTTTTTTTTCATGGCCATCCTCTGATCACGTTATTACATCAATCATTCTCTAAAGAAATAACATTGTTTCTCATGGTTGCTTCCTAGGTTATTACGCTCTCTTCGACTTCCGTGTTAAAAACCAACAGAAAATTGTATTCAAATACAATGAACGGACCGATAGACTCAACCGTTATAAGTGTTAGTTGCTGTCGCACACCTTTAAGAAATCCAGTCTATCAAGAAAATGATTCCCAAAATGCACTCTGGTAAGTCTTCAAAAAACTGTGTCGGACAAGAATATATTATACGCATCCACTTTGTAATCGAAAATGGCGTCTCTAGCAGTCCACCGATCTCAGTATCTGAGCACTTGGCATTGATTCGATTCAAAACATAAAACACACCTTTCCTGTATGAATGCACAATATGTAAAACTTTGGCGAATTGCTGGAAAACCTGTTCTCGAGATTTGTATTGGTAATGGATAGGCGTCAGTGACACTAGTGAATATCATATTTGCATATCTCATACGAAGAGTAATTTAGTAAGTTTATTCCATAACTGCCTGCACACTGAGATTTAGTTCATATGTCACCAACCTTTTCATTCCACATAAACCACATTAGATTATTCCAGGTTAATATTATTGACAATGTACAGTATATAGTTTCAATATCTTTCATTGCTTAAATTGCACACTATTGATAATCCGTACTGAAATTATGTATTATTTACAAAATCCCAGTTCCATTCTTCTCTCTTTCTCTCTCCTCTCTCTCTCTCTTCTCTCTCTCCCCCCCCCCCCTCCTCTCATCTCTCTCTCTTCCTCTTTTTCTTCTCTCTCTTTCTCTCTCTTTCTCTTTCTCTTTCTTTGTTCTCTCAATCACTCCCCCCTTCTCTGTCTCCCCCCCCCCTTTTCCTATCTCTCTCTCTCCTCTCCCTCTCTCTAAGCTCAGCTCGGGCACCACGACAATCTGTTAATCAGTAAATCAAATAGTTCATTATGAAAAATTTGTTATAGGTTTCTGCCAATTTCATGTTTTGTCAATCAATTGCATATTAGAGGCATTCATTTTCGGAAAAAATGCTGATGCATCGAAAATGTTGCCAGTCAAAATCATATATTCAATCATAAAAATTAACGATGTTTGATCGATTTCGTATTGGTGCATCTACTTTCACATACTAGGCATATACATTCTGCAATAACATTCAATCGTCTTCATCCTGTCGACATTTCATTCCGTATACTCAAAGTCGTACTATTTGAATGCAAAACTAATGAAATTAAGTGCCTATTCCGAATTTGAACTTTGCAAACCTTTACTTTGTGTGCCTATATCCGAATTTGAGAGCATGAACACGAAGTTGTTTGACTAAAGTCCGTCTGTCGCATCAAACACACGAATTTGAATACACATTAAATGAAAAACGGATGATAAATGTATGAACTTGGCCGGGAAAACCTATATAACTTTATCTGAAAAGGAAACAGATTGCATATGTATGTTCCTAAAACACGCTCACTACTCTCTTCTTCATGTAGTCCTGTAAATGTATTAATAAAAAAGCACTTTGTAGTTGGAAAACGAAACGCTTGTACACAAGCGCGGCGATGTCATGTCACGACTGGGGGAGGGGGGGGGACGGAAACACCCGAAAGTGAAAAATAGTACACTAAAAAATTCGCATACTTTGCACATTATGCAGAAACTAATGAAAATGTTTGCGATTTAATATGTTAAGATTTAAAATTGAGGGGGTGATCCCCTCAGAAAAAACCGAGGGGGGGGGGACACGTCCCTCCCCCCCCCCCCCCCCCCCGGATCACCGCCAATGCTTGTACACATTATTCGGGAGTTTTTAAAAGCGACAAGCACGAATGATTTATGAAAACCTCGATAGAAATGTAAATAATATCAGGCTTATCAATGTATCAAAACAGTTTTTTCCGCGATTCCTTCTTGATTGTTGTCATCGTTCATAATATCATCGAATCGAGCTAATAGTACAGTCATACCATAGTCACATCTCCTAAATCTAAACTGATATAATAATGGTTATATATCTTTGTTTGCTTTGCTGTTCATTATTTTGGTTGGTGTACTGTTTTACACAATAACTTCTTCATTGTGATAATTATGCCTCGGTGCTGGTATACGTTCATTATGAACCTCTTCATATAATGCTAGAAAAGTGGTCCATGAAATACAACCATAATTCCATTTGAACAGGTTTATAATAACCGCGTCATTGTTCTTAAACTCTGACTGAGGATAATCTAGTCTGTGACATCATTTATTAAGACAATGTTTCAGAGTTTAATCATTCATTACACATAACGTACAATATGTTAAACAATTTAAAATGAAATTTCCCCCTTCGGTTTATTTTTGTAATCTCTATTAACCATGAGGTTTCTCAAGACTTGAGAACAATTTCTTATCACTGTGTTGGTTATGTGTAATGCAATCAAGATGGCGTCTGATAATAATAATAATAATAATAATAATAATAATAATAATAATAATATTACCGGTTTCTTATAAAGCGCTTTACCTGTTGATATAAACAATTTAAATTCTATCTCCTGAGAAATGATCCCTGATATGTTACAATATACTGTCATAAACACTTTTCATGCAGGTGCAAATATACTGTTGGTACAGAAGGAAAATACGGCAAGTTTTTAAAAAGTCACACAAGTATTAACATTACACCCAATGAGCAATGGTTTGTCGGTTTAGAGCAATATGACTGTCCAACCCCTGATGATAGAAGCAAAGTTTACATGAATGAACGTTTGTTCGTTCAGAGTAGATCGCCTTTAATTTGGCGATGACTTGTGACTGTATCCATGATTTGACTTGAAACGTGGTAAAGATACTTTCAATGGATTTGCAACAAAAATATGGCAAGTCTCAGGCCCGTAACTAGGATTTTTACGGGGGGTTCGAAATCTGAAAAAGTGGACCTTTTTCAAGGATTTTTTTTCGAGCGCGAAGCGCGAGCAGAAAAGTTTGAGTTAAACTTGGAGTATATGCATTGTAATGATTATAGACTCTATAGCTAAAAACTGGAGTTAATTGTGCATTATAGTCCCTACTTATAGTATCCGCGAGCGCGAAGCGCGAGCTGAAAATTTTAAGAATCTTTATGGCTTTTACTTTTTATTGTTCATTTAGTTATTAATATATAGGAATGCGAGCGCGAAGCGCGAGCTCAAAATTTTGAGAACAAATTGGAGTTAATTGTGCAATATAGAGGCTATTTAATATCCGCGAGCTGAAAGTTTTGAGCTAAAAATCGTGCCTTATAGACTCTTTTTAGAATCCATATTGAAGATACATAACAATCTTGGCTCATTAATAATCTTTGCTATGAATATTTTGTGGGCTGCAGGCACCTAGGCCTCCCCCAATCTAGCCCAAGCACAATTACAACAATTCTTTTGACAAGGTTTGTCTCCAGCAGGGAGCACTGGGTCGAATTCTTTTTTTAATACTTATTGTTTGTTAATTTTACAGTTCGAGGTCGCATAGTGGCCGAGCAGGAAAATTTGGGGTTTTAAAAGACATATGAAGTAAAGAAAGGAGCACGTTTTAGTATCGCAAGTGATACTTTTAAGAAATATTATTTTCCATTGGACTTTTAAAGAGTATGAAAGGCTTCTTTTTAGTATAAAAAGGGCATTTTTAGGTAAGAAAAGGGGCACTTTTTGAGTGCATGAAAAAATGGGGGCACTGTGCCCCCTGCCCCCGGTTCCAACGCCTATGTTAGACCCCAATATCCTCAAGCGCGAAGCGCGAGTAGAAAACTTTGAGCTCAAAATTGTGGTTTATTGTGCATTGTGGACTCTATTTAGTATACGCGAGCGCGAAGCGTGAGCCGAAAATTAGGGGTTTTTAAAAACATATGGAGTAACAAGCTGGCCTTTTTAGTATTAAAAGTGCCCCTTTTTAAACATAAATTGTCCACGGGACTTTTCAAAACTCTGAGAGGCTTCTTTTTAATACAAGGATGAGTTTTTTAAGCTTAGAAAAGGGACACTTTTTGGTCATGATTAAGGGCACTTTTAGGGTGGATGAAAAAGTGGGGGGTCATTGTGCCCCTGCCGCCCCCCCCCCCGGTTCCACGCCTATGCCCTAGCCTTTATTTCTGTTATATATTTCCTTAACATGAAGATACATCTTTAAAAACACAATAGACACAAATGCAAACGAAAACATTCCTGCGAAATGGTTTAAGTGTAATTACTGCGTAATTTGTTCTGAAAAACATGATTATCGTCCCCAAAATAAAAAGTTGCGAGCGCGAAGCGCGAGCGAAAGATTTTACATGTAGGGGGACTGAAAGCCAAGTGTTTTAATCTTCCTCTGTATTTATATTAAGTATCTGCTGCATTTCTGCCAAAAAAGTGGGGGGTTTAATTTTTTTTTTTCTTTTTTTTTTTGGTCAAGCGGACCCTGCTCGGCGCTGCGGGGGGGGGGGGGGGGGGGGTTTCGTTCGAACCCCCCGAACCCCCCCCCCCCTGGTTATACTTTTAGTTTTTTAACTAAGGCAGAAATTGTGTGAAGAGATAGGCATCGAAGATTTTTGTAAATAAATCGTGAATAAAAGTGGACCTACTGTAAATTGAATGCAATCGTATTATAAACTAAACAAAACTCGGCTTTTCATGTAATTTACGTTTCGTTTTTACATCATGTCGGCATTTATAAAACTTGGGAACATCGGGAAAAAGCCTAAGCGGCGGCAAATCGCAGTGACGTCATAATAGTCACATGATCAAAGGTGACTAACTTCTTGTTAATGATCATTTTGAATGTTTTGTGTATGAACCTTCCATCAAAACTTGCTGAAAAATCAATATTGAGGAATACAAAAATTGGCTTTTATATTTTTTAAAGTACTCGAACACCAGCCTGAGAAATCATTTGATTTATTCTTTTCCGTGACTATTTGAAGGTTGTATGTTTGTTTTGCTCTTTTGTTTCGTTTTATTTCTGGTTATACGGAGATTGTGTATTAATTTTTTTTAGAATACTTGTTGAGAAATCAGTTTCGAGGGTTTGGGGACTTGACTATATTATTCATGAATTAATCGATCACCAGATATTGATTTCGTCTACGCTATTGGTTGAATCTCAAACGGTAATACCTGTATCAGTTTTCAGTAAATGATCTAGGAATGTATTTAATGGTCTTGATTACATTTTAAAACCTGAATCTGAATCACATCATATATTCACCATCCCCTTCACTTTCTGTCTCTCTTTCTTTTTCCTTATAATTGTCTCTTTTCTGTCCTTTTCTTCTTCCCGCTGTACCTCTCCCTGAAATTTTTCTCTTTCTTTCTTATTCTTTCGACCTTCGCCCTCCACCACCCCCCTCTCTCTCTCCTCTGTCTTCCCCCTCTTCACCCTCTTCCACCCTTCTCTCCTCACCTTCCCTCTCTCCTCTCTTCTCCCTCTCTCTCTCACCTCCTCTCTACTTCACCTCCCCCTCCCCCCCCCCCCTCTCTCTACCTCTCTCTCATCAACTCTCCTCATCCCCTTTCTCCTCTCTCTCTCTCTCACTCCCTCGTTCTCCTATCTTTCTTCCTTCTCTCTCTGTCTCTCTTCTGTCTCTCTCTTTCTTCCCTTCTCTCCTCTCTCCCCCTCACCTCCCTCTTTCTCCTCTCTCTCTCTCTCTCTCTCTCTCTCTCCCACCTCCCCCTTTCTCCCTCTCTCTCTCTCTCTCTCACCTCCCTCCACCCCCCCCTCTCTCTCTCTCTCTCTCTCTCCTCTCTCACTCTCTCTCTACCCCCTTTCTCCTCTCTCTCTCTCACCTCCCCCTTTCTCCTCTCTTCTCTCTCTCTCTCTCTCTCTCTCTCTTTATAGAAAAAATCTATCTTTGCGCAATTTCCTTTGCGATAAATCTCGTCTCGCTGGTTTCAAAATGAAAATATTGTCTATGCAGATTGCACGCAAAAAGTGACGCCACATTTCTTGCTATATTTTTTTCATTTTGCCCCAATTTTTTTTTTTACAGAGTTGTCGAGAATAAAGGCGAGATTTGACAGATTATTAAATTTCTTAATTCTGTTATTGAATTTTGAATCTTCGTCCTTATTCATTTTATTCGTTTCATATTTTTCCTTCAAAAGACCTCTTGTCCTCTAAGTCGGAACAGGCATCTTGAGATCTTAGTTACAATATTAACTTTGAAAAACGGATGAGATTGCGATTTTTTATAAAAACAACTTCGACGTAAAACTTTTTAAAAGTTTTCATAACAACATTTTTTGGTCATTATTTTTTTTTAACGTATAGCTAAATAATCTACTATTGCTGTTCTGAAATTCTAATATGATTGATGCATTGCTTATATTTTTAATATTTTATTTTCATACTCATATTTCAAAAAGTTGAAATTTTGAAACTATGCGACAGGAACAATCCGCGATTTTCTTTAAAATGGGTGCTACTTTACCATTATTTAAATTAAAAGTCCTTCGTGGAAGTATCTTGATGACCACTGGATAAATAATTTTCATCTTTTTTAAATCAGAGAACGTTGTATTGCAATTTGAGTTCAATTCGTTTATTATATCAACCACATATACCAGTCGGAAAATAGTAAAAATTGCAATTGTGCACAACTTGAAAAAAGCATTCTTTTTCAAAATTGTTAACTTCATAAGTGTTGTAAGCAAATTATTTTATCAATACTGACATTTATTTTGAAGTTTCAGTAGCAAAGACAGCAAATCCTCGCGTTAGAGAAACATAACTTCCTTTTATATTGATGTCTTTTTCTTGAAATATATATTATTGATGTGTTAAAAATGTCTCCCTCTTTTGTTTAGAGATGTTATGTGTCGTTCGTTCGCTGATCATTTGATGTTTAGAGTATCTTACACATAAAAAAGACGCATAGTTCCAAATATATTTGTTATTTTGCATCACCAGGACATCAATATATACTCAGAAATCTACTCGATAAAGCCAGGTCACACAAGAACAAAATGCGATCATGTTTATTTATATTACTCGAACACTCGAATATTATTACTACTACTACTACTACTACAACTACTACTACTTGATTACTACTACTACTACTACTACTTCTACTACTACTACTACTACTACCACCACTACTACTACTACTACTACTACTACTACTACTACTACA
>CALNVZ010000641.1:27433429-27462923 GCA_940671915.1 Paracentrotus lividus
ATCTCATAATTGGTATAAACTTGTTTTGTACATGTATACATTGCCAATGTTCGATACTGCGACTAAATCCACACCTTGAAATATATGCCATATATGAATCTCGTTCATTCTAACCAATCCATACCCGCTGAAGTCGAGAAAATGTCCTTCATTTTTATGATTTGTTTTTACAAACTTTACATATATGTAAAATCATTGGTTTGCAGATTTAATTCAATTCAAATCAAAAGATGAAAAAGAACATTTTTGTAGGAAGCAAGAGTACTTTCAAGCGTGAGGCTTGAATAGATGTCGCCATAGCAATACATATTTACATAATATAGAATTATATCAAATACAAAACTAGAAGAAATATAAAAAGAAAAGAAAAGAAAGTGAAAGGAAAAAATGGAAAGAAAAGAAAATAAATTAATAGAAGAGAAAGAAGAACAAATATATAAAAAGAAAGAGAACAAAAAAAGAAAGATATGAAGCAAAAATCACACTTGGAATAGAATAAACAATATGCATTTGTTATGTTTGTTTTTATTTCAGACATCATTCGCCCCTAAATAATGGAACACAAAGTAAAGAGTAGGCATTTCCTCCACACATTTACACGCCTTGAAACAAGGTGGTAATAATAGACCGCTTCTTATATGCATGTCTTTGTTATATACCTTGATGAATTCGGTCTCATTTGGTATTTCATTAATTATGCTGTTCATCATAACCACACTTAACAAGATTATAGTACTGATGAAGAAAGTTTATTAATGTTTAGCGTTCATTGTTTTACGTCTACAAGCATCCAGTAGATTATCAACTCATTTTTGATAACTTTTAAAATAGGGGCGAAATAAACATTGAAAAATGACTAATAAAAAAGAAGCCCTCACCATGAGTAGCATGAAATATAGATAGATTAAAAAAATACAGTGGTAGCTTTTTTTTTTTTTTTTCTAAACATTTAAAAACTATGACAAAAACATTAATGTGCAGGAATGGATTAAATCGATAAAACTCAACATGGGTTAAATTTTAAGGGATTTTTTTTCCTTAATTTTAATACAACAACGGGTTATAATGCAGATAATTTACATACATTGTACTCTTATCACTAATTTGATATTTATCATTATTAACGCTGAACGTTCCGCTTATATGTCTTATGGTACCCTAAAGCATTCAATTAAATGTTTTCAGAGGCTTAATTTATTTTTGAATATGAGAATGTTGTCCCCATCACAAGCAATCATCTTTCCTGATGATGTCATCATTACGCGAGATTTACCAAGGTGATTCGACCGATTCTGCTTCACCATCAACCTGGTTGATAGAGGAAATGATGCTACTCTTGATTATGATAATGATGCAGAAGGAATATTCATGTTTAACGTTCATTGTTTTACGTCTGCAAGCATCCAGTAGATTATCACTAATTTTTGATAACTTGTAAAATAGGGGCGAAATAAAAATGGAAAACTGACCCCCCCCCCCCACAAAAAAAATAATAATAATAATAATAATAAAAAAATAAATAAAAAAAAAAAAAAAAAAAAAAAAAAAAAAAAAAAAAAAAAAAAAGCTTTTTTTTTTGTTTTCTAAACATTTCAAAAGCATGACAAAAACATGAATATACAGTAATGTATGAATTCGATAAAACTAAATATGGGTGAAATTTCAAAGGGTTATTTTTCTTTATTCTAATGCGACAACGGTTTATGATGCAGATAATTTACATACATTGTACTCTTATCACTAATTTGATATTTCTCATTATTAACGCTGAACGTTCCGCTTATATGTCTTATGGTACCCTAAAGCATTCAATTAAATGTTTTCAGAGGCTTAATTTATTTTTGAATATGAGAATGTTGTCCCCATCACAAGCAATCATCTTCCCTGATGATGTCATCATTACGCGAGATTTACCAAGGTGATTCAACCGATTCTGCTTCACCATCAACCTGGTTGATAGAGGAAATGATGCTACTCTTCTCTTCTTTATATCACCTCCGCTCATCACCTGATCAATCACACACGTCTTGCACTCATTATCTGATGTCACGACGTAGAGGTCGTCTGTCAAAGGATCGATGAAGGCATTCCTGATTACATCACTATGGGGGATTTCCCTGTGAGCACCTTTTCTGTCGATGATGAACACTGTGCCATCTGCTAGTGAGGGTCGAGCGATGATATGACCTGATGACAGCACACCAAGCATCCTCATCTTCACTTTACACGTGATTTTAATGATCTTACCATCAGCTGGGTTGATGATGTATATCTTAGACTGACCAAACTCAGCAGAGATAATCATTCCATCCTGATCAACAGCAACATGTACCCTTGTGTTATCAGTCCTTGTTTTTCTTGGTATTGTGACGTCATTGACCAGCTTCCAATGTCTGTCATACACACTGATGCATCCAGTCAAACTGTCTCCTGTACAACCTGTACGCCATTTACCGCATACTATCTTGTCATCATTCAGCAATACACATGACGTAACCCATGATGTATCACTGCCTGTTATCACTCTCTGAGTGTGTTTAGTTTTCATATCTAACATGTATGTATGTGCACCACCTGATACTCTATCTGTGATGATCACATGACATTCGTCTATGCATCCTACAATGATCGGGAAATTGAATTTATCTGTTACAGTGATTGCATTAACTAGCTTCAACTCCCCATCATACCCATCTATCCTCCCATTATATTTCTCCCTCCCAAAACCCTTTACAAACCTCACATGTGATACAGTTAGAGTGATACGTTTTACCCTATCCTCATACAGTGGCTTCTTTAGTTCATCAGTCACTGATGTGTTCACACGATGCCCGTCTTTGACTACATTTCTATCTTCCTCGATTACTCTGTCAAGTGTCTGTATTGTTTCTTCAGTGGTTTTTGTGTCATCTTTACATGATTTCTCCAACTCATCAATCTTTCTCTCTTTTTCTTCACTGATAGTTTGAATGTCAGTATGAAGAATGCGCTGCTTATTGTCAATGGATTCTTGTCTTTTCTCTGCAATTGTTTTGTTAAGTTCAAGTCGCTTTTTTCTCTCTTCGTTGTTCAGTCGAATCTTCTCCTTCAGCTTTTGAATTTCCTCTTCAAGTTTGGTATTTTTCTCATCAGTCTCCTGGTTGATTTTTGCAGCATTTTCTTGTTCTATGTCTTTGTTTATTTTTGTCGCTTCGTTGACAGCCAAATCGACTTCATCTTTGACAGCTTGAAGATAAGTGTCAGTGTCTGTTCTACATTGAAGGATCTTTTCTTCATGAGCACGATGTAACTTTAGCTTATCCTTCGCATTTTTTTTCAAAGCGCTCAACTTTGCTTTACTTTCCATGATAGCGCCCTCTATGCCTTGTAGTATGCATTCTTGTTGATGGTGACCTATTGATGAGCACACTAAACATAAACCTACACCATGTGTTTTACAATAAATAGTTATTTTTTTATCATGTTCCTCACAATAAAGGTTAGGCCCACCCTTTCTTGCTTTGCCGATGCATCCCTCTTTAGAAGCGCAGTCATCACAGAGCTTCTTCTTCTCCTTCACGTAGTACGTCACATCAGTGTTCGCCTCACAACCGTTTCCTTCACAGACGTTTTCTGCAGAGCTAAATTTAGAAGCCATGGCGATCTACAGCAAAGCATAAGAAATGGAGTAGGTAAGGGGAAAATATAAAGAAAGGGATAGATGGAATGGGAGGAAAGTGTATTATGACAAATCGAGAAAATGAAGAGATATAGAGAGAGGGGGTTAAGAGAAAGACATATGACGGGACAAGCTAAAAATCAAGGATTGAGAAAAGTAATGAAAAGGAGATAAAGAGAGACACAGGAGATGTGGTGCGTGAAACCATTTACTACTTTTACTACGTTTTCATACGGATGATGATACAAACAAAACATAAAACTTTTGGACTTTATTTATTTATTTTTTTTTTTTTTTATAACCGATCACAATACAAACCATAGGCCTAGGTACTAACAAAAAAGATATTGTCATAGCGCCATTTATCTTACAATTAAAACTAAGGTTGGTATATGAATATTGCATCGTTTCAAGTGTATAATTTATATGAAAGTTCTCTATTTCTATATTTTCTTTCTCACACTATCGCTCCCTCCTGCTTGAAGCGTCCCCGTCCACCATTTTCTCAAATCTTCCTGATGTTTGTTTTCTTTGATCCCTCTTCTTCCTGATCCATATTGGAAATTATTATAAAAATCAACATTATTTCCAAATGTTATTCGAATTAATCTCAGTTACAGATGCTACAAACAAAGCATAAAACTCTTGGATCTTGAAGGTTTTTTTTTTGATACCCTACTACACGGCTCACACTACAAACCATAGCAACTAAACAAAATAAGTGAATACCATAGAATAAACTAGTGAAACGTTTATTTTAAAATCAAAACTAAGTTGGGCATATCAAGTATGCACAGGTTCAAAGTCAAAATTGACATTCTATTATTTTCTTTTCTTTCTCACTCTATCTACCATTTCCTCAAATCTTCTTCATTGTTGTTTTCATTGATCCCTCTTCCTCTCTCTCCCCCTAAAAAAACAAAACAAAAACATTGGAAAATTATCAATCAACTCATATTGTAGCCATTAAATTTCCTTGACCGTCTAATGATGTTCTTATCACCTTCCCAATAACTAAGCGTATACATTTTTGAAAAACGCGTGTACATGGAATGTGACTTTTCACTGGAAAAAATGAACTTCAATTCATTTATTGTTTTGATTTTCACATTAAATTGAAAAAAAAAATGCCATCTCTAACATATTTGCGATTAACATGACATGGTGAAAATCTTCAGGAAAATAAATATTTCCCATTCCTTATAGATGTTATACGAAAAGAAAGCACAGAGTCATGGAGGTAAACTATTTTTTAGGAAATATATAGTACTAGTTCTACAGATAGCTTCATAGTTTAAGGGTCTATTTGTTTATGGTCATGTCTCACATAATGGGGTATAGTGAACAGGTGGAGGCGTTACAGTTTTGAGGAATGTCTTTCACATTTATTTTCATTGCATGAAAACACAGTATATTCATGAGCCGTGCAATGTCTCAAATTGTAGAAAATTTATCAGTAGCTACATGTCTGTGAAGTTTCAGCTCTGTCCTGCTCATTGTTTTAATACAAAGATAATTTGAGTGGGGAAGGGTACGGAGGGGAGGATCCTACGGTGGACGTGGTGAAGGCATGTGTTAAAATATATGGAATTCCCATTTTTGTTACTTTCTTATTCTTTACTGCGTTATACACTGTTCGTCATAAAGGGGGAATATTTTTTTCTGGCTCAAGCGACATTATGTTGCTCCGTTATTAATTTCTTGAATGTGTTTGTCACCGCTTTCACTTTCTGGGATCCTGGGTATATCCTAGACGTTCCCTCAACCTTTCCCGGGGATTTTTCTTCAAAAAAGTTTGTCACCCCCTGAAGATGGCCATTTTCGTCATTTTTTCTTATTTTTGGGGCCCTTTTTTGTTCACGCGACCCACCAAGCCCCCTCAGTCGTACCCCAAGAAAACACGTCTGAGGTGGAGATTTGTTATTGTTCATTATATTACATCTAGATTTATGGTTACAGGCTCGACTCTTTTGTCTAGGGGAGGGGTCAAAATTTATTTTGATTGGGGTTCAACATTCATTTTATTCATTTTTACACCATGGAAATTTCTATCTTCCCTAAATTGTATTGTAAAATCTCAACCAAACATAAATCAAAATAAAATATTATCAATAATGACTATTTACAGCCTTGTCATCAAGGCTAAACAAAATTTAAGGGGAAAATGATGATATTTAAGGGTTAAAGGTGGCTTTTCATTTCTTTTGTTTTCAGCATAAAGATGGAATAAAATATTCCGAATTTTCACCAATCCCGTTTTTTACTTCTACCCCTCCCCTAGACAAAAGACTTAACCTGTCCCCAGAAATATAGATTTAACTTAAAGAACAATATAAAACGGTACACCTCAGTCGCGTTTCCTGGGGGTAGGACTGAGGGGGGCTTGATCGGCCGGGAAAACAAAAAGGGGCCCCAAAATTAGAAAAAAATGACAAAAATGGGCATCACGGGGGTTGACAAAACTTTTTTGGAAAAAGGTCCACGTGAAGGGTTGGGAGAATGTCCAAGATATAGCCAGGATCCCAAAATGTAAAAGCAGGGACAAACAAATTCAAGAAATTAAAGTCAGAGCAAAATCATGTCGCTATAGCGGCAAAAAAAAAAATATTCCACCTTTATGACGGACAGTGTATATTTGTATCCAAAGCTAAAGCTGTTATTCTCAGACTCTGAAATCTGAGATGCAACATGGCTAGTTGACTATCTTGCCCAGTCTGAGAACACTTTGTCAACAGATTCTTGACTGTACGAACCATCCTTTCCGCTAGTCCGTTGGATCTTGGATAGTGTGGAGAAGATGTGGTGTGTTTGATCGACCACTTCTTACACATGTCCTGGAATGGTTTTCCGACAAATTGTGGACCGTTGTCAGATACGATCTCTTCTGGTGGACCAAATAGATTGAAGATTCCGCTCATCAATGTCCGCTACTGCTGCACTTCTGGTATCCTTCAGCTTGTAGATTATTGGATACTTCGAGTAATAGTCAGTGACAAGTAGATATTCCTGTCTATTGAGCATGAACAAGTCTGTTCCTAGTCTGGTCCAGGGTGCTGGTGGTACATCATGGGAAGCAACGGCTCTTTCTGCTGCTTTGTTTGGTGTTCCTGGCAAGCATCGCATTGTCTAACGATCGCTTCTATGTCCTTGTTAATGTTAGGCCAGTAATCCGTGTCGCGAGCTAGTCTTCGTGTGCTTTCGATTCCATGTGACCTAGATGGAGCTGTCTAAGGATGTCTTGTCTAAGTGTCTTTGGTATGATCACTTGACTTCCCTTGAAAAGTATTCCGTGTGACACTCCAATCTCTTTCTCTGTACGACCAATACGATCTGATAGGTGTTGGCAAGTTCCTGAATAGTTTCTGGCCAACCCTGTGTAACTACCTGCCATAATGATCGGAGTTCCGGATCAGTCATTGTCTCGGTCTGTAGTTGTGCTCGTTTGGTTTGTCCGAAGAAGATTGTGTCGATGTGATGCGAGTTTTCCATTTCGGCACAGATGGATTCTACTCTGACATCTAGTGGAACGTCGCGGGCTTCCTTGGGGTTAGGAAGTCGGCTCAAGGTATCCGAAAGAACATCTCTTTCCCTGGTCGATACTTGACTTGGCACCTGTACCTTGTACCTTGATCAATAGTCTTTGGATACGGGGTGGTGCGCTTCTCAGAGGCTTCTTCCAAATAGTTTCCAATGGCTGTGATCTGTTATCACAGTGAATTCCTTTCCGAACAGGTAAGTATGGAATCGGTGATGCCAAAGATAAGGCTAGTGTTTCCCTCTCTTATGTCGAGTAGTTGGATTGCGCATCGGACAAACTTTTGATGCAAATGCTACAGGTTTGCCCTCTTGGAGCAGGCTGCTCCGAGTCCTTTCATTGATGCATCTACCTCAAGGATGTTCTTTCTTGGATTGTAAATTGCAGGCATGCACCTGATGCAGACTGCTTCCTTCAGGCTGCTCAAGGCATGTTCCGTGATCTTCATCCCAGACGAAAGGAGTGTCCTTGTGAAGGAGTTTCACGAAGCGGGGCTGACTTCTCTGAGAAGTTGGGTATTATGCTGCTAGGTACGTGAACAGTCCCTAGGCATCTCTGAACATCTTCTTGTCCTTGGGTGAAGGCATAGATGTGACGGCTTCTACTTCTCGGATCTGGGAGGATTCCAGATCTTGTGTACAGTGATCCGAAGAAGTTGATCCTTTCTTTCTTGATAGTACACTTGGAGCTATTGAACACTAAGCTTCTTCGCTTGGCTGTCTCCATAGCAAGTGAGATTCCTGTCGTGTTCTTCCTCAGTTCTTCCTACTATCGCAATGTCATCTGCGATACATACACAACCAGGCACATTCTGGACGATCCTATCATATGCTGGCTGAATATATATCCTGGCTGTGCATAGACCGAGAAGGTAATCTCGGAAGCAGTACCGTCCAAATGGAGTCCTGAAAGTGGTAGGTCGGGCACTCCTCTGCGATGTGTACTGACCAGTACCTGCTTTAGCGTCTAGTTTAGAAAATACTGTGCACCAGCGAATATTGGCTGTACTTCTTCTACTGTTGGTATTTTGTGTGGGCACTCTTTAGAGCGTCATTTAACCTCCTAGGTCGAGACAGAGTCTGATAGAACCGTTTTTCTTTACTACAGTCGTCATGGAACTGCACCAGTCTGTATGATACTCGACTTTTCTATGACCCTTGCTTTTCCATGCTGTCTAGTTCAGCTTTGATTTTGTCTTTTTAGGTGCACACTACACTTCCTTGGTGCATCTATGGTCGGTCGCGCATCGTCTTTCAGATGTAGCACCGCTTTACCTTGAAGTTTCCTATGGCATCAAATTGCCCGGGTACTGTTCTTGTAGATTTGTACACTTTGTGATTGGTGTGTATGTACTAGGTGTTTTCTTTGCAGCTTGCATTGCCAGTATTCTGCGTTTCCATGAATTGTGATAATTCTAGTTCTGTACAAGCCTGCAACCCTAAGATACACGATCCTACTAGTCTGCTACGTAGAACGAGTGTGTAGTCCAGTCTGGACTGTTGAATCTACATCTAACATCTATGTACCTGTACATGGAATTGTGTTTCGCCCATAACCACGATTAGCCTTGTGATGTAGGTTTTAGTACTGTCTTGTATTTTTCACCAAACATGTTTTTGATTGTTCGAAGTGTGAGCGTTTTGCACTTGAACCCCGAGTCAACTTTGAGCTTTAACACAATGCTGTCCAGCTTTCTGTGGGAGCTATTTGTCTTGAAGGCATATGCAAAATTACGCATTTTAACCTACTGTATGTGGTTCTGCAGTTTTGATTGTATCAAAGTATGCAAATTGATCTCTACTCACTTTGTCTCGGTCTTCTTGAGTGTCCAACTCGTTCACCGGTTTATGACCCTTCGACTTTGTTCGAGATTTGTTTCGCCTTTGATTGTGTTTGCAGTTTTCTGACTTTGATTTGTCTGTTTTCCGCTGATCGGTTTTTCTGCAACACTTTGCCCAATGGCCCTTTTTTCCGCAGGATCGACATTCGTCGTTGAATGCTGGGCATTGCTTTGGCTTATGACTGCGACCGCAGTTTCCGCAAGTATTACGCATCTTTGGTTTGCAACTTCGGAACGCATCTACGCTCTCCTGCGCTTGAGGATTAACTAGCGTGTTCAGACTACGTCTGCTTGCTGCGATTGCCTCGAATTTACGCCCTTCGGTTAAGATGTCTCCAATCTCAAACCCTTTTTGTTTCTCCAAGAGCGATTTCTGGAGTTCTGCGATCGGTGTTGATGCTATCACCAACTCCATAACTCTTTCATCGAGCTCGTTGGCCTCGAAATCGCAACTCTTTGCTTTGTCACGGCATCTCGTAACAAACTGGTCGATTGTTTCATCAACTTTCTGCCGGTACCTACTAAGTTCTAGCCTATGTACTCGAAAATTGATATTAACCTTCAACTGTGCTTCTAGAAGTTCCCACAGTTTCTCTGGTTTTTCCTGGTCAGTCTCTGTTAGACCTGACGCATTGACCCTTCGTAATCCTTCATTGCCTATTGCAATTTTGATTTTTATGGCTTTTTTCTTTTCATCTACCACCTCTTGGTCTGCAAATATTAGATTCATCCTTTGCTTGAACATGTTAAACTCTTCGGGCAGGTCTGGTACCTCCCAGTTAAACTCTGGATATTTACCGCTATTACTCATCTTGTTAATTATCTTCGCGTGTTTATGAAGAATTTATAGGTTTAAATCGATGAGGGTTATGTTAGCGTTTTGTAGATGTTGACGTACGAACTATCCTTTCACAGTCGCAGGCCTACGGGTGTTGACGACACCTGTGATTCACTCACAATCCTGTGTTTAATGTCGTTAGGTGTTTCATGCAGTGGTAGTGTTGATCACTCACTCACGCACTCACACACAGATAATTTATGATAAATTATGTTTTAGACTACTGTGTTAATGTTCGCACTTTCCAGATTAATTTAACTTGTTTTAGTTAGTGTAACTTATTCACTAGTTTAGTATATGTTCAAGGTTTATAGGTTTTATATTTATAACAGACCTAACTGTGTCATTGGTTGCACACAGTGTTATTGTACATACATTGATTGTATCGTACATTCGTACTCGATGTTCATCACACAACATTCATTCAGCACAGATTTGATATGCACACACAACAACAATACGGTGATCGTATTACTTTGCATTGCACGAAGATTGAAATTCACGGCGACGACACTGCACTGAAAAGTACAGATTTCTGGTCTTTCACAAAATGTCAGTCCCTGATTTCCTTCTGATGCTGATCTATGATGGTGCTACCGCCGCTAGCCACCATGTTAAAGTATGCGTGGCTTCTTTTACGAGTACGATGAGGCTGGTAGATGAAGAGGTCTTTACAAAGATGTTTACGATAGCGACATGTTTATTCTCAACCTGAAGCTAGAATACTATTTACATCTGATATGCGATATAGCTATGGTATCCGCTAATAGTATAATGACATAGCGAATAGTATATCGCAACAATTCTCAGACTCTGAAATTTGCCATGTGACAATCACCATTCATTCATTTTTTTTTTTCTTGGCCATCCTCTGATCACGCTCCATACATCAATCATCTCTAAAGAAATAACATTGTTTTTCATGGTTAGCTTATATTCCTATATTACTCTCTTCGACTTCCGTGTGTAAAACCAACAAGAAAATCGTATTCTAATACAATGAACGGGCCATAGCTCACCTTATCACAGGTTAGTTACTGTCCAAACCTTTAAGAATTCGGTCTTCAAGAAAATTGATCACCAATGCACTCTGTACGTCTTCAAAACTTTGTCGGACAAAGAATATATTAATACGTCATACGTTTGTAATCAAAATGACGTATAACAATCCACAGATCTCAGTCCTGCGCACTTGGCACTAATTCGATTTCAGACATAAAATACACCTTTCCTGCATGAATGCACAGGACATAAAACTTTGGTGAATTGCTGGGGAAAACCTGTACCTGAGTTGTTATATGTTGTTTTGGTAACGGATAGGCGTCAGTGATCACTGTGAATAAATCATATGTGTATATCTCATAAGAATGAGTAGGTCTGAGTAAGTTTACATGGTATATAACTGCCTGCACACTGAGTTTTAGTTCCTATATAACCAACCCCTGAGTTTCACACAAACCAAATTAGATTAATGCAAGTTAATATTATACAATGTACAGTATACATTGCACACTATTTTGATAATCCGTATTGGAAAAAATATATATATATGATGCGCCTTGAGCACTCTACAGAATAGATATGTGCGCAATACAAATCACATTGTTATTTTTATTATCATTATTATTATTATTATTATTATTATTATTATTATTATTATTATTATTATTATTATTATATTCTATTATTATTATTATTATTATTATTATTATTATTATTATTATTATTATTATTATTATTATTATTATTATTATTATATATTATTATTATTATTATTATTATTATTATTATTATTTACATATACCCCACTTCCATTCTCTCTCTCCATCTGTCTCTCTCATTCTCTGCCTCTCTCTCTCTTTCTCTCTCTCTTTTTCTCTTTCTCTCTCTTTCTCTCTCTCTCTTTGTTTCGTTCTCTCCATCACTCCCTCTCTCTTCTCTGTCTCTCATCCCCTCTCCCTCTATCTATTCATTTCTCTCTATCTCTCTCAATGCATCAGCTCGGGCACCACGACAATTCTTGTTAATCATGCATGCAGTAAATCAAAATATGTTCATTATGAAACATTTTGTTATTAACTTTATCTGAAAAGGAAGCAGATTGCATATGTATGTTCTTAAAACACGCTCACCACTCTCTTCTTCATGTAGTCCTGTATAATGTATTAATAAAAAACACTTTGTAGTTGGAAAACGAAACGCTTGTACACAAGCGCGGCGATGTCATGTCACGACTGGGGGGGGGGGGCGGAAACACCCGAAAGTGAAAAATAATACACTCAAAATTCGCATACTTTGCACATTATGCAGAAACTAATGAAAATGCTTGCGATTTAATATGTTAAGATTTAAAAACCGGGGGGGGGGGGGCGATCCCCTCAGAAAAAAAACCGAGGGGGGGGGGTGGGCGATCCCCTCAGAAAAACCGAGGGGGGACACGTCCCCCCCCCCCCGCATCACCGCCAATGCTTGTACACATTATTCGGGAGTTTTTAAAAGCGACAAGCACGAATGATTTTTATGAAAACCTCGATAGAAATGTGAATAATATCAGGCTTATCAAATGTATCAAAACAGTTTTTTTCCCCGATTCGTTCTTGATGTTGCCATCGGTTCATAATATTCATCGAATCGAGCTAATAGTACACGACAGTCATACCATAGTCACATCTCTAAATCTAAACTGATATAATAATACATATGGTTATAATATCTTTGTTTGCTTTCAGTGCTGTTCATTATTTGGTTGGTGTGACTGGACTTTACATAATAACTTCTCATTGTGATATTATGCTTCGGTGCAGGTATACGTTAATTTTGAACCTCTTCATATAATACTAGAAAAGTGGTCCATTAAAAACAACTCATAATTCCATTTGAACAGGTTTATAATAACCGCGTCATTGTTCTCAAACTCTGACTGAGGATAATCCAGTCTGTGACATCATTTATTAAGACAATGTTTCAGAGTTATATCAATCATTACACATAACGTACAATTGTTAAACAATGTCAAATGAGCTTTCCCCCTTTGGCTTATTTTTGTAATCTCTATTAAATGAAACCATGAGGTTTCTCAAGACTTGAGAATAATTTCTTATCACTGTGATGGTTACGTGTTATACTATCAAGATGGCGTCTAATAATATTAATAATAATAATACCTGTTTCTTATGCTTTACCTGTTGATATAAACAATTTAAATTCTATCTCCTAAGATATGTTCGGCGTTTATGATATGTTACAATATACTGCCATAAACACTTTTCATGCAGGTGCAAACATACTGTTGGTGCAGAAGGAAAATACTGCAAGTTTGAAAAACTAAAACTAATGCAGAATATATTAAAGGGATGCCGTAACACTGAATGAGATTCAAATCACATTTTATTCGATTTAGCTTATTTGGCAACATAATGATTATCAGATTATAAACACTTAGGTCAGTATGGTATCTCTTCAAAATTGCAAGCTATTTGCTTGCTTTACCTTCGAGAAATCAATGATTTCATACTCAAATTTTATAAACCATCCCCGGATGGTTTATAAAACCATTTGCTTTTCCACATAGCACAACATACACTCATTTTCTGTTGTATAGTCCCCGTCCATAGCGGCCTGCTGAGCTAGCAGGAAAGGGTACTGGTGTTTGGCTGTATGCTTGGCATTGTTTGTTACACTGTTTTAAGGTAGTAAATGACTTCCTTTTGATCTGAATTTTTCAGTAGTTTGTCTTTAGTGTTGGAACAATATAATTTTATTAATCTTGATCTAATTGCTCTCGTTTTTTAATGTTACCCAATCCCATTAACATGATTAACAACAGACAGACTTCGGTGATCTCGTTCAGGAATGCTGTATTCATCCAGGTAATCACACCGACTGACCAATGGTTAGTCGGTTTACTGCAATATGACTGACCATCCCCTGATGATCGAAACAAACTTTACATGAATGACCACTGGTTTTTCGGTTTACAGCAATATGACTGACCAACCCCTGATGATCGAAGGAGACATTACATAAATGACCAATGGTTTGTCGGTTTACAGCAATATGACTGACCATCCCCTGATGATCAAAGCAAACTTTACATGAATGACCAATGGTTTGTCGGTTTACAGCAATATGACTGACCAACCCCTGATGATCGAAGCAAACTTTACATGAATGACCGATGGTTTGTCGGTTGAGAGCAATATGACTGACCAACCCCTGATGATCAAAACAAACTTTACATGAATGACCAATGGTTTGTCGGTTTAGACCAATATGACTGACCAACCCCTGATGATCGAAGCAAACTTTACATGAATGACAAGTGGTTTGTAAGTTTAGAACAATATGACTGACCGACCCCTGATGACAGAAGCAAACTTTACATGAATGACTAATGGTTTGTAAGTTCAGAGTAGGTCGCCTTTAATTCGGCGATGACTTCTGACTGTATACTTGAAGAGTGGTGAAGATAGTTACTTTTAATGGATTGAAAGGAGAAAAAAAAAGAAAAGGAAAAAAGCACATGTGACATTAACGTAAGGCAGAAATTTTGTGAAGAGATAGACACCGATGACTTTTGTAAATACATCGATAGAAATGTGAATAATAGCGCAGCACCTTCTATGAAATAAATGCAATCGCATTACTCATGAGGTAAACACAACTCGGCTTTTCATGTCATTTTCGTTTCGTTTTTATATTACGTCTGCATTTATAAAATTTGACATTGAAAACATCGAGAAAATACTAAGCGGGGGCGAATCGCAGTGACATCATAATAGTCACACATACGATCATACATGACTGTTTAACATTAACAGATTAAGGCAAATGAACCTAATTTCTATAATCAGTTTTAAGGCTTTGTGTATTCACTTTCTTTGAAATACTCGTTGAGATATCAGCTTGATATACACGGAGTTTGCTGTCATCGTTATTCCCATCCTGTTTATGTTCCATGACCATCTGTAGTTTTTTGCTTAGATTACGAAGATTTGTGTATTAACTATCTTTACAATACTTTTTGATTAAATCAGTTTTGAGGATGAGGGGTCTTGACTATATTATTTATAAAGTACTCAAACATCAGACATTAACTGCGTTATTGAGGCTATTGTTTGATTCTGATAAGGTGATACCTGTATCACTTTTAAGTTATTAATATAGGAATAAAATCAGTGGTCGTGATTATCTTTTTAAAACATTCTTGATCTCGTAATAGTATTCACCCTACCCCTTCATTTTTTGTCTCTCGTTCCTTTCTTATAACTGTCTCTTTTCTGTCCCTTTCTTCTTCCCGCTGTACCTCTCTCTGAATTTATCTCTTTCTTTTTCTTTCTTTCCCCTTCGCCCCTTGCCCCCCCCTCTCTCTCTCTATCTCTCTCCCTCTCTCTCTCTCTCTCTGACTCTCAATGTTTCCCTGTCTTTCTCTCCCTCCCCTCCGTCTTATTTGTCTTTACCCTATCCATTTCTCTCTATGCCTTCATTATTCTCTCTCACAGTCTCTCTTCTCTCTCTCTCTCTCTCTCTCTCTCTCCATTTCCTCCCTTTCTGTTTCTCCCTTCTCTCTGTCTTATTTTGTCTTTACCCTTTCCCATTTCTCTCTTTGCCTCCTTTATTTACCTCTCTCTCTCTCTCTTTCCCTCTCTCTCTCTCTATCTCTCTCTCTCTCTCTCGCTCTATCTTTCTCTCTCACTCTCTTTTTTTTCTCTTCGTTTTCCCGTTGAACCTTTATGTTTTCTTAGTTCAATTCACAAACTTAAAGTACCAACATTCATTGTATTTTCTATTTGAAATTGTATGATGAGTAAATATTAATCAGCAGGGACGCATGTCAATAAAATGAGAAAAATATGATTTAGTGAGGTTAGCATACATTTTTTTATTTTTTCTACTAACAAATAATCATTCATTGTTATCAAAGTTCATCAAACATAAGTTGAGTGGATGGCTTTGAACCCATTAGACATATCATCATATATACATGTAAATATACTTGTATTCTACCTCTTTGGAGAGCTATAGGACTACGATATAATATACAAAAAAAAAATCACTACGAAATTTTATTTTTATTGATTTGGTTTCAGAATAAGATACTGAGTCATCTCAATAAATTTGACGAATACTAAATTCTTGTTCGTACCATGCATAACATTCATAATGTATATAATCCTATAAGTAGATTTCAAACATTTTGTTACATAACGTGGTAACCTAGAGCCTTCTAAATCTTCCCGCCACGGGTTGAACTGAAGTCTTACTCATACCGTCTGATCATGATGAGTATACCTCATCGAAATGTAGCAGATTTTTTTTTTTTTTTTTTTTTTTTTTAACGATCTACAATATATAACGACCTGCAATATATTAGTTCTTCTTGTTTGGGGGGTTTGTTTTGCTTTGTTTTGTTTTGTATGTTTTGTTTTTGTTTTTTTATTTATTTATTTATCTTTTTTTTTTTTGTCAATAACATGAATAGGATTTCTTAAATGTGGCAAAAGAGGTCGTCAATCCATATTAATGAGTTGTTATTAGAGAGATATGCTCACATGTGTAAATATGTATTTGTCTATCAATGCAATCATTATGTTACATACACAGTGATAAGTGTGCATTTTATATATGATGTTATATACATGTACATAACCAAATAATTTCTGCAATACAGATATTAATGCGTATTCATCTGCAAAAAAGTGTAATTCATGTCTATATTAAAATTAATTTCTATTATACAGAAAGAAATACAGATGAAAATTATTATTTTAGGAAGTTTTGAAATGCGCGTACATAGATTTGTAAAAAAAAAAAAATGATAATAATAATAATAATAAAACAAGTCGTTTGACATGAACCAATGATGAATATAGACATGAGAATATAAAAATCATTAGAACCCTGTCTACATTGGGGCCCAGATCTCATAATTTGTATAAATTTGTTTTGTACATAGAGTTGAGGCTAAATACACCAGGTAAGAAAACATATAAATACATTTTTTTACCAATCTAAGAACATTGGCCATCATTTATCTTGATGAATATGGTTAGGTATCATATCTACTTTGTTCTCAGAGAGTATGTTTTAATTTAATATAATAGAAACATATATGGTTGATCTTATAGTTCAGTTTGGATAACTTCAATGGGTCAAAAGTTTATATATACACTAAACAAAATTGGAGATGATGCTGCCCGTATTTTGCTTTATTTTCCATTTGTCACTTTTCGAAGCTGTCAACGAGCTTTTCATATACTTCTCCTAAGAATATTGCCCATTCCTCTTGCAAGATTGAAAATATTAAGCCCCATTTGCAGGTTTCTTTGGGTGAATACCATTTTTGAGGTATGCCTGTATGGTTTGTAGAGGGATCTGGTCTACACATGTGACAACCCCTCCTTAACCCCCCTTTTATCTGATTACCCACTCTAAAAACAAACTAAATGAATGTTTGGGTTATTGTGGCGATTGAAGACTCAATTTGAATATGATTCCAACATTCAGGCTGGCATATTGAAATGATGTTACATACTTCAACATCATATTTTACAATCAATAGGGCTTATCAATGGGGTTTATACATAGTTCGTGTAGTGTGATGTTGCAGCATGTAGTATCATATCAATATGCCAGCCTGAAAGTTGGAACCATATTAAGTCTTTAATCATCATGATAACCTAAACATATATTTGAATTGTAATAGAGTAGGTGAAAGAGAGAAAAGGGGAGATTACGGAGGTGTTGGCACAGTCACATGTCCAGACCAGATCCATGTACAAACCATATCGGAAGATCCCAAAAATGGTATTCGCCCAAGGAAAGTTTCAAATGGGACTGAGTTGTTGCAATCTTGCCGGAGGAATGGACAATAATCTCAGGAGAAGTATATAGAAAGCTCGTTGGCAGCTTCAACAAGTGAAGAAATGAAAATTAAAGCCAAATACGTACAGGCAGTATCATCACCAAATTGTATGTAAACCTTTGACCTATTGAATTTATCCAAACTGAAATTAGATCAAGCATATGTGTCTAAATATCTTTTATGAAAACATACTCTCTGAAAACAAAGTAAATACCACACCTAACCATCTTCGTCAAAATAAATGATGCCTAATGTTCTTATCGTGTAAAAATATTAGTTATATGTTTTTGTACCAGGCGTATGTAAACTTTTGGCTTCAACTGTACAAATGTACATTGCCAATGTTCGATGATACGATTAAATAATCTGTTTATATAAATCAACATCTAGAAATATATGCCATGTATGAATCTCGTTATACATACCCACCGAAGACAACAACAAAAAAAATATCCTTCATTTATACGATTTTTTTTAATATATACAAACATTAGATATATGTAAAATTATTGGTTTGCAGATTTAATTCAATTCAAATCAAATAAAAAAAAAAAAGATACATATACTTTTGGTTAAAAGAACATTTTGGTAAAAAAAAAAAATGATAATAGAAAAAAACACGAGAGTCCGTTTAAGCGTGAGGCTTGAATTAAGGTCGCCATACAAATTCATATTTACATAATATAGATTTACATCAAATGGAAAACTAAAAAAAAAGCAAAAAGAAAATGAAGGAAAATTAGAAAATGAAATAAAATAAATGAATAAAAGAGAAAGAAGAAATATATAAAGGAAGAGAACAAGAAAGAAAGATATGAAACAAAAATTAAACTTGGAATAAAATAAACGATATAAAATTTTATGTTTGTTTGTATTGCAGACATTATTCGCCCCTAAATAATGGAACACGAAAAAAAAGAGTAGGCATTTCTCCCACACATGCATCTACACGCCTTGAAACAAGGTGGTAATAATAGACCGCCTTTTATATGCATGTCTTTGTAATATACCTTGATGAATTCTGTCTCATTTGGTATTTCATTGACTATGCTGTTTATCAAAACGAAACTTATCCTGATTATGATAATGCTGCAGAAGGAATATTCATGTTTAGCGTTCATTGTTTTACTCCACAAGCATCTAGTAGATTATCAACTCATTTTTGATAACTTGTAAAATAGGGGCGAAATAAACATTGAAAATAGACCCCCCCCGAAAGAAAATCGCAACATGAGTAGCATGAAAAATAGATAGAATAAAAATACCGTATGAGCTATTTTTGTTTTCTAAACATTTGAAAAGCATGACAAAACATAAATAAACAGGAATGGATGAATTAGATAAAACTCAATATGGGTGAAATTTTAAGCGATTTTTTTCACCCTTCAATTTTATGCGACAACGGGTTATAATGTAGATAATTTACATACATTGTACTCTTATCACTAATTTGATATTTCTCATTATTAACGCTGAATGTTCCGCTTATATTTCTTATGGTACCCTAAAGCATCCAATGAAATGTTTTCAGAGGCTGAATTTATTTTTGAATACGAGAATATTATCCCCATCACAAGCAATCATCTTTCCTGATGACGTCATCATTACGCGAGACATTACAAGGTGCGCCCGCCGATCAACTTTCTCCGTCAGCCTGGTTGATAGAGGGAATGATGCTACTCTTCTCTTCTTTACATCACCTCCACTCATCACCTGATCAATCACACACGTCTTCAACTGATCATCTGATGTCACGACGTAGAGGTCGTCTGTCATAGGATCGATGCAGGCATTCCAGATTACATCACTGTGGGGGATTTCCCTGTGAGCACCCTCTCTGTCGATGATGAGCACTCTGCGATCTGCTGGGAGGGGTAGAGCGATGATGCGACCTGATGACAGCACACAAAGCATCCTCATCTTCACTTTACACGTGATTGTATTTATGATCGTATTATCAGCTGGGTTGATGACGTATATCTTAGATTGACGCGACTCAGCTGAGATTATCATTCCATCCTGATCAACAGCAACATACACCCATGTGAGATCAGTCGTCCTGTTTCTTGGTATTGTGACGTCACTGATCAGCTTCCACTGTCTGTCATACACACTGATGCATCCAGTCAAACGGTCTCCTGTACAACCTTTACGCCGTTTACCGCATACTAACTTGTCATCATTCAGCAATACACATGTTGTAACAAACGATGTATCACTACCTCTTATCACTCTCTGAGTGTGTTTAGTTTTCATATCTAACATGTATGTATGTCTAGCACCTGATAATATATCTGTAATGATCACGTTTATTTCATCTATGTATCCTACAATAGTCGGGAATGTGATTTTATCTCTGACATTGATTGTATCAATGAGCTTCCACTCACAATCATACCCATCAATCCTCCCATTATACTTCTCCCTCCCAACAACCTTCACAAACCTCACACCTAACACAGTACGAGTGATATGTTTCACCCCATCCTCATCCAGTGGCTTCTTTAGTTCATCAGTCACTGATGTGTTCACCCGATGCCCGTCTTTGACTACATTTCTATCTTCCTCGATTATTATGTCGAGTCTCTGTATTGTATCTTCAGTGGTTTTCATGTCATCTTTGCATGATTTCTCCAACTCACCAATCTTTCTCTCTTTCTCTTCACTAATAGTATGAATGTCATTATGAAGAATGCGTTGGGCATTGTCTATGGGTTCTTGTCTTTTCTCTGCAGTAATTTTGTTAAGCTCAAGTCGCTCCTTTCTCTCTTCGTTGTTAAATCGCATCTTTTCTTTTAGCCTTTGAATTTCTTCTTGGAGTTTGTTATTCTTCGCATCAGTCTCCTGATTGATTTTTGCAGCATCTTCTTGTTCTCTGTCTTTGTTTTCTTTCGTCGCGTCTTTGATGGCCACATCGACTTCATTTTTGACAGCTTGAAGATGGGTGTCAGTGTCCTCTCTGCATTGAATGATCTTTTCTTCATGAGCACGATGTAACTTTAGCTTATCCTTCGCATTTTCTTTCAAAGCGCTCAACTTTGCTTTATTTTCCATGATAGCGCCCTCTATGCTCTGTCGTACGCATTCTTGTTGATGGTGACCTATTGATGAGCACACTAAACATAAACCTACACCATGTGTTTTACAATAAATAGTTATTTTTTTATCATGTTCCTCACAATAAAGGTTAGGCCCACCCTTTCTTGCTTTGCCGATGCATCCCTCTTTAGAAGCGCAGTCTTCACAGAGCTTCTTCTTCTCCTTCACGTAGTACGTCAGATCAGTGATCGCCTCACAACCGTTTCCTTCACAGACGTTTTCTGCAGAGCTAAATTTAGACGCCATGGCGATCTACAGAAAAGTATAAGAAAGGGTAGTACGTAAGGGGAAAATATAAAGAAAGGGAAAGATGGAATGAGAGGAAAAATGTATTTTGACTAATCGAGAAAATGAAGAGATATAGAAAGAGGGGGTAAAGAGAGAGACAGAGAGAGACAGAAAAAGAGGAGAGAGAGAGAGAGAGAGAGAAAGAGTGAGGAGAGAGGGTGGAGAGATGAGTGGACAAGCTATGAATGAAGGATTGAGAAAAGGAATGACAAGGAGATGAAGAGAGACACCGGAGATGTGGTGTGTGAAACCATTTACTACTTTAATACAAACAAAACATAAAACTTTTGGACTTTGAAAGTTAGTTGTTTTTTTTTATTTATTTTTTTTTTATAACTGATCACAATACAAACCATAGGCCTAAGTACTCACAAAAAAAAAAGAAGATAATGTCATAGCGCCATTTCGGGGGAAAAGAACTTAGAATAAATGAAACATTTATCTTATCTTTAAAACTAAGGTTGGCATATCAATATTGCATCGTTACAAGTTTACATTTATCATGTTTATATGAAAGTTCTCTATTTCTATCTTTTCTTTCTCACACTATCTCTCCCTCCAGCTTGAAGCGTCCCCCATCCACCATTTTCTCAAATCTTCTTCATTTTTGTTTTCATTGATTCCTCTTCCTCCTGATTCATATTGGAAATTATCGTAACAATGAATTTCATATTTTTCTTCTGACCGTGTAACGAAGTTATTATCACCTTCCTAATGTGTAAGCGTATACACTTGGAAAATACAAGTACATAGAATGTGACCTTTCATTGATTGTTTTGATTTTCACGTTATTTTAAACAATCGCCATCTCCAACATATTTGCAATTAACATGATATGGTGAAAATAGTTATTTCATATTGCTTATTGATGTTATACGGCAAAGGAAAAAAAAAGCACACATTCGCGGAGGTAAGTTATGTTTATGAACTTAAAGGGATGCAGTAACATTGAATGATATTCAAATCACAATTTCTTGATTTAGCTCATTTTGTCAACATAATTATAAACTTATAGGTCAGTCTGGTATCTCTTCAAAATTATAAGTTAATTGCTTGCTTTACTTTCGAGATATCAATGATTTCATACTCAAATTTAGTAAACCATCTCGTGGTGGATAACAAATTGCCATGTGCTTTTCAAGACACCCCACTTCCTGTCGTGTTCCCCCCGACCCTAGCGGGCTGGAGGGTTTGCTGCAAAGGGGTTGAGAATTCACTCGCGTTTGGCTGTTACACTGTTTTGTGGTAGTAAATGACTTCCATTTGATCTGAAATTTTCAGTAGTTTGTTTTTACTATTAGAGCAATATAATTTTATTCATCTTGATCTAATTGCTCTTGTTTTTGAAAGTTACTGTATCCCTTTAATATAGCGTGACTAATCTCATTCTACAGACATGACAGATAGATTCTTAGGTCTAAGTTTGCATTTGTTTAGATCAAGTGTATTTGGTGCTGATAACACAATTGCTACTATCCAATCATGTCAATGGTTACATACAGAGAAACGAAGAGGGAGTCAGATATAGAGTGAGTGAGAGAGAGGAAGAGAGAGAGTGAGAGAGAGAGAGAGAGAGAGAAGAGAGAGTGAGAAAGAGAGAGAGAGAGAGAGGGGGGGGGGGAGGTTCTAAAGAGAGAGAGAGAGAGAGAAGGAGAGAAACCCAAATATAAATACAGACGACCAAACGGAAGTTAGCCGGAGAAAGAGAAAGCAAGACGGATGGAGAACATACAAAGATATATAATCTGAGGTATAGAAATCCATTCCGGACCAACGTCTGATTTACAGTACATTTCATACATTCCCGATTTAAACATAATCGTCGAGACCCCCCCCCCCCGCCACCCCTCTCGAAACTCTGAAAATCCTCTGAAGCCCATGGCCAAAATTTCTGAACTGAATGAAAGATCGCGTGACTAATTTAGTTCAAAGTGTTTATTTGCTTTTGATCATATAATTTGGATGTTGATAAGATTTTTTTTCAATGATCAGATAATCGATACTATCCAAACATATCGAGGACGGTGAGTAACTTAGATTTCTTTTGAATACATGAAAATATACCTGAAGAGAAGAGGAGGTAAGACAAAATGATAGCTATATGTAGATGATACTTATTTTGGTTTTTCTAGACTATATCTTACATAATTTTAGTGAAACATTTATAACATAATTAACAACATTTATTTTGACACAGATACATAGGCGAAATTGTATTCTATCAAATCAAAGTCATTGCTTAATTTTTCGATCCCTTTCCCAACTGTTTTCCCCTCTCTTTCTCTCTCTCTCTCTCTCTCTCTCTCTCTCTCTCTCGCTCTCTCTCCCACTCTCTCTCTCTCTCTCTCTCTCTCTCTCTCTCTCTGTCTCTCTTCCTCTATACTTGTCTCGCCCCCTTTTCTCTTTCTATAAGCTGGTTAGACTTTTATTCTTTTTCTTTGTATTTTAACAAGTTTCTCTTATTGTTCTATCTCATCTCAATTCATCAAAATTTATCATTTTTAAAAATACCTTCCTCTTCTCCAAAATACTAGTATGACGTTTGACGTAATTATATTGAACATCCAGGTTACTTCGGTTTTACTGTCTCCCTGTCTTTCTTAAGTATTCAAGTATTTATGTGTATCTTAAAGGGATGCAGTAACATTGAATGATATTCAAATCACAATTTCTTGATTTAGCTCATTTTGTCAACATAATTATAAACTTATAGGTCAGTCTGGTATCTATTCAAAATTACAAGTTAATTGCTTGCTTTACTTTCGAGATATCAATGATTTCATACTCAAATTTAGTAAACCATCTCGTGGTGGAAAACAAATTGCCATGTGCTTTTCAAGACACCCCACTTCCTGTCGTGTTCCCCCCGACCCTAGCGGGCTGGAGGGTTTGCTGCAAAGGGGTTGAAAATTCACTCGCGTTTGGCTGTTACACTGTTTTGTGGTAGTAAATGACTTCCATTTGCTCTGAAATTTTCAGTAGTTTGTTTTTACTATTAGAGCAATATAATTTTATTCATCTTGATCTAATTGCTCTTGTTTTTGAAAGTTACTGTATCCCTTTAAATTAGTGGCAGAACTTCTTAATTAACGAACGAACATTTAACTTCATCCTTAGCATTGTCGCTCATAAAACATCCACATATTCAAAAATACAACGCACTCATTTCAATCAATATGAAACGATCTTCAATCTGAATTTAGTCGTTATTATAAACACCGTAAAAACTTACAATCCGAAAGGAAGGAATTTCCTGCTTTCGAATGTTGCTTAGAAGATGACGAGATACAACCAAGAAACAAAACACTGCTCCGTAGAAGTAACACAATTTGCATCCGAGTTGTTACGAGGAAAACCGATTTCTGAACTAAATATCGCGTGACTGTGTACTGATATTATATCATTAGTACAGTTCAAAGTGTTTATTTGTTCTTTATCATGTGCTTCGGTTTATAAGATGATAGATTATATTAAAAATGAGTAAACATATAAAGTTAGAATTATTTCTTTTAAGAGACTGAAAGAGGCAGAGAGGAGGTGTTTATGCTGATGAAATGGGAAGTTTACCTTGCACTTTATTTGCTTAACAAAAATAAATAAATAAATAAAATAACTCATTTCACAAATAGCCAGCCACTATTAAAATAAACTTGGTATGTATGGAGAGGGGTTTGGAAAACATTCGTCCTTTGTCCAATCCTGTACAAGGATGCAGTAACATAAACCCCTAATCAGGCCGGGCCTTTATGGCTGTCCTATAGCCGGCGGGGGGGGGGGGGTTTGTACCTTTCTAACTTTCACACCACACACCGTGCATCGTCGAATGATGCTGTAAAGCAAGGGAGTTATATCTTTCCGATAACAGAATAATTAATTGAGCAGCTAGAAGTCAGGAACGCAATATAGAACAAAATATCAACTATTTTGCCCCGTGATCTGAAGAATAAACGAATCGCGCAGCCGGTCTGTATTCTGAAAGCTGATTGGTAACTGTGAATGGCTTGAGTAGGGGCAACAAAAGTTAAAAATGCGGAAGTTCTTCCGATACTTGTTTTGTCTGGCTAAAAGCTACGCCATGTCTATCGGCTTTCCTAATACACGTACGGGTATGGGGATTCTTCTTCGATACGCAAATTGTTGATTTTTCTATATTAGGATTCCTGATTTGTAGCGTCGGTCTTATATGCATTATTGCTTAGGTCGGACAAGAATGATTACTCCCTTCTTTTTATCTGCATCTATCTCATCAATATACCTGTGAACAGTTTTCTAGAATCGGTCTACCACAACATTAATGTTTCATTGCGTTACAAACTATTATGATGAATAAAAAATAATATATTCGTTTAAAAACGGGTACTATTTTAACCGGAGGGAGCCATCACGAAATGATAAAACCTGTTGATCACTCTATGATATTTCAACGTCCAATCTGATCCATTCCTCAAATAATGTTAATAATTAGTAACTATTATTCTCAGAATAAAATGTTCAGATGTATGGCAAAGGAATTACATCGTACGTTTTCTAATATATACAAAGTAGAATATCAAGACGTCTCTTTCATAACTATAATAGATCACTATTATCTCACTGAGAATCAATTCTCTGGTGAACTTTATTGTGAACATAAAGCTCATTCCTCATAGAAATCGTCTGACAGAAAGAACTCAAAAGTCAAATGATTAGGTGTACAAAAAAGACCGGAGTAAAAGTAATAGAGGAAACAAGGAGAGAGATAACCTCTTGTTAATATTGCAAAAAAGATTAAGCTTTCTATCTTTATTGTAGAGACTCACAGAAGCATTCCCAGTGTAGTTTAGAATAGATAGATAGAATGTCAATTTTCTCTGCTCTGGAAGATTGAGTCTATGGTATTCATTGTGTATTGGTAATCAACTAAATGGTGAGGAGTGTAAGTTGTTTAGTTTGAGATTTATGGTGGTTCTCTCTCATTGTTTGGGGTTTGGTTTATACTTCTTTTTTTGTATCAGTGACCCCTGTAGCTGTGAACTCACAATAATACAAAGAAGTTTCTCTGATCAAATGCGGCGGTGAAAATTAGTTAGTACGGAAGAGAAGTAAAAAGGAAAGATGAGTGTTGCACAAAGGGTTATTAGACCTGACGCTTCTCTAATACTAATATGTTGGTTTGTGTGTGTTGTCATTTGACCAACTATTTCTGTCTGTATCTAAAGATTCATTATTATTTTCTTACGTTATGTCGTTATGACTGTAAAGTTTCCTTAAATTTGAATGCACACTGACTTGAGAGTCGATTTGAGAAATGTTGTTCTGTAATTGGTTGTATCGCTTGAGTGTAGTAGTCTGAAGCGCATGATCGTTACATACTATAGACGCCATTAGCACGGGCGAGGAGACGTTTTTTAAAAAGTGAGCAAGGGGGCTGTATAACAGCTTGCCAAATCTCAAACCTAGTGTCTCTTTGCGTTTTTTGGTAAGCGTTTGTCTGACAAAGTTGGAGGGCTGCAGGCCCTAGACGCGGCGCTAACCAGGTCGCCCATATGCTTCAGCGCCTATCTTTGATCATAACTGATGTTGAGTAGTTTAGGTCTCTGGAGACATATTAAGGCGCCGATGTGTGTAGCGGACGGTCCACACAACTTGTCCGTACGCTTCGAATGTGAAAAGCTCTCTCTCTCTAGGCATGGAGTTATGACCAAAGAATTCGTGTCTAGCGGAGGTAACGTTGCAGGAAAAGAATCGCACAGTTAAGGATGTCTCTAACATAGCCTTTACTCTTACAGAAACGTCAGGATCGAGCAAGTGTTTCGGGTATTGTCCTCTACGTGACTTACATGGGTGCGGATTGAAGAAATTGGAATGGCATCTGGGGGCCCAACTTGTCCTGGGAACTAAAGCGGTCTTATGTCCCAGACAATTGGCTCCGCAAAATCATTCAGCATTCGCTTTCACTCTAGGATGCGTGACTATCTGCGTGATTGTAATAAACGCAGCTAGATGGATCTGCAACGTGCCTGTAGATACAGCAAAAGTTTAGTTGTGACGCTTTTTTCTTTCATGCAGCTATTATCACGGCCTGTCGATAACCGAACATGTGCCATTCATTGAGGAGGCGGAAATAGTTATTTGGACATGGCGGGACGGTATGCACTAAATTCATCTGAATAGAGGGGGTGCTGAGGCACTTGCGCTGTTCCTGTAAATTTATAGTTCACTCTGTGTCTGCTTTATGTGTGATTATAAAAATACGGGGGGTTTTGTGCTTCTTTTGACTCCTTTGCCGTGCTCTCGTGCAGTGCGATAATGTTCTGCGACTTTGGGGTTATGTTAAATTCTTTTGCATTATGTACACTTATATTTGTTTTCGGATTGGTATGATCTGTAACTACTTTCTATGGCTACTTTTTGAGTGCACTCATACGTTTACTGAGTGATTGTAAAATATTTTCGTAGATAAATACTGTTTTTACTAAATATATTACTGTTTATACGGAAAGATTAAAGCGTCAGCCTATTACTCTTGATTTATCACATCATTCAACTGCACGTTAGAAAAGTTTTTTAGAAAAGGTTAACAAACATTAATGTTATTGCAATTCAAGACTATTATTAATATAAATATTTGTAAAAAAGTATATAAAAATATTTTCGTTAAAAAAATTGAGGAAAAAAACAGTTTTAATACAAACTACTCATACTGTTTCGATTCAGTCTGCATGTATCAGAATGACACAAGCGTCCATAGGACAATTATTTAATATTCATCTTTATATATTTGAACATCAAATTTAAAGTGTGTGTTTTAGAAAATGAATTCCTGCTAATTTATTATTCAAATAGATTTTTTTTTGAAACATGAGCACTCAATTTGGTACGGCCACCGGCTGTATGGGGACTATGCAGCAAGAGTATGCACTGCCAGACAGTTTTGGGTGATTAGTATAATGTGGGATTCTTCCCCATATATTCCAATATGTTACTCTACTTGTTGTTATATCCAATCTCTATGCCTAGCTCAAACTTGATAGCTGCGCTGATCTAATATAGAGCGGTTTGAATATTTCAAATTTACTCCTCACATCAGCTTTTTTGCAGATTTCAGATTCAAACTCAGGTGGATAGTTGAAGATTTGTATCACAAGAAATATATATGACAAATTATGAAGTAATTTTTATAGCGCTTGATCGATGTTCCGATAATCAATAAAACTATATCGTGGACTTAAGTATTGTCCCAGCTCAAATCGGACTTACAGAGATACTATCTTCCCATACAAGATCGTGGACTTAAGTACTTCTTCCACTGACAATCAGGACTTAGGTACTTCTTCCACTGCCAAAACCTCAATTATGGGCGGTTTTTGTGTTTGAAGGCAATTCGTATTGGATTTCTTTATACATTTGAGGGCTTTATTCATATATTGAATATGGTCTGTCATCGAGATATATTTATATTTCAAAAATTTATGTACTGGTGGGTGGTGTGTAATCTATTATGCGCTATTTAGTACCACATTTTGGGGCATTTTTCATAAATTTTTGGTGTTTCAAATGTGAGGCCTGCTTCCCCGATTTCACCTTTTCTGAATTAAGGGGATAAAATATGATCCTTTGATGACCTATTGAGCGCAACATATGGCTATTTCCCCAATATTTATTGGATACGATGCACAGACTTCAATGCACTATGGGGTCTGCAATATTAATTTTTGCTGTTTTAGGGCACTTTTTTTGGTTATCTTGGGGATTTTAAGGAAGGCCGCCTTTGTAAAAGTAGCCTGTGACTATTGTTTTGACATAAATTGACAAGATATTTAATTGAAGATAGCAGCGGTCAGCATGGTTATAATTTGTGAAAAACTAATCTAAATAAACTTGATACCTAAAATTTATACATTGCACTTATGTGAGGTTGGCAAAAATTTAGGCCCTACTAACCCGATTGGTGAAGGGCATGTAAGAATTAAATATAATTGAAGGAGCGGGGGGGGGCGGGCCCAGGTGTTCACATTTACTAATAAAAGTGATATAAGAACTTATAGAAACATATATTTAGTTGAGAATAAACAAGCCATTGAAGGACGCCAACTATATGAGGTGAATCCTATTTTGGTGTGAGCATGCTCATTATGACATCCAAAATATTCTTCATTTTTATTTTTATTATTTATATTTTTTGGGGGAGGGCGGTGCTTGGAATCAAATCGGCCCACCTGCCTTTGTGCTTTAATTTCTTGCAAGTTCCAATATTGCAGTTCATTAAATGAAAGACTAACCATGTCCACGCTGCTGTGAAAACAAAGCATGCGGTTTTAAACTAACCCTCACAAAACAAGGATTAATTTTGGTGATGTTTGAACCTCACCTCACCCGGTAAACGAAACACA
>CALNVZ010000641.1:27464321-27493336 GCA_940671915.1 Paracentrotus lividus
GATGGGTATGATTGTGAGTGGAAGCTCATTGATACAATCAATGTCAGAGATAAAATCACATTCCCGACCATTGTAGGATACATAGATGAAATAAACGTGATCATTACAGATAGAGTATCAGGTGCTCAACATACACACATGTTAGATATGAACACTAAACACACTCAGAGAGTGATAAAAGGTAGTGCTACATCGAATGTTACATCCTGTGTATTGCTGAATGATGACAAGGTAGTGTGCGGTAAATGGCGTAGAGGTTGTACAGGAGACAGTTTGACTGGATGCATCAGTGTGTATGACAGACAGTGGAAGCTGATCAATGACGTCACAATACCAAGGAACACGACGACTGATCGCACATGGGTGTATGTCGCTGTTGATCAGGATGGAATGATAATCTCAGCTGAGTCGCGTCAATCTAAGATATACGTCATCAACCCAGCTGATAATACGATCATAAATACAATCACGTGTAAAGTGAAGATGACGATGCTTGGTGTGCTGTCATCAGGTCACATCATCGCTCGACCCTCACCAGCATATCGCACAGTGTTTACCATCGACAGAGAGGGTGCTCACAGGGAAATCCTCCACAGTGATAAAATCTTGCATGCCTGCATCGATCCTATGACAGACGACCTCTACGTCGTGACATCAGATGATGAGTACAAGACGTGTGTGATTGATCAGGTGATGAGTGGAGGTGATATGAAGAAGAGAAGAGTAGCATCATTCCCTCTATCAACCAGACGGACGAATAGGCTGTCACGGGGGAATCAACTTGCAATATCTCGATTCATGATGACGTCATCAGGGAAGATAATTGCTTGTGATGGGGATGATATTCTCGTATTCAAAAAGAATTTCAGCCTCTGAAAACATTTAATTAAATGCTTTAGGGTACCATAAGATATATAAGCAGAACATTCAGCGTTAATAATGAGAAATATCAAATTAGTGATAAGAGTACAATGTATGCAAAATATCTGCATTATAACCCGTTGTTGTATTAAAATGAAAGGAAAAATCCTTTAAAATTTAACCCATGTTGAGTTTTATCGAATTAATCCATTACTGCATATTAATGTTTTTGTCATAGTTTTCAAATGTTCGGGAAAAAAAAAAGTTAATACGGTATTTTTAATCCATCTATATTTCATGCTACTCATGTTGCGATTTTTTTTTCGAGGGGGGGGGGGGGGGGGGGGGTCAATTTTCAATATTTATTTCGCCCCTATTTTACAAGTTATCAAAAATTAGTTGATAATCTACTGGATGCTTGTAGACGTAAAACAATGAACGCTTAACATGAATATACTTTCTTTATCATTACCATAATCTTGTTAAGTGTGGTTGTGATGAACAGCATAGTTAATGAAATACCAAAATGAGACCGAATTCAGCAAAGTATATAACAAAGACATGCATATAAGCATGATAAGAGGCGATCTATTATTACCCTCTTGTTTTAAGGCGTATAGATGTGTGGGAGAAATGCCTACTCTTCATTTTGTGTTCCATTATTAAGGGGCGAATGATGTCTGAAATACAAACAAACATAAGAAATGCATATCGTTTATTCAATTCCAAGGGTGATTTTTGTTTCATATCTTTCTTTCTTGTTCTCTTCCTTTATATATATTTGTTTCTTCTTTCTCTTTTATTCATTTATTTTATTTCATTTTCTAATTTTCCTTTCCTTTTCCTTTTTTATTTTTTCAGTTTTCCATATGATGTTAATCTATATTATGTAAATATGAATTTGTATGGCGACCTTAATTCAAGCCTCACGCTTAAACGGACTCTCGTGTTTTTTTTTTATTTTAATTTTTTATTTTTTATTTTTTTACCAAAATGTTCTTTTAAACAAAAGTATATGTATTTTTTTTATTTGATTTGAATTGAATTAAATCTGCAAACCATTAATTTTACATATATCTCATGTCTGTATATATTTAAAAAAATCGTATAAATGAAGGATATTTTTTTGTCTTCGGTGGGTATGTATAACGAGATTCATACATGGCATATATTTCTAGATGTTGATTTATATAAACAGATGATTTAATCCTAGTATCGAACATTGGCAATGTACAGTTGAGGCCAAAAGTTTGCATACACCTGGTACAAAAATATATAACTAATATGTTTACACGATAAGAACATTAGGCATCATTTATTTTGATGACGATGGTTAGGAATGATATTTACTTTGTTTTCAGAGAGTATGTTTTCATAAAAGATATTTAGACACATATATATGCTTGATCTAATTTCAGTTTGGATAAATTCAATAGGTCACAAGTTTACATACAATTTGGTGATGATACTGCCTGTACGTATTTGGCTTTAATTTTCATTTCTTCACTTGTTGAAGCTGTCAACGAGCTTTCTATATACTTCTCCTGAGATTATTGTCCATTCCTCCAGCAAGATTGCAACAATTCAGTCCCATCTGAAACTTTCCTTGGGCGAATACCATTTTTGGGGTCTTCCCATATGGTTTGTACAGGGATCTGGTCTGGACATGTGACTGTGCCAACACCTCCGTAATCTCCTCTTTTCTCTCTTTCACCTACTCTAAAACAATTCAAATGTATGTTTAGGTTATCATGATGATTAAAGACTCAATTCTAATATGGTTCCAACTTTCAGGCTGGCATATTGATATGATACTACATGCTCCAACATCACACACTACACGAACAATGTAAAAAAATAAAAAAATAAAAAAACATTGATAAACCCTATTGATTGTAAAATATGATGTTGAAATATGTAACATCATTGCAATATGCCAGCCTGATTGTTGGAATCATATTCAAATTGAGTCTTCAATCACCACAATAACACAAACATTCATTTAGATTAGTTTTTAGAGTGGGTAATCAGATAAAAGGGGGATTAAGGAGGGGTTGTCACATGTGTAGACCAGATCCCTGTACAAACCATACAGGCAGACTTCAACAATGGTATTCGCCCAAAGAAACCTGCAAATGGGGCTTAATATTTGCAATCCTGCAAGAGGAATGGGCAATATTCTCAGGAGAAGTATATGAAAAGCTCGTTGACAGCTTCGAAAAGTGAAAAATGGAAAATAAAGCAAAATACAGGCAGCACCATCACCAATTTTGTTTAGTGTATATAAACTTTTGACACATTGAATTTATCCAAACTGAACTATAAGATCAACCATAATGTTTCTAAATATCTTGAATTAAAACATACTCTCTGAAAACAAAGTAGATATGATACCTAACCATATTCATCAAGATAAATGTTGGCCAATGTTCTTAGGGTGGTAAAAATTGTATTTATATGTTTTATTACCAGGTGTATATAAACTTTTAACCTCAACTGTATGTACAAAACAAATTTCTATAAATTATGAGATCTGGGCCCCATCTAGACAGGGTTTTAATGATTTTTATTTTCTCATGTCTATATTCATCATTTGTTCATGTCAAACGATTTTTTTTTTTTTTTTTTTTTTTTTTTTTTTTTTTTTACAAAACTATATGCGCGCTTTTCAAAACTTCTTAAAAATACTAATTTTCATCTGTATTTATATCTGTATAATAGAAATTAATCTTAATATTGACATGATAAGATGTGTACAATAGAATTACACTTTTTTGCAGATGAATACGCTTTAACATGCATACCTGTATTGCAGAAATTATTTGGTTATATACATGTATATAACATCATATATAAAATACACACTTATCACTGTGTATGTAACATAATGATTGCATTGATAGACAAAGACATATTTACACATGTGAGCATATCTCTCTAATAACAACTCTTTAATATGGATTGACGACCTCTTTTGCCACATTTAAGAAATCCTGTTCATGTTATTGACAAAGTAAAAAGACAAATAAATAAATAAAAAAAAAAAAAAAAAAAAAAAAAAAAAAAAAAAAAAAAAAAAAAAAAAAAAACATACAAAACAAAACAAAGCAAAAACAAAAACAACCCCAAAACAAGAAGAACCAATATATTGCAGGTCGTTATATATTGTAGATCGTTAAAAAAAAAATCTGCTACATTTCGGTGAGGTATACTCATCATGATCAGATGGTAGGATGAGTAAGTGTTGGAGACTACAGTTCGACCGGTGGCGGGAAGATTTAGAAGGCTCTAGGTTACCACGTTATGTAACAAAATGTTTGAAATCTACTTATAGGATTATATACACTATGAATGTTATGCATGGTACGAACAAGAATTTAGTAGTCGTCATATTTATTGAGATTACTCAGTATCTTTTCCTTAAACCAAATCAATAAAAATAAATTTCGTAGTGATTTTTTTTTTTTGTGTATATTATATTGTAGTCCATTAGCTGTCCAAAGGGGTAGAATTCTGCATGTTTGTATACGGTTATGAATACAAGTATATTTATATACGATAATACGTTTAATGGGTTCACAACCATCCACTCAACTTATGTTTGATGAACTTTAATCACAATGATTATTTGTTAGTAGAAGAAATAAAAGGATGTATGCTAACATCACTAAATCATATTGTTCTCATTTTATTGACATGCGTCCCTGCTGATTAATATTTACTCATCACATAATTTCAAATAGAAAATACAATGAATGTTGGTACTTCTAAGTTAGTGAATTGAACTAAGAAAACGTTAAGGTTCAACGGGAAAACGAAGAGGAAAAAAAAAGAGAGCGAGAGAGAAAGATAGAGCGAGAGAGAGAGAGAGAGAGAGAGAGAGAGGGAGAGAGAGAGAGAGAGAGAGAAAGAGGTAGATAAATGGGGCAATGAGAGAAATGGATAGGGTAAAGACAAAAATTAGAACAGAGAGAAAGGAGAAAGAAAAGGGAGGAATGGAGAGAGAGAGAGAGAGAGAAGAGAAGAGAGACTGTGAGAGAGAATAATGAAGGCATAGAGAGAAATGGGATAGGGTAAAGACAATATAAGACGGACGGGAGGAAAGAAAGAAGGGAAACATTGAGAGTCAGAGAGAGAGATAGAGAGAGAGAGGGGGGGGGGAGGGGGGGGCGAAGGGGAAATAAAGAAAAAGAAAGAGAGAAATACAGAGAGAGGTACAGCAGACCAGAAAGGGACAGGGACAGAAAAGAGACAGTTATAAGGAAAAGGAACGAGAGACAGAAAATTAAGGGGTAGGGGTGAATACTATTACGAGATCAAGAATGGTTTAAAAAGATAATCACGACCACTGATTATATTCCTAGATCATTTACTGAAAACTGATATAGGTATCACCGTTTGTGATTCAAACAATAGCCTAGACGAAATTAATATCTGGTGATCGATGAATTCATGAATATTATAGTCAAATCTTCAAATCCTCTAAACTGATTTCTCAACAAATATTCTAAATAAAGTTAATACGCAAACTCCGTCTAACCTGAAATAAAACGAGACAAAGAGCAAAACAAACATACAACCTTCAAATAGTTACGGAAAAGAATATATCAAATGATATCTGGTGTTCGAGTACTTAATATTAAAGCCAATTTTTTTCTATTCCTCAAGACTAATTTTCAGCAAATTTTTGATGGAAGGTTCATACACAAAACATTCAAAATGATCATTAACAAGAAGTCAGTCACCTTTGATCATGTGACTATTATGACGTCACTGCGATTTGCCGCCGCTTGGGCTTTTCCCCGATGTTCCCAAGTTTTATAAATGCCAACATGATGTAAAAACAAAACGTAAATTACATGAAAAGACGAGTTTTGGTTAGTTTATAATACGATTGCATTCAATTCATAGTAGGTCCACTTTTATTCACGATTTATTTACAAAAATCATCGGTGCCTATCTCTTCACATAATTTCTGCCTTATGTTAATGTCAGACTTGCCATAATTTTGTTGTGGCAAATCCATTGAAATTATCTTTACCATGTTTCAAGTCAAATCATGGATACAGTCACAAGTCATCGCCAAATTAATGCTACAGTCACACAGACACTTCCATTGAGTTACGTCCAGTTGCGTCCAAAAATCATTTTCTTTTCTTGGGATCCCCACGGATGCTTACCCATCATAGTTAGCAGTAGAAATATTAATAATTTCGTTCATCCAGTAAAACAATGAAATACATAAGAAATGATAGAATAAAAGATGAAATAAGATTACAACAACACAAACGTATCTATACGTAAGTGTCTGTGTGACCCTCCTTAGGTAGTTCCATGTGTGTACTTCATCATACAGTATTCCACCTCTTTTTTAAATAATATTTTATGTATTATAGCCATTTCTTTTTGTGCAAATACACGAAATGGAAAACATTTTCATGAAAAATCTAAAAACTTGAGTTCTAATCATTGGATTTGCATGAAATTTGGTAGAATTGTTTATCTTAAAGAGTACTACAAAATAATGACAGTTTTTTTTTTTTTTTTTTTTTTTTTTTTTTTTTTTTTTTTTTTTTTTTTTTTTTGCATACTACCACCACAGGTGGAGTTATGTCTAAAAGTCTGTTCTAAATTTTTCCCTATCTTGACTATTGTTAAATCCATAATTTTTACACTTCTAATCTGAATATTCCTAAAAGCCATCATTAATTTGTCACAAAGGAGTCAGAGAATTAAATTAATCCATCAAAACCTCACTTACACTCTATGTTGTGAAGTTTTTAGAATTTAAAGTTCATATAATGAAAAATATTTTTTTTCTTCAAAATTCTGACTTTGAAGGACTATATTTTTCTTATGTCTAAAGATAATATGTCATAGAGCAGATTTTCGTGTAGCCCAACTCATAAACTTTCCACAAATGTATAGTTTGTTGGGGTACAGGTACTTATTAATAAGAAAACTATGCTTGATTATATACCGTGATGTCGTTTTCGCACGGGAATAGGGCACCTCTGAACGTAAATGCTTGTGTACTGCTATGTTACCTAAATGAATAAAGCATTCCTGAACGAGATCACCGAAGTCTGTCTGTTGTTGATATATTCTGCATTAGTTTTTTTTTTCAACCTTGAAGTATTTTCAATCTGTACCAACATTATGTTTGCACCTGTATGAAAAGTGTTTATGGCAGTATATTGTAACATATCAGGGATCACTTCTCAGGAGATAGAATTTAAATTGTTCATATCAACAGGTAAAGCGCTTTATAAGAAACAGCTATTATTATTATTATTATAATTATCAGACGCCATCTTGATTGCATAACACGTAACAAACACAGTGATAAGAAATTGTTTTCAAGTCTTGAGAAACCTCATGGTTTTATATAATAGTGATTAAAAAAAAAAAAAAAAAAAAAAACCCGAAGGGGAAATCTCATGTGACATTGTTTAACAGATTGTACGTTATCATGGTTATGTGTAATGAGTGATATAACTCGGAAACATTGTCTTAATAAATAATGTCAGAGACTCGATTATACTCAGTCAGAGTTTAAGAACAATAATGACGCGGTTATTATAAACCTGTTCAAATGGAATTATGGGTTGTATTTCATGGACCACTTTTCTAGCATTATATGAAGAGGTTCATAATGAACGTATACCAGCACCGAGGCATAATTATCACAATGAGAAGTTATTGTGTAAAATCCAGTCACACCAACCAAATAATGAACAGCAAAGCAAACAAAGATATATAACCATATGTATTATTATATTAGTTTAGATTTAGAGATGTGACTATGGTATGACTGTACTATTAGCTCGATTCGATGAATATTATGAAACGATGACAACATCAAGAAAGAATCGCGGAAAAAACTGTTTTCATACATTTGATAAGCTTGATATTATTCACATTTCTATCGAGGTTTTCATAAAAATCATTCGTGCTTGTCGCTTTTAAAAACTCCCGAATAATGTGTACAAGCATTAGCTTGGCGGTGATCCGGGGGGGGGGGGGGTGTGTGTGTGTGTGTGTCCCCCGCCCCCCCCCTCGGTTTCTCTGAGGGGATCACCCCCCTCGATTTTTAATATCTAACATATTAAATCGCAACATTTCATTTAGTTTCTGCATAATGTGCAAGTATGCGAATTTTGAGTGATATTATTTTCTACTTTCGGGTGTTTCCGTCCCCCCCCCCCCCCAGTCGTGAAATGAATCGCTGCGCTTGTTAAAAGCGATTTCGTTTCCAACTACAAAGTGCTTTTTTATTAATACATCTATACAGGAACTACATAAAGAAGATAAAGTGAGCGTGTTTTAGAGAACATACATAATGCAATCTGTTCCTTTTCAATAAAGTTAATAACAAAATTTCATAATGAAACATAATTTGATTACTGAATTAACAAATTGTGTGGTGCCCGAGCCTGATGCTTGAGAGAGGGAGAGAGAGAGGAGAGAGAGAGAAGAAGAGAGAACAGACAGACAGAGAAACAGGGGAGAGACAGAGAAGAGAGAGAGGGAGTGAGAGAAAGAAAAGAAAGAGAGAGAGAAAAAAGAGAGAAAGAAAGAGAAAGAGAGAGAAAGAGAAGAAAGAGAGAGAAAGAGAAGAGAAAGAAGAAAGAGAGAGAGAGAGAGAGGGGGGGGGGGGGTGAGAGAGAGAGAGAGAGAGAAAGAGAGAAAAGATGGAACTGGGGATTGAAATATCCTGGGGCTCCATACAAAGGATAATCTTGATGCGATGATTACATTATTTTGAATGTATTTATTCAAGTAACAAACAATTCGTCACATGGAAATGTATAGTGCAGTGTCTTCGAACTGGCAAACAACAAAGCAAAATATATCCAATATATTAATCCCCCTTGTTTTAAAAAGAAAGGGAATTTTCTTAACATGTTTAAATCCACCTGAATAATCAAACTGACAGTACTATTCTCTGTTACATTTTTTCTCACATGATGTTAAACAAAATATGAAGATTGACCTATACATCATTCATATATCTGTATATGCATGCGTGGAAGTAAACATTAACTTTCTTCTTTTTGTTGTTCCGTATATGCATATTTTTGTATTCCTGTGAACTCTTGCTAAAAAGATTGGAATTATGTGACTCTTGCAGTAAATCAGTTGTTATTGTATTAAATGACACTCAAAATTTTTAATCTAACAATAACATAGCAAAATATGAATAACTCAGAACTGAAATCATGGCATTTTTTTTGTTGCTATCGTGCCTTTTATATGATCGTAATAGTAAAATAGCATAATATCTTAGCTTTTAAACAACATCACATTACATACAGCAACACATGTGCAATATGTTTGTCCTTTAAACACAATATTTTTCTAAAAAACAAACAACATTGTCTGTAATTGCTGCAAACACTCATCTGGAATAAAACTGATATAAACTAGTATCTCTTACTTCAATGCACATGTTAGTTTTTTTTTTTCTTTCCAAAGAATGTTATTAGAAGTAGCTATTTTGAGTAAGATGGTACTTATGGTTAAAATCACATACATGAGAGGACTTAATGCAATAATCTTTTGTTCAGATCTAGAATATTGTGAAGAAATACATAACCAAATATTTATATCATTGATGTACACTAAGACTATAGATCATAGAGAAATGATATAAGATACACAATTACATAACATGCACTCATTGGATGTTCAAACTTATGATCTTTGCAAATATAACATTGCACAAACTTGGTAAGATTCTACAGAATGAGTACATACATGTTATATAATGTAAAGGTTATTGAATTTGAAATGGAAACACAAAAAATCATCATTTGTTGTCACATCATCAGAAGTTTACATGGGTAGAGTTCTGTCTGGGGTTTTGAATATACTTTCCAGACCTTGTCATTCATGCATGAATGTTTTGGATTATAACTCTGTCATTGGGATTGTCATCGCGAAATTCGTTAGTCGCAGTGTCTTGTTCGCTGTTGCTGCGTTTCTGGAAGATTAGACGTATGAAGGTGTATTCATCAAAGGTTACGGGCGTTTTCGCTGGTTTCAATATCGCGAATTGTCAACGAATTGACGTAGCTCGCGACCATTGGAGTAAGCAACAACGTATAGAACGAGGCCATCACACAACACTCTTTCTGACTAAATGTGGTGTCCAAGCATGCCGTGCGTGCTCCATGGGATCATGAGCATTGTTGTGAGGCGTCCTCAACGGCTTTAAGATATGTGCGTTTAGATCAGGTATCAATTAGGATTCTTGTATGCGAGGGGAGGCAGCATAATGGGACCGTTATGTCGCTGATTTTATCTTCTAGGTATACCAATGCTCAGAGAGATTCTGTTGAGTCGTTCCAATGATGCTTTGCTAAGGTAACCTAGCAGGCATTTTTGCGATGTGGCGAACTTGGAATAAATAATCAGCATGAATGAAGGTATTCGCAGATTCTCAAAGTGAAACAAATCCGTTTCCTATAAAGATTTGACACGGGCGTTGTTGGTATCTTCGTGAGATCAACGATCCTTTCTATGGTGATTTCTAGATTGATAGGCATGTATACACATGACTAAAATGCTTCGAATCACTATGGATATTCCAAATAAACACAATCGCGTGCACGTAGTTTGGTTTCGTGGAACCTGGTTCTTCATGCACTTCTCTATACTCATCCATTACAATTCTCATGCATGCTTACTACAAACAGAGGACCAACTTCATTAGATTTCATCTCAACAGAACGTCACATCGCGAAAAGACAATAGGGTCTGAGCTGGATGTGGAAGGTCCTTCATATGCTCGGCAATTCTTGGGCCATGATACACTTACATTGCGATAAGCGCATCTGCGTCAGGTTTCTCTCGCTTCACATCCGCATTCGTTGACGCTGTGAACCTGGAGGAGAATTGAATCTCGCTGTGATAGCGATATGCGTTTGTCTTCTCTGGTGATCGGATAGAACATATCTGCGAATGGAGACTTGCTTTCCAGGGCGATACGACTTCACGGTGGAAGTCATACTGCTGGAGCGTAAGCAACATACCTACGTAACGAGGCAGGTGCCTGGGTTACGGGCTACTCTGGTGAGATCATTTGCAACGGCATTGTGAATCAGAACCTACTTGAGCTGACTTCCGAGCGTACGTGTGGAATACGCTCAATCGGAATGGACCGCTAACTTTCACGATTCGATATTGGCGTATATCGAGATCGGCATCGCTCAAAGCTTTCGAAGACATACGTCTATGGGTTACTCCTCACATTTAGGAGTGTAAAGCTCCTAGACCACGAGATGAAGATCTACCTGCACAACATGTGTCCTTGCTGGCGATCAAAGATAATGCGTCAAGTTGCAGTTTCTCCAATCTGTCGACGAATATACATGGCTGCGCCTGATGGTTTCGGACCATAACGTGAACGTATCTTTTCGAAGAGCTACTGCGAAGAATCGCTTGCGGGGCTAGAACAGTTTGGAATGAATGGCTTAAGTAGGTTGCCATCCCAGAATTCGTTGTAGTTGCGTCTTGTCAACGGTGAGTTGACATGGACTTGACTGCCTCGAATCTTTCGCAGGGTCTGGATGAAACCTCTCGTCGTACAACAACCATAGCCGAAGAAGGCAATGCGGCTGCTGTTGATGGTGGCACTTGCTTGTGTTGAACTGTCAGGCCTGATTTTAGCAGCGACTTCCATCAACGCGTGTAGATTCCTGTCATGCGCTTGCTGAGAGTCCCGTAGAGACGATGATGTTCCGTCTTGCGATAAACCTATGGCACCTGGACACTGCTCAAGGATCTGATCCATGTTGTGTTGGAACACGTCCTGGCTCATCCCACAGGACATGGTAGAGTCATGTAGTTTTTAAACATAACATTAATACATGTGCCCATGGTTACCTGCACATGCAGGTAATATGGGCGACTTGTTTAGACGCTAATGACGTCAACATTTGAGAGTAATATGAGGCCAAGGTGGGGTTGGTGATAATTGTTCTTTTCTTCAACAACTTTTAGTAGCAATAAGGCTTGGCCAGCGTATATGGTGGAACGCGCTTTCATATATAGGGAGGTGAGTCAAACGTTTAGAAGCTGTGTTGTACGTCATCTCTGGCATAATTCTTTAGCGTCTTTAGAGTGCACATGCTCATGAGGGGATTATCCATGGGGTCTAAGTTGGCGGTCGGAGTATTTGCGCTATAAAGCACCATATTTGACGCCGCTCAGACATGTGGTGTCACGTACCTTGATATTTCGACAAGATTAATCAGATATAATTGAATGTTGCGCAACACGCATCTTGCTTATTGGTGTTGAGTTGTGTCCTTATATTGTGGTAGAACCCAACCATACTCTATATAACTACACGGCGTTTGGTTTCCAGCCAGATACCGGTGCTCTCATCTCGACGGTACGTAGAAGCCAAGAGTACGCACGCGTATGACCAGATAGTGGCCTTTCGCGCGAGCAGCAAGCTGCTCCGCCAGTCGGTTGGCTCGGTGACGCGGACGGATGACACCCTGCGCTTCCATATCGTTGAGAGCAGCTTTCGTTTCGTTCCGGATAATGAATCGGCACTTCCTTGGAGCATGCCGACAGGTGTGGCGCACCTTCTTGGCACTAGCGATCTTGTAGTCACCTGCAAAGTCTGCCAATTGCATCAAAACTGTTTTGAGGGTATTGTACTTCAAGTCTGCAATGGAGGGCTACAGTGTCGCTCTTTGAATCGTCACTGCTATATCGTATGCTTCTTCTTACCTATATCTTTTTAATTGATTGGGTATTTGTTGATTATTGTGAGTTCTCTCTCTGTGTGCCTTGTTATGTATTTGTATCTCTTGTTGTGTAGTTTGTTGCTGGGTTTGTGATATGTATTATAGTATATATGTGATATATGTCTCTAGTCTTATCTTCGTGTCCTTTCTGCTTTCTCTTTTCTATGTATGTGCTATGTCTGTCTCTCTATTTGGCGACATGGAAGTGTACCACACCGTAAGTGCTTAAATCTGGCGTCTCATTGTAGACTGAAGAGATCTAACTGTTAATCTTTCAGATCGCCCTTGCGAGGAAACCATCTGCGTCGAGGCGTGAAGGATACATGCGGCGATAGACACGTAATGGAGATAGTGTTCGGGTCTGAGCCGGTGTCCAATCTTGACAAGAAGATTGATAATACGTCGCTCTTCATCAGCCTGAGCTGTACACGTGTGAAGCGGTCATCCTGCCTTCAATGATGATCGCGCATCTATCGATGTAAATATTGCATTCAGCGATATTGCTCAAAGTTCTCGCTAGTAGCTTCAGTGGTTGGCATGTGGGTGTGCGTGTATCTGTAAAGGTGCAATCGCGACCGGAATTTCTCTGTTTCCGCCTTGCTTCGTGAACTGGAACGCGTTTTGACGACGTCCACGATTAAGACCTTTAAGAACACGCTGTTCCTGTCGACCACGAGATGCCTGATCGGTTTTTCTTGGAACGCAACATCTCTAGCCCAGTGGTGCCTCTTTCCACAGTTGTTGCATGAGGGTGTTTTATGCTGGGGCAAGATTCCCGCGATGTGAAAGGAATGTTTCCTCCCACAATTCGTACATTTCCTGCCTGTGTGGATGGCATCTACTGCTCTGAGGATTGAGCACGTAAATACCTGCAGTTGCTGCATATGAGAGATTGAGGCCTCGTGGTACGTGCATAGTCAAGGCAACTGCTGCATTGTGAGCTCATCTTGGCCAAGAAGTTGTCTTTTCCTGAGGTCAGCAGCGCGGTGGTCCCCGGCAATAAATTGCTCAATGACTCTGTCTGAGAACTCTCTGTCATCTTCTAAAACTGGCATGTCTGGCGCGTGCAGCTTGAGCCGTGACATGAACCGTCAAGTTTCAGTTTCCTGCTGATTATTGGTTCAGGGTACAGTCTTGCTTACACGAAAGTTGGACTTTGGTTTGAGTTGGCCCTCAAATTTATCCCAAACAACAGCTGCATTCTTCCTCTCAGCAGGCGCAAGCCCCCAAAGTTGTCATGCGAAGAACCTTGGGTTCCACGAAGAGAAGAATATGATCAACCATCTTCTCCTCTCGAACATTTTCACGGAAAAGTAATAGCTCACACTGTTGTTTGAAAATCTGAATGCCCCTGGAGATCATCGTCGTCCCACGACATCCTTGCACGACCAATGGAGTCAGTCATCTTGACTTTATACTAGTCACCCGTTTCACCACATAGCACCACAATTATCTAAGCGAAGCACAGAATTCGAAGCGCCGAATGTTCGGGGAATCTCACGCGATCGAAGGCAAGTCAATTCACTTTCGGTGCATACCATCGCACCATTTCACTGTTCATGTACATGTCCAAAGGCATATACTGTCAAATGCCAATGGTGGGGTAAGAACCGCGCTGCCCCATGAAATATCCTGGGGTCCATACAAAGGATATCTTGATGCGATTGATTACATTTTGATTGGTATTAATTCAAGTAACAGAACAACATTCGTCACATGGAAATGTATAGTGGCAGTGTCTTCGAACTGGCAAACAACAAGCAATATATCCAATATATTACAGGGATAGTAATAATAGCATACTATCAGTACGGATTATCATAGTGTGCAATTTAAGAATGAAAATATGAAACTATATACTGTACATTGTATAATTTACCTGGATTAATCTAATGTGGTTTTTAGTGGAAATGAAAAGGTTGGTGATATATAACTAAACGTCAGTGTGAGGCAGTTATGGAATTAACTTACTAAAACTTACTCATGTGTATGAGATATGCAAATATGAATTATTCACTCAGTGATAACTGACGCCTATCCATTACCATACAACATACTCAAGGTCAGGCTTCCCCCAGCAATTCGCCAAAGTTTTAACATTTGTGGCATTCATACAGGAAAGGTGTATTTTATGTTTTGAATCGAATCAATGCCCAAGTGCTCAGTACTGAGATCGGTGGCTGCTAGACGCCATTTGATTACAAACGGTATGAACGTAATTAATATATTTTTTGTACGAACAGGTTTTGAAAGCTTACAGATGCATTTGTGATCCAATTTTCTTGAAGACCGGATTCTTAAAGGTGTGGACAGCAACTAACCTGTGAAGGTGAGCTATGGTCGTTGCATTGTATTAAGAATAGATTTTATGTTGGTTTTACACACGGGAAGTCAAAGAGAGTAATTAGGATAGAAGCTCACATGAGAACAATGTTATTTCTTAAGATGTATTGATGTATGGGCGTGATCAGAGGATGGCAAGAAAAAAAAGATGAATGTTGATTGTACTGGCAAATTCAAGTCTGAAATATAACAGCTTTTAGCTTTGGATACAAATATATACAGGGCGCGCCGGAGCCGGGGGGGGGGGGTTGGGCTGGAGGGGCTGCAGCCGCCCCCCCCTACCTTTTTTTTTCAGCCAACGGTGTACAAAAACGCAAAAATGACCATACATTTGTGATTTTTAGCCTGTTCAGCCTCCCCCCACTTTTCGGCTCAGCCTCCACTTTTCCAAAAACGCTCCGCGGCCCTGATATATAAGCAAGTAAAAGAATAAGAAAGTAACAAAAAATTGAATTCCATACATTTTAAACACATGGTCAGTTCAACGGTAACGAGTGACATTCAAAAGCAACATTTAAGGATTTACAAGTTATCAATCCATACTTAATCTGTATGTACAAAGAATTGGTTCATGACAGCTGATGGTACCTGCTCTTTTCAAAAATGATAATTTTCTCTTATAGTGATACTCTTAATTAATTGAGTTAATGAATATTCATAATCATGGTTACGGAGTGAAGTCAAAAATGGACATGCATATTTGAGCAGAAAACATTTTGCTTACTCTGTTGAAATTTAAATGGCTATATCACAATTTTGAATTGATTGATTTGATTCTATGTTATTCTAGGTGTAATTGCCACTTTTGCATAATCAAAATTGTGTTGATCAAAAATTGTTGATATTTTGTTAATTATGACTTAAAACTTGAACGCCAGCGGTTTCGGAGTGGAGTGACATCTGGTTTTCCGGTCTTTTTCGTGAGGAAGAATGCATTATACAAGAAATATTAATACCAAAGTTTGGTTTGAGTAGTCCATGAATAATTTACATTAACCAAAAAAGTGACAAAAAAAGTGACTAGAAATAAAAATAAGAGGCATTAAAGCCCCATAAGGTCCCATATGTGCAAATGTGGGTTTGATCAATTATTCAGGCGAAGAAATACTTGAATCGCATTTTTAAAAAACTTAAATGATTGGTTGTATTGTAAAGAAAGCCTTTGTGGTAATTTTCCTACCTAAAAAATTTTGCATTTTTCAAAGGGCGCAGCGCCAAACATTAATTCAACTCCATGTCCTGTTTTTGCTTTGGAAATTGGCCACATGCCTACCACGTCCACCGTAGGAATCCTCCACCGTAGGATCTCCCCTCCGTACCCTACCCAACTCAAATGTATCTTTGTATTAAAACTATGAGCAGGACAAAGCTGAAACTTCACAGTCATTGTAGCTACTGAAATAAATTTTCTACAATTTGAGACACTTTGTCAAGCTCATGAATATAACTTTGTTTTCATGCTAATGAAAATAAATGTGAAAAGAAATTCCTCCAAAATGTAACGCGCTTCCACCTGATCACTATACCCATTAGTGCACATGACGCATAAAAACAATACACCCTTAAACTATGAAGCTATCTGTAGAACTAGTACTATATATTTCCTAAAAACATTTTACCTCCATGACTCTGTCCTTTCATTTTGTATAACATCTATAAGGAATGGGAAATATTTATTTTCCTGAAAATTTTCACCATGTCATGTTAATCGCAAATATGTTAGAGATGGCATGTTTTCAATTTAATGTGAAAATCAAAACAATAAATAAATTGAAGTTATTTTGGTCCAGTGAAAGATCACATTCCATGTACACGTGTTTTTCGAAAATGTATACGCTTAGTTATTAGGAAGGTGATAAGAACATCATTAGACGGTCAAAGAAATTTAATGGCTACTATATGAGTTGATTGATAATTTTCCATGTTAACGGTTTTGTTATTTGTTTTTTGTTGTTGTTTTTTTTTTAGAGAGAGAGAGGAAGAGGGATCAATGAAAACAACAATGAGGAAGATTTGAGGAAATGATAGATAGAGTGAGACAGAAAAGAAAAGAATAGAATGTCAATTTAGACTTTGAACCGGTGCATACTTGATATGCCAAACTTAGTTTTGATTTTAAAATAAACATTTCACTATTTTATTCCATGGTCCTAACTTATTTTATTTAGTTGCTATGGTTTGTAGTGTGATCCGTGTATAGGGTATCAAAAAACCTTCAAGATCCAAGAGTTTTATGCTTTGTTTGTAGCATCGGTAACTGAGATTAATACGAATAACATTTGGAAATAAAATTGATTTTTAAAATAATTTCCAATATGGATCAGGAGGAAGAGGGATCAATGTAAACAAACAAATGAGGAAGATTTGAGACAATGGTTGAAGGGGAATCCTCAAGCAAGAGGGAGAGATAATGTGAGAAAGAAAAGATAGAAAAGAGAACTTTCATATAAATTATAACTTGAAATGAGCTAATATTGATATACCAACCTTAGTTTCAATTGTAAGATAAATGTTTCATTTATTCTGAGTTCTTTTTTCCCCCCAGAATGGCGCTATGATATTATCCTTTTTTGTTTTTGTTTAGTATCTATGGTTTGTATTGTCCCCCCCCCTGTTGCACCACAAATTGTCACCCCCCACAAATTGTCACCCCCCCCCGACAAGTGGGTGACAATTTGTGCAAAAACTGACACCACAAATTGTCACCCACACAAATTGTCACCTAATTTAGACGACAATTTGTGGAGGACGTGACACCACAAATTGTCGCCCGATTTCGATGTACATCATTTCTTGTTCATTTTCTAATGAGGGTAACGTGATCATTCAAGACATTATACACACCAACACTTAACTAACTTGTCTCCATGAATACAAAAAAAAAAGTTCATGTAGAGTTCGTAAGAAACTGTGTATGTTTCTCAGGGTGTGAGTTTATGCGTGTGTATGTGTGTGTGTGCGTGCGTGTGTGTGTTTATGGGATCAAAGGGTCATGTAGAACTGTTGTTATAAAAATAATTAAGTTATTAAAGAAACTTTGGCCCTTACGTATTCCTTAAACTTTCTATATGTGTCTTGACCTCTGTTTTATTGGCCATCTTACAGCTTTGATAATCATAGTTATTCTTGTTCTACTTGATCCTATAAATCAGAATATCAACTTCGCTATTCTTGCATTTTTTTTTATGACACATATGATTATAAGTTAAGGTCAATGTTCAAATAACATAACGCTAAAAAAATATCTGGAAACTGTTGAAACGGTACCTTACCACTACGTTCAATGCCATTTCGTCCAATAGCCATGTCGTCTAATGCCTATTGGTCCAATGACATTTGGTCCAAAATGCATTTGGTCCAATAGCCATTTAGTCAAAAAGCCATTTGGTCCAATAGCCATTTGGTCCACTTGGTCCAATAGCCATTTGGTCCAATCGCCATTTTGTCCAATAGCCATTTGGTCCACTTGGTCCAATAGCCATTTGGTCCAATAGCCATTTGGTCCAAGAGCTATTTCCAATCCAAATTTAACGCCTACACCCCCTATCGCATCGCGCCGTGCCAGCGTGACAAGGAAAAAAAGTGTATTTTATGGCTTTGATATTGAATATATGATATTCATATTAATATTTTTTGAGGACCTGTTTTTTTTTTTTAAAGTAAATGTTTATTGCTCTCTCTCTCTCTCTCCCGCTCTCTCTCTCTCTCTCTCTTTTTCTCTATCTCTTGCATAAAGCATCAGTTAATTGGGACATTGAATAATTAGTACAGTAATTATTTTTTTTAAATGTGTATCGTAATCCATGGAATTGTAACCGTTAATGGGGGTGGGGGTGGGGTGTATGATAGGCAAGAGCCGAAGTTAGGGCATGCTCACCTGTTATTGCCTGCATAGATTATACACATTAGATCAAATGCGTATTGGACAAAGTGGCTATTTGACCAATTGGACCAAATGGATATTGGACCAAATGGCAATTGGACCAAATAGCTATTGGACCAAATGGCTATTGGACCAAATGACTATTAGACCAAATGGCATTGGACCGATTGGCAGTAGACGACATGGCTTATTGGACGAAATGGCATTGGACGTAGTGGGCATAAAGCGTTGAAACTATGTATTGTTTGGACTTTTCACCTTATTTAAAGGTCATAGGTCAATGAAAACGAACATTTCCTGGTTCATGGAATCCATGAGTAGAACACATTAACAGTGTTCAATAAAATATTTCAAGTAATACATCATCCTTCATTGTCTTACTGCATTTCGTCTACAACCAGTTTTTCTACTTACGTTTTGATCTAATTGTCATTTCGCCTATGAACCATTCCGTCTAATGTTCAATTGGTCTTAAACCATTTGGTCGATTCTTGTAACAAACTGGAAATATGCCAAATATTTATTTGTGAATTAGACGAAAAAGCGATTAGACCATTTGGATATTCGACGATTCTGCAATTAGACCAATTGGTCATGAGACCAAGCAATAATTAGACGAACTGGAAGTTAGATCAAACTGTTACTAGGCCAAATGGGTTAAGGGCATATGGTATTAGACGATCAGAGGATTTGACCAACTGCTGTTAGAACAAGTACCCTCTCCCCCAAAAAATAAAAATACACGCACATACATACACCCACACCCACAACACTCACCTCTAACACAGCGCAAACAACTTTACCACAAATAATGAAACACCACTACACACACTACACACCAGACAGGAGGTTGAAGACAATAATTGTAATGGGCGACAATATGTGGTTCTAGGTGGCATTTTGCCGACACAAATTCGCACAATTTGGTTAAAAATTGAGACCGGCACGTGCAGCACAAATTGTCGCCTTCGAAAATTAGGCGACAATTTGTGGTGGGGTGACAATTTGTGCTTTTATTTTTTGCACAAATTATCGCCCACTTGTCGGGGGTGACAATTTGTGGTAGGGTGACAATTTGTGGTGCAACACCTCCCCCCCCAAAAAAAAAAAATAAAATAAATAAATAAATTAAAAAAAAAAAAAAAAAAAAAAAAAAAAAAAAAAAAATCAAAGTCCAAGAGTTTTATGTTTTGTTCGTATTAAAGTAATAAATGGTTTCACGCACCACATCTCCGGTGTATCTTTTCATATCCTTTTTCATTACTTTTCTCAATCCTTCATTTTTAGCTTGTCCCCTCATCTCTCCACCCTCTCTCCCCACTCTTTCTCTCTCTCCTCTTTTTTTGTCTCTCTGTCTGTCTCTCTCTCTTTACCCCCTCTCTCTTTATCTCTTCATTTTCTTGATTTTTCATAAGACACTTTTCCTCCCACTCACTCTCTTCCTTTCTTTATATCTTCCCCTTATACGTACTCCCTTTCTTATGCTTTTCTGTAGATCGCCATGGCGTCTAAATTCAGCCCTACAGAAAACGTCTGTGAAGGACAAAACTGTGAGGCGATCACTGATGTGACGTACTACGTGAAGGAGAAGAAGAAGCTCTGTGATGACTGCGCTTGTAAAGAGGGATGCATCGGCAAGGCAAGAAAGGGTGGACCCAATCTTTATTGTGAGAAACATGATGAAGAAGTAAAACTTTATTGTAAAACACATGGTGTAGGTTTATGCTATTCATGCGCTCATATAAGTCATCAGCAGCCCTGCGTACAACAGGCTATAGAAGACGCAATTATGGAAATCAAAGCAATCTTGAATGCTTGGAAGGAAAATGCAACTGACAAGCTAGAGCAATACCGCACTCATGGAGAAACGATCATTCAATGTAGAAAAGACACTGACGTTCATCTCCAAGCTGTCAAAGATGAAGTTGATTTGGCCATCAACGAGGCGACAAAAATAAACAAAGACAGGGAACAAGAAGATGCTGCAAAAATCAATCAGGAGACTGATGAGAAGAATAACAAACTCCAAGAAGAAATTCAAAGGCTAAATGAAAAGATGCGATTGAACAACGAAGAGAGAAAGGAGCGACTAAAACTAAACAAAATCACTGCAGAGAAAAGACAAGAACCCATAGACAATGCCCAACGCATTCTTCATACTGACATTCAAACTATCGGTGAAGAGAAAGAGAGGAAGATTGGTGAGTTGGAGAAATCATGTAAAGATGACACGCAAACCTTAGAAAATGCAATAAAGACACTTGACACTGTAATCGAGGAAGATAGAAATGTCGTCCAAGACGGGCATAGTGTGAACACATCAGTGACTGATGAACTAAAGAAGCCACTGAATGAGGATGAGGTGAAACAAATCACTCGTACTGTGTCAGGTGTGAGGTTTGTGAAGGGTATTGGGAGAGAAAAGTATAATGGTAGGATTGATTGGTATGATTGGAAGTGGAAGCTCATTGATACAATCAATGTCAGAGATACATTCAAATTCCCAGCTGTTAAAGGATGCATTGATGAATGTACCGTGATCATTCGTGATAGACTATTGGGTGCTCCTCATACATACATGTTAGATATGAACACTAAGCACACACAGAGAGTGATAACGAGTAGTGATACATCGTACGTTACATCCTGTGTATTGCTGAATGATGACAAGGTAGCATGCGGTAGATGGCGTAGAGGTTGTACAGGAGAGAGTTTGACTGGATGCATTGGTGTGTATGACAGACAGTGGAAGCCGATTAATGATGTCACAATACCAAGAAACACAAGGACTGATGACGCTAGGGTGGATGTTGCTGTTGATCAGGATGGAATGATTATCTCTGCTGAGGGCGGTCAGTCTAAGATATTCATCATCAACCCAGCTGATGGTACGATCATCAATACAATCACGTGTAAAGAGAAGATGAAGATGTTTGGTGTGCTGTCATCAGGTCACATCATCGCTCGACCCTCACCAGCAGATCGCAGAGTGCTCATCATCGACAGAGAAGGAGCTCACAGGGAAATCACACTCAGTGATGTAATCAGGAATGCCTGCATCGATCCTATGACAGACGACCTCTACGTCTTGACATCAGATGATGAGTGCAAGACGTGTGTGATTGATCGGGTGATGAGTGGGGGTGATATGAAGAAGAGAAGAGTAGCATCATTCCCTATAACAACCAGACGGACGGAGAATCAGTATCGGTTGGATCACCTTGTATCATCTCGCGTAATGATGACGTCATCAGGGAAGATGATTGTTTGTGATGGGGATAATATTCTCGTATTCAAAAATAAATTCAGCCTCTGAAAACATTTCATTGAATACTTTACGGTACCATAAGAAATATAAGCGGAACATTCAGCGTTAATGAGAAATATCAAATTAGTGATAAGAGTACAATGTATGTAAATTATCTGCATTATAACTCGTTGTCGCATAAAATTGAAGGGTGAAAAAAATCCCTTAAATTTTCACCCACATTGAGTCTATTTAATTCATCAATTTCTGTATATTTATGTTTTGTCATGCTTTTCGAATGTTTAGAAACCAAAAAATAGCTAATACGGTATTTTTAATCTATCTATTTTCATGCTACTCATTGTTTTGCGGATTTTTTTTCGGGGGGTGGGGGGGGGTCAATTTTTTCAATGTTTATTTCGCCCCTATTTTACAAGTTATCAAAAATGAGTTGATATTCTACTGGATGCTTGTAGACGTAAAACAATGAAGGCCAAGCATTAATATACTTTCTTTGTCAGAACCATAATCTTGTTATGATAAACAGCATAGTTAATGAAGTACCACATGAGACCGAATTCATCACGGTATACATGTATAACAAAGACATGCATGTACCATCTTGTTTCAAGGCGTGTAGATGTGTGGGAGAAATGGCCACTCTTAATTTTGTGTTCCATTATTTAGGGGCGAATAATGTATGTAATACAAACAAACATAAAAAAATGTATATCGTTTATTTTATTCCAAATTTGATTTTTGTTTCTTATCTTTCCTTTTTTGTTCTCTTCCTTTATATATATTTGTTTATTATTTTTTATTTTTCCTTTCATTTTCCTTCATTTTCTTTTTTATTTCTTTCAGTTTTCCATTTGATGTAAATCTATACTGTGCGTATCAATAAAAACGGGACAGTTTTGAAAAGATTATCATTTTTTTCCCCCAATTATGATGTCTATATTTTGATGTTAATAGATGCTCCGAAGTCTTATCTTTCAAATGCCATTTAAAAAAAAAATAGTTTTGTTCACGCTTGGGTGAACACGGAATGTTTTTGTCGGGGGCTCAAAAAAGGGCTTGCGCACAAATGGCAGAAAATGAGAAATGTGATCTTGAGATTTCTCGCTAATCACCAGACTTTCTTTTGATGTTTTCATTATCTTTGCCATTATGTTCGTATTATGCTTTCAAAATTCATTAAAAAAGCTATTCATTTACTTGAATCTTTTGAGGTGATTAATTCAATGATTTAATAAATCATTTGAACAATCAATCAAAAGGAAATCGATCAATAATCAATCATTCAAGCAAACAATGAATTATCAAATAATCAATCATTCAAAAATCAATTTATCAATCATTAATTCATTCAATCACTTGATCGATCATTTAATCAATCCATAAATCAAACAATCAAACAAGCAACTAATCAACAACAACATAAATCAATCGATGAGTCAATCAATCAATCAATCAACCAACCAACCAAATCAACCCATAGATCATTCCTTTCTCAATTCAAAATCAAGCCACAATCAACCTCTCATTCATGAAAAAACATTTTCTTCGTTAGTGTAATAAACTTAAGTAAAACAAGTGAATTCATGTTTGTTACCTTTTTTATTTACAAGCGTATATATATTTTTTTAATAATCATAATTATAGTGAAATAAGAAGGCAATAGCCAGATTGTGTCTCGTCCACCGTGTGACGGACGGACGCCGGACGATGGACAGACGGATGATATACGGACGGACGCCATTTGTATCCAAATGCAAATCTCCTTACTTTGGTTGACAAGAGAGTTTTTTTCTTTCCTTTCAAGTATTAAGGAATGTTCCAAGCTAACAGATGACATATCCATAAAAAGAAAAACAAATCAAGTAAATAAATAGCTTTTTAAATGAATTCTGAAAGCATAATTCGAAAATAATAGCAAAGATATTGAAAACGTTAAAAGGAAGTCTGCGCATTAAGGCCACCGCACACCTTACGACTGGTCTACGACCCGATTGTGGAATAAAACGTCATAACATTGATTGGGATATTTTAGAAATAGAACATTATACTGTGCAGAGTTCTAAATCATCTCAGGAATACTCATATGTTCAAATCAGTGATTATGTAACCTCCTTATTAAAATAAAAGTGAAATCAATACCTAATCGTAATGACGTCATAGCAATCTCACGATTGGCTACGATTTCAAACCAATTTGCCCTTTACTTCTAAATAAACGCTTGCAATTTTCCGAAATTCGATATCAGTATTCTTACAGTTAATTTAAACCTCTAATGATAAGATTCTATTCATTCATACTTTCGGAAAATAAGCAAAATGCGATTTGTTCCAAAATCGGATCGTAGACCAGTCGTAAGGTGTGCGGTGGCCTTTAGCGAGAAGTCTTATGATCATATTTCTCATTTTCTGCCATTTGTGCGCAAGCCCTTTTTTCAGCCCCCGAGAAAAACATTCCGTGTCCACTCAAGCATGAACAAGACTTATATTTTTAAATTGCATTTGAAAGATAAGACTTCAGCGCATCTATTAACATCAAAATATAAACATCATGATTTGAAACAAAATTTTGATAGACTTTTCAAAACTGTCCCGTTTTTATTGATACGCACTGTATTATGTAAATATGTATTTGTATGGCGACCTTATACCCCGTCACACTGAGCTCGTTCCTACTAGGCCTACGTCCTTGCAAATTTTGCCGAACTGGCATAGTCTGTGTGTAAACTGAGTGGACGTAGTAAATACTTCTTACGATCTGTTTACGAACTTCATGGACTAGCTCGGTCGGATTTTCAAAAAAGTGTTCAAAAAAAAAAAAAAAAAAATAAAATAAAAAATCGGGCGCCCATCTCGTCCTAAAAGTTAACGGGGTGGCAAATTAACGTACCTGAAACGAGATGGACGTACTACAAACGAAATTGCCGTATTTAAATCGTTCTAAAGATGTACTAGGACGTCTTACAAACGAGCATTGTATATTCATCATTCAAGTTCTAAAATTAAACGTAGTGACAACGTTCCTTAAACGGGTAGGACTTACTCTGCACGAGAAGGACGTACTACGAACATTACTTTTCAATTTTTAACAGAAAACGGATGTCATAATTCCCGTCACACTGAGCTAGTTTTCACTGCGGGTCAGGTAGTTCTTGATGAACGGGCTCAATCCTGTTTTACAACACGGACTGAACGTAGTACACGACCTTTTAGAATCAGTACAGGACCGTTTACAATCTGTTTACGAAACTTGGGCGAACGGGCCCGAACGGAGAGACGGGAAGGCATTCCATTTTTTTAACATGTTAAAAAAAATCGTACTAGCTTCAAGTTTAAAAATTAAACGTAGTGACAACGTTCCTTAAACGGGTAGGGGACTTACTCTGAACGAGAAGGACGTACTACGAACATGGTACTAACTTTTATCATGCTGCGCATAAGGCACTAGTGACCGTTTGGACGTGCTACGAAGTATAGAAGTGAACGAGCCGTTTACTCGTCTGAACTGGATAACAAACGTATTGCGGACGCGATAAAGACGGAAATTGACGTAACGAAGAACTATTCATGAACTGCCTAGATTCGTATTCAAGAAGTAATTTTTCAGAGTTATAAGTTCAACCCGACCAAAGCCCGTTCAGCAATTTTTAAAAGAACGGGCAAGAACGTTATAGAACTTTATAGAACGTTATAGAACGACCTCAGTGTGACGGCCCCCTTAATTCAAGCCTCACGCTTAAGGGGCGTCACACCTGAGGTCGTTCTATAACGTTCTTGCCCGTTTTTGCCCGTTTAAAAAAAATGCTGAACGGTTTGGTCGGGTTGGAACTTATAAACTTTTGAAAAATAATTTCTTGAATACGATGCTAGGCAGTTCATAAATAGTTCTCGTTACGTCAATTCCGTCTTTATCGCGTCCTCAATACGTTGTTATCCAGTTTAGAACGAGTAAACTGCTCGTTCACTCTATACCGTTCGTAGCACGTCCAATGGTCACTAAAAGTGCCTATGCGCAGCATGATAAAAGTTAGGTACCACGTTCGTAGTACGTCCTTCTCGTTCAGAGTAAGTCCTACCGTTTAAGAACGTTGTCACTACGTTTTTAATTTTAGAACTTGAAGCAGTACGATTTTTTTTTTAACATGTTCAAAAAAAATCGAATGCTTTCCGTTCTCTCCGTTCGGGCCCGTTCCGCCAAGTTCGTAACAGATTGTAAACGGTCTGTACTAGATTCTAAAAGGTCTGCACTACGTTCAGTCCGTGTGTAACAGATTGAGCCCGTTCACCAAGAACTACCTAGAACGCAATGAGAACTAGCTCCAGGTTGACGGGAATTATGACATGCCGTTCTGTTTAAAATTGAAACGTATGTCGTAGTACGTCCTCTTCGTTCAGAGAAGTCTACCCGTTTAAGGAACGTTGTCACTACGTTTAATTTTAGAACTTGAATAATTATATACAATGCTCTGTTTATGACGTCCTAGCACATCTTAGATCGATTAAGTACGGCAATTTCGTTTGTAGTACGTCCATCCGTTTCAGGTACGTTGCCACCACCGTTAAATTTTAGGACGAGATGGGCGGCCCGATTTTTTTTAACACTTTTTTGAAATCCGACCGAGCTAGTCCATAAGTTCGTAACGATCGTAAAAAGTATTACTGCGTCACTCAGTTTACACACAGACTATGCCCGTTCGGCAAAATTTGCAAGGACGTAGTAGGAACGGAAGCTCAGTGACGGGGGTATAAACGGACTCTCGTGTTTTGTTTTTGGTTTATTTTGCTTTTTGTTTTTGTTTCATACCAAAAATGTTCTTTTAAACAAGATATGTATTTCTTTATTTGATTTTGAGTTGAATTAAATCTGCAAAACAATAATTTACATATATCTCATGTTGTTATATTAAAAAAAAAGAAGTCGTATAAATGAGGAATTTCCTTGTTATCAGTTGGTATGTACTGAGGTTAGAATGAACGAGATATCATACATGGCATATATTTCAAGATGTGGATTTATATAAACCCATGATTTAATCGTAGTATCGGAACATTGGCAATAATTAAACAGTTTAGGCCAAAGTTTACATACACCGGTACAAAAAACATATATATTTACTAATATTTTTAGAACCATAAAGCCATTGGCATCATATTATTTTGATGAAGGAGTTAGGTATGGTATTAACTCTGTTTTCAGAGAGTATGTTTTCATAAAAGATATTTTAGAACATATATTACGCTTGATCTAATTTAGTTTGGATATAATTCAATGGGTCAAAGTTACATACCCTAAACAAATTTGGTATTTGATGCTGCCTGTATTAGGTTTAGTTTTCATTGTTTTTTTTGTTCACTTGTTGGAGCTGTCAACGAGTTTCTATATACTCCTCCTGAGATTATTGTCCATTCCTCCGGCAAGATTGCAACAACTCAGTCCCATTTGAAATTTCCTTGGGCGAAATTACATTTTTTGGGTCTTCCATTATGGTTTGTACAGGGATCTGGTCTGGACATGCGACTGTGAACAACACTCCGTAATCTCCCCTTTTCCTTTTCACCTACTCTAAAACAATTCAAATGTAATGTTTAGGTTATCATGATGAATAAAGACTAAATTCTAAATGGTTCCAACTTTCAGGGGCTGGCATAATTGATACGATACTACATGCTCAAACGTCACCACTACACGAACTATGTATAAAAACCCATTGATAACCCTATTGATTGTAAAATATGATGTGAAGTATGTAAACATCATTCGAATATGCCCAGCCTGAATGTTGGAATCATATCAAATTGAGTCTTCAATCGCCACAATAACCCAAACATTCAATTAGTTTGTTTTAGAGTGCGGGTAATCAGATAAAAGGGGGAGGGGGGGTTAAGAGGGGTTGTCCACATGATTGTGTAGACCAGATCCCTGATACAAACCCATACAGGCATACCTTCAAATGGTATTCGGCCAGAAGAAACCTGCAAATGGGGGCTTAATATTTGCAATCTTGCAGGGAGGAATGGAACAATAATATCAGGAGAATTATATGGAAAGCTCGTTGACAGCTTCGAAAAGTGAAGGAGAAAAAAAAGGGAAAATAAAGGCAAAATACAGGCAGCACCATCGCCATTTTGGTTAGTGTATGTAACTTTTGACCCATGAATTTATCCAAACTGAACTATAAGATCAACCATATACATGTATATGTTTCTAATATCTTAAATTTAAACATAACTCTCTGAAAAACAAAGTAGAAATGAAACCTAACCATATTCATCAAAATAAATGATGCCAACTGTTCTTATATAGGGTGGTAAAACTTGTATTTATATGTTTTCTTACCAGGTGTATTCAAACTTTAGGCCTCAATGATTGTACAAAAACAAATTATACTAATTATGAGATCTGGCCCCATCTAGACAGGGTTTCTAATGATTTTTATATTCTTCATGTCTATATTCATCATTGGTTCATTGTCAAAAAACGATTTTTATTTTTATTATTTTTTTTTTTTTTACCAAAACTATATATTTCAAAAACTCCTAAAAAATATTAATTTTTTTCATTGTTATTCTATCTGTATAATAGAATTTAATCTTTAATATTGGACATGAATTTACACTTTTTTGCAAATGAATAAAGCATAACATGCATAATTGTTTGCAGAAATTATTTTCTGTTAGGTACATGTATAATAACATCATAATGTACACTTATCACTGTGTTATTTAACATAATGATTGCATTGACCATGTTGACAGATAAATACATATTTACACATGTGAGCATATCTCTCTAATAACAACTCTTTAGTATGGATTGACGACCTCTTTTGCCACATTGAAGAAGTCCTATTCATGTTATTGACAAAATACTAGACAAATAAATAATTAAAAAAAAAAAA
>CALNVZ010000641.1:27495479-27558234 GCA_940671915.1 Paracentrotus lividus
CTGGGCCCCGTCCTTACAAGGTTCTAATGTTTTTTATGTCTATATTTATCATTGGTTCATGTTAGATATTTTCTTGACAAACTATACAGCATTTCAGACTTCCATAAACATAGATGTTTACATGAACGTGTCTTTATTATAGAAATGAGTGGCTACATAAATGTATATTGACATGATATGATATGTACAGTCTTCTTTACATATGATTTTGGCGCACATTTCATGAACATACCTGTATCAAGAATAGGAATTACTTGTTATATGCATTGCCTATCATGGTATGAAAGAATGCAAAATGCACATTTATGTTCCTATTGATGATTTCTGTGAAAGAGGAAGAGGCCTCCCGAATTACATAGGCATAATTCTGTCTATTAACTTCTTTATATGCATTGACGACTTTTCGAGTTGGACTAATTTTTTTTTTCTTCAAAAATTAATGTTCAAGGTTTTGTACGGCATAAATACAAGTATCTATAGCCCAAATGTATACATACGCAGTACAAATTTTATGAAAATAACTCTTTTCTGCATTTTATGAATTACATGAATAGGGATTTTGTATAATTCGATTTTATTGAAACCTGTAGGATCTACAACGATGAAGGAATTCTTGATGTACATTTATGAATTTATATTTTCTATTGCTGTATGAATACAATAATATTTTAAATGGTGACATGTTTTATGTTTATGCTTGATAATCTTTAGCACCATGTTTAATTTCCAATGTCAGAAAGGAAAACAATATGTAACCCATTTAATTTAATGTACAGTATTGGTAAGACGTTTTTGCAATTAAAATTGCTCTATTAGAGGGTAAAAAAAAGTGTAAGAAGCTAACATTCTTTGTCAGTTTATTGCTCCAATATTTTATTGTATTATATTATATTTTGTGTGTTTTGTTATATGTATTGACTACCATGACATTACACGATATACAATATACATATGGCATATTATTTCACTATATACATATATATATGCTTTGTTCTATGCTTTATATTATTGTATAAAGTTATTGTTAGTGATTTTCTGTTTATACAATGCTCGTGTAAATTGTGTTTACTTTGTACTGTGTTTTCTGTTCTTATATAATTTTCATGTAAAATGTATAACTTTGAACATTGATATAACGTAGAAATAAAACAAATTTAAGCAATCAGCTGGTCGGTTGAATATGGATTTACATGCGCATATTTATAATATACAATAACCTTTTTAACGCATTGACAACCTTTGCATTTGGACTTAGTATAAGTTTTCCCGGCCATTTTTATTTTCCATTCACTAAATTACATGCGAGCACAGCATATTCAACTTAGCTCATTTTGGCCTATGCTTAAACTGGGATTTAGATTTCGCACTTAAGGGATTCAACTTAATGTGTATAGCAAACGAAAATGTATTTTAGTCAATCGAATTTGTACATACCTCGTCAATTCCACAATAGTAATATTCAATTTCGCAGTTGTTACATTAACTGTGAAATTTAATATTAGTATTGCGAAATTGGCAAGGTAAGTACGAATTCGATTGACTTAAAGACCGTTGACGGAGTAAATACAACCTTACATCGATTGAAAGCTAAGTAGGCGTATAACATAAATACCCCCAAAATAAATTAAATTTTCATAACAGTATTCATAAAAAGATGATCGAACCTCAACCAGGCCATCCCTCCCAAGTACTCGTAAAAGTACCCCTATTATATAATGCGGCTGATGACGTCAAAGAAGTTTAAGGGAATGCTACTGCCAGGCATGATTGGGTTTCGCCTTTAGAAAACACGTTTGTATTGCTATGTCAGAACAATAGAATTCTAGCACACATGGGGTCTATTGTTCTGACATAGCATTACAAACGTGTTTTCTAAAGCCGAAACCCTATCATGCCTGGCAGCAGCATTCCCTTAAACTTCTTTGACGTCATCAGCCGCATTATATAATAGGGGTACTTTTACGAGTACTTGGGAGGGATGGCCTGGTTGAGGTTCGATCACCTTTTTAATGAATTACTTTCTAAATGGAAGATAAAAATGCTTAAATTGGGAATTGTTGTATTAGGAAGAAATATTAGGTTTCGTTTTATATGTAATTTTGGTTTTCATTTCTCGGTCCGGTCTGGGACTTTAAGTACTTTTTAATTTGGTGTACACATTCCCTAAAGTGCGTAATTGAAATGCAAGTTTAAGCACAGGCCAAAAAATGAGGTAAATTGATTGTTTTGCCCATGTAATTAAGTGAATGGAGCATGAAAAATGGCCGGGAAAACATATATTTTCTAAGTGATCAGCAGAATGACGACCGTATAATTACGAAAGTTAAGAATTCGAAAACTTTATTGATACCAAATTTATTTTAATGATTTTTTTTATATGTAACATTTTTTTAAAATCTAAATGATTACATAAGTAATATGGTTTTAATGTTATACATTGAATAAATAAACATCTTGTATTAGTCGAGTTTATAGAGACGACCAATTTAAAACCTACTCAATGCAAATCAGTTTCATAGTGATTATTATAATATTATATTGTTGTAGCCCCCGAGCTCTACAAAGGATAAGTACAAGATCATGTATGTTTATGAATACTAGTACATGCCACCGTGTCCATGCATATATTTTCTAGTATCATCTGGTTATGGAAAAACATATCATTTCCTAAATCTAATAAATAACAACACATATTCATAGCGATTATTATAATATTATATTGCTGTAGCCCCCTAGATCTACAAGGGAAGAGTACAAGTTCTTGTATGTTTATGAATTCTAGTACATGCCACCGTGTCCATGCATATATTTTCTATTATTATGGAAAAACATATCATTTCCCAAATCTAATCAATGAAAACACATATTCATAGTGATTATTATAATATTATATTGTTATAGCCCCCTAGCTCTGCAAGGGAAGAGTACAAGTTCATGTATGTTTCTGAATACTAGAACATATATAAATATATAATTATTTGTTGATGTAAGAAATAAAACATTACGGTACCCAAACTTAATCATATTGTTTGTAATTTTATTGATATTAATATTTATTTATTGATACTAATATTTAATCATTAACACATGGAATTCACACTTCAAGCTTGTTAATTAAATACAAAATCATTACGATTCAATGGAGAATGAAGAGAGGGGGAGGGGAAGTGGGACAGGGAGCGAGAGATAGAGAGAGAGAGAGAAAGGGGGAGGGATGGAGGAAGGGAGAGAGGGAGGGGCGAGCGAGCAAGAGAGAGAGAGAGAGAGAGACAAATGAAGAGGTCATTTCCAAAAGGTACTACATCCATATTTGTAAATTCGGAGAAAAACAGGTTTTTTTATTTTTAATTGATAGGAGTGTCTGTTTGGAAAAAAAACTTTTACAGACTGTTCTACTCTATGATGCTAAAGGGAAACCAATCTAACAAAAATCTAGGTCTGCAAGTTTTTCTGTAAACGAATTTTTAATTTTTGGTTCTGATGGATGTAGTACCTTTTGGAAACGAAAAGTATGTAAATTGCCATGTATCTCAGCAATTTTTTTGATCAAAAATGAACATTTTGTACTATTTCATATTGCTTTAAATAGATGCCATGTTTAAAAAAACAAAAACGTTGAATTGAGTAAATAAATTTTCAAATTTTCACTAATGCTCTGGGGAACCCAGCCAACCTCGCACTATTTACATGCAATAAAAACAAATACATGGGACTACATAAAAGTGGATGTAGTACCTTTTGGAAAATTGAAACTGAAATAGATGATAGTACCTTTTTGGAAATGATATGATTTTTTAATTTAATTTTTTTCACCTTGCCATTGAAAATTCATGTTTCTGTTTTGTAACAGTGTGTGAGGTGCTAAAAATGAGTAGTATAATATGCAAAAAAAAAAGAAAAGAAATTTGATGGAAATGGATGTAGTACCTTTTGGAATGAGCTCTTCAAATAAGATAGAGAGGCGAGAGGAAGATAAGGTAAATATATAGAGAACCAGATAGAGACACCGAGAGAGGACAATTAAGGGGAGTGAGTGAGAGAGAGAGGAGGGGGGGGGGGAAGAGAGAGAAGCGGGGGGGGGGGTTAAACGATGGACAGAAATGAAACAGTAATAAGAACGAGAAGAGAAAACAAAGGTGTGGGGTGAATATTATGACGAGAGCAAAACTGGTTCTAAAAGGTAATCGAGACAGTTCAATACATTCTTAGATCAATTAGGGGAGAGCATAGTAATGGTTCCGGAAAAAATCTATTTTCAACAAGACCATGTCAAGTGTTCCAACTAACCCCATACATCCGGGGTTAGTTGGAACATGGTAGGTGGTAATTTTGAACATTCTTGATATTGTGCATGGTATCTTAAAATTATATTCAAACTATCTACAACATTATTGCATGGGTTCAGCTAACTTGCCTATTGATTCCAATTCAAAATTAAAAGATTGGTGTTCAATTTTTTTTACTTCATGTTTTATTAACACTTGATAGCATCCTCACTACATGAAATTCTTGAAGTCCTGTGAAGTAGCATTCTGCATAAAAATTGTCCAATTTGCACTAATATACATGTATAAGAATATTTCGGACACGTCACTGAGATTATATGATTTTTTTATTTTTTTGTTCAGCGTGAAACCCATTTACTTAATACATGTTCCAACTAACCCGTTCAAAATGTCCCAACTAACCCCAGAGGCCCATTTGACATTTGTAAGCTCAGAGCACAAAAGAGGGACAACAAACATGCCATATATTTAACCTGTGTTTTAGTATGTTAGTATAAACTGTTGTTGTACTCAAAACAGGCCAACTTAATTATTATTATCTTCTTGTGGATAATAAACATTTGTAAAAGTGACAAATTTACTCAGAAGGTGAAAAAACAAACATTGCTTTCTAACTTCACGAGGCTTGAAGCATGTGTGCTTGTCTAAAATGTGGTGAATGGCAGTTGCATATAAGCAACAATCTGAGGGTAAGATTTGCATAAATATATTTATAGCCGTTAAGAAAAATTAAAACTGTTTCAACTAACCCCGTGTTCCAACTAACCCCACTCTCCCCTACATAAAAGAGATACATGTATTTATCACTTTTTGAGAATCAACCAATAATCTGGCGTTAATACACAAATCTCCGTAACCAAAGCAAAAAAGTACCGATGGTTTTTTGAACAAAAACAGCGTGGGAACAATGACGTCTGGTGTTTAAGTACTTTCTTAATTATAAAGCCAATCTCCCTATACAGTGCGTTTCTACCACACCTATTGCTACCACGCCACTTCTGACCCACACACTTTTACCACACCTATTTCTACCACACCACTTCTGACCCACATACTTATACCACACCTATTTCTACCACACCACTTCTGACCCACACACTTTTACCACACCTATTTCTACCACACCACTTTTGACCAACACACTTATACCACACCTATTTCTACCACACCACTTCTGACCCACATACTTCTACCACACCTATTTCTACCACACCACTTCTGACCCACTTCTGACCCTAATTAAGCTATTATGACGCAGATCGTTCCTCCGCGTATCCATTGTTATAAGCTGTTGTGCACACCATTTTACTGTTATTACGCGCTTGCAATGAGGCAAACGCACCTGGCAAACGATAGAATCAATAAACTCCCTTTCATTTAACGCGGGCTTTCCCGTCCAAAAGCCGAAAGTTATGTTGTACATAAAATATAGCAAATTGAAAGTAGGTCACGTGGTACTGATCGATCCAATCACAACACGTATGTTTCTACCACTATTTAATATATCAACTAATTACCCAGGCACACACTTCTTCCGAGACGCACCTATGACATAGCCATTTCTGAGACACACACTTTATTTATTTATTTCATTATTTATTTATGTATTTATTCTATTACTGTATCGTTCAACATTGACATGGTATGATTATGATATAAGTAACCCGTCAAATTCGGTCTCAATACCTTCTACACTCAGCTTTATCTTTGTCTTGCTTGATTTTTTTTAAATTTTGTAATTGCTAATTTTACCATGTTGAACAATTTGACGGCTTAATTCAGCTTGCTAAAAAAATATGCCTGTTTCTTAGCTGTGGAAGCAGGCAATTAATGGGGGGAAAAAAAACCTCTCAGTATTTAAGGCGTAAAGATCTTTCATTAAAATAAAGAACCCGAAAATAATATTAAACTTTTTATCTACTTATCTGCACTTCGAACAACCGTTAGAACGGGGAAGGGATCGCTGAAATTTAAAGCTTGTGTATATTTTCGCCTCACCTATCAAACAATACAAAGAATAGTGAATCCACCCATCCAACTTACATTAGGGTGCTATCTCACTTCACGGATACGTCTCCGCGAAATAAGATAGCACCCTTACTTTCGACCAATGAGGACATTAAGAGACGATTGAAAGGGAAGCTTATTTTAATCCCATGAGTTATGTGTAATTATTCCTCAGGAGTACATAAGCCTGATAATTAGCCTACTCTCAATTCTATAAATCCATTCATAAAATTCAGTTGTCCTTGATTACTGTCAACATATCTTTTTTTTTTAATAAAGCCCGCAGGCATTTCGTTTTCAAAATTGCAATAAATCTATTACTTTTGCCTTTTTTAAAATCTAAGGCATTGTAGACGATGATTCGAAAACTCAATCTAGATGGTAAAGAACCAGATTCCATCTTGATAAGTAATACCCATACCATTGCTTATTATATTCACCCTGCATGGGTCAAACGAGTAAATGCGACACCTTTCCCTTTCACCTCTTACATCATGTACATGAACGCTCATTTAAAAAAAAAAGACCAAAAAAAAAAAGGCAAAAAAAATTGAAATAATTTTGTTCCCTAACTACATGTACATTTGAAAAAGTTGTCAAGCCAAAACAACGACGCTTCAAAAAGATTCTAAATTTCCCTACTTGCAAACAACCTATCTCTTGAAAAACACTGTCCTAAACGTAAGAGAGTTGTATCTGTGTAATGCATTAAGTGAATATCAAGTCGTACGTGCACCCCCCCCCCCCGCTCCCCCTGAAAAATAAAATAAAACACATATAATAATAAACTCCTTGCCCCACCGCTTATTATATTATGTAACCTGTCTAGAACGCCGAATGCTCTATTTACCCACAGACAACGAAGATTCACATTATTTAAAAAAAAAAAGTGTCTATGCACCGGCCTTGAAAATCCGAAAGTACTACAGACGGGGAGTGGAACTACAATAAGCATGTCCAGGCCTACAATACTAGTACTTCTTTTCTAAAGAATAGCTTCTGCCAAAGTTTTGTGGCAGTAGCCAATACAAGGCCAGGAAAAGAAAGTAACTCACATGATCCGCCCATATGATAAAGAGGTAGCGTTACAGTAAATGTGCATAACACCGAGCCTTAAGGTTCACTCTTAATACTTCGTTTGCTTTTAAACGCCTGCTCATCTAAGGTGTGGTGTGCCCTGTGAGTTTGATAGAACAGGTAGGATTGTTTTAACTTCTTATTGTGAGGACCATAAAGAGTAACATTTTCTGCAAATAAGATATGAATTGTTATTGTTGTATTTCAAATCTATGGCATTTATAAATTTCACTTTTGTTAAATCTCTGTACATAAAGTCAATGGAGGAGGAAGTCAATACATGAAAATATGAAATTTTGCCTATTTTTTAATGATTATTGTTCACTCTACTTTGAATTATTTTATGAAACCTGGCTTCAACTGATCTCTAATTAACCACTGAACTAACATGATCTTGATTCAAATTACGTATTCGATAAGTCATTGAACCATGACGAAGCCCAAAACTTTCTGTTCAATCAAAGTAAGATTATAAATTTTAGTCCATACATGAAAAATGACTTTTCTAGTCTAACGTGGTCACTAAAGCATGAATTCATAAATAAATGCCACAGAATTATTGACAAGTGCCTAAAGATAAAAAGTATAACCAACAAATTGTTATCGAGATTATTTTTAGGCCTAGTGCATAAAATCAGGGGCCGCGGAACCGGGTGGGGTTGGAAGGGGGTTTCAGCCTCCCTAAGTTTTTTCACAACGTGTACAAAAACGCAAAAATGACCATAGATTTGTGATTTTAGCCTGTCCAACCCCCCCCCCCCCCCCCCCCCCCCCACACACACACACACTTTTGGCTCAGTGCCTCCACTTTGAAAAACGTCTCCGCGTCCCCTGTAAAATTAAAATAACTGCAATACGTCTTCATAATTTGTAAATAGCCTATTTTTGGTTGCTTGATGGGTTACTACAACCATGAAAAAGGTAATATTATTTGCAATAGTCGAAAATACACTTCCAAAACAGGAATTCCATATATTTTGATCGAATATACCACGTAAAGTACGCAAAAATTTCAGTTTTTCTAAATTTTACCTAGTGCTTACTCAACAGTGTAATTTGACCATAAACTCACATTATTTTGTATGTTAGTGCACACCTGTGGCATCCCTATTGACAAGTGATGTTTAAAAAAATCCTCTGAAAAATGATTTATTCAAAGTTGTAATAATCGGCTTGTTAACTTTAAAAAATGACATTTTTCCCTTCAACCATGGCTCACTGAAGCATGACATGATGATTTTTCCTTAAAATCGCTCACTTAGTAAGTAATATAATCTGATAATTACCTATAAACTAGGACATATAATTAGATTTTCTAAACTCTTCCTGGTTCAGAACTCGGAAATAGGGTAAATTTCTTTTTGTGATTTATTTAGATTTTTTTTCAAGTGGAGAAAATTGGAAGTTAGCAACGTGTCTAGCAGGGCAAAAGAAGGTATCATGATTGTGTCAAAGATCAAAGAAGTGTAATATTGGACGGGTGTCTTGTACTTTACATTCACACTTTCTGTTCTACTTAGCATCAACAACAAAACTGCTCTACACTTCGATTACCCACCATCCCTTGTTATTATTATAAGTATCAATTTATTTATTCATGGAAAAAACATATCGGTCACTTTGAACCCCCCCCCCCTTATAGCGCCACTCTTTTATTTTTGCGTTTACATACACCTAAAGATATATTTGATCAAAATTCCTTATCCGTTGTCCGCACCTACCCCAATCGCATTCCCGTTCTCCCGCTCTCACTCAAAGAAACGGCCAACACCTTTTTTTTTTAAGGTATCTCAAAAGGCATTAACAGTTTAAATCTTTATCAATGCCATTTGATATTATAATACCATGTCTATTTGATGATAAGATAACTCGTTATGGTACTAGTACCACATCATTTTGAAAATCCATGTCTGTATTTACCCCGTTCTCCCATAACGACTCCTGTAGACCTTCGAAGGGAGGAACAAAATACAGTCTTTTAGTGACTAGAATAGTTTTCTCTTTTGTGAACAGACAAAACCTTATTCACATTATGTAAAGAGGGGTAAAGGAAGGGAATTCTTACAATTTACAAGGCCGAAATTAAAGGACAGAAATTCGGAGCGCGCTCGAGCTTTAATATATTCCTGTCATAATGAAAAAGTATTAATAATAAAGAATTAAAAAAAAAAAAAAAACGAAAAAAAGAAATCCGACAAAGGTGGTGTATATGAAAATTTGCTAACGTCATTCTACGATATAATAGAGATTAAAGCTCATGTATAGTTTTGGGAGAACATATTTTTTGTTTTACTTTCCATAGCAGAGAATAATATGAATTAATACCTCAAATAACCTCTGTGTTCAAAATTATTTGTTATAAAATCCACTCTAAGACCTGAATTTAGCAACAAAACTGTGTAAATCGATTTGTTTCTGGGCCGTGCCTCAACCGGATCACACTGGGGAGAGTGCAATGTGCAGTGGTTTGTGTGCAAAGTATATGCTATTGATACACAGACTGATACACACAGAATGCCCACACGCCATACCAGTCAGCAGTGGTGTGGCATGCCCAGAGTTCTGGGTTGAGAGTGAAGGAAGTATGGGGCCTCATTTTGATGAATATCTCCCCATGTTTATGCTAACTATAACATTATCAAGAAAAGACATGCATGGTACATGGTTATATTACTTGCCCTGTATTGATATGTTATTGGGACAATATTAGGACACGTTGAGTAAGTTTTTGAAAAAATGCAATTTTCTCTACAACAACTATACTTGGCTTTAAAGTTTGTTACTCTAGTCAAAAAGTGGGGGGGGGGTGTACAGACAATCCCTCCGCCTTCAAAATGATTAGGGGGTAGTATTCTCCATTCCCCCTTTCTACGCCCACGCTACTCATGATCAAAATAAAGATGTTGGCCTAGGCTTAGAAGTGAAATTCTGTCGTTAAGTGACCCATCTCATGAAATACTCGATTATTGATGTTGATATGAGAGTGAAGTTAAGGGAAGGTAAAAGAAGAGCAAAAAGAGATTGGGGGTAGAGATATGGGATGTAGGTGAAATTCAATTCAATTCAATTTCGATAATTTTACTAAATTTCACAAAAATTTGCTAATGGCAGAAGCGAACCCTGATTTTGAAAATATTTGTAAAAAAAAAATGAATTTATGTATGAGAACAAATATTGGAAGACAAAAAGCCTTACTTGCTTATCACATCTATTTACCCTCGAGCATTATGCCTCACTCTAGCTTTAACGCATCCACTGTGTATTATGTAGTATGGGATTATGTAGGTTGGAATTTACAGCAACTTACCAAAACTTAGCCTTGTTGTTTTGTTTTTGTTTTGGTTTGTTTTTTTTTTGTTTTTTTTTTTGTCTCAGGATTATGCCAAAAATCATTTAATGCTTAAAATTACCAATATTTGTTCTCCATTATATTTTCTAACATCTCGTGTAAAAAAAAATGCAAAGATATTGTTTGTAAATTGTTTTAAATGGCTTGTTAAAATTGAATGTCCGCACACCCCAATCCGTCCGACACATAGGGCCTACCTAGTACACTCTCTCTGTCTACTCTCGAATTTGCTTCATAGAATCCCAAGCTCAACATGTCCAAGTACGATGAACTAGTGGCTGATTTTAAGGAGAAGATTGAGAGCAAGACCAAAAAGTACGACCGCCTTAAGAACTTGGACGTATTCGTCTGGACAACTCCATTCGTGAGAGCACCGTAGGTCAGCTGAGAGGTCACACCATCGAGAGCAAATGGCAGATCTACAACGAGGTTAAGAAGCTTGGATTCAAGAACATCATCGTGGCTTCCTTCTCGCATATGACTCGAGTGGATGATATATTCATCCAACAGTTGTGTGACAGAGGAGAGGATCGAGATGGACTCTTTGCCTTCTCTGAGATCACTGAAGGTAATGAGCGATCATTCAATACCGTGTATTTTCTCTGTAAAGCGCTTCGAGCAATTATTAATTGGATGTTGCCACTATATAAAAGACAATTGTATGTATGTATAAATGTATGTCTGTCTTTATGTACTATCTGTTAAAAATGCCTGACATTGCAAGAAAAATATAAAAATACTGTCATTTTGTACAAGGACCTTTTTTTTGCGAGCCGCTCCCCCCCCCCCCCCTCTCGTAGAATTGCAAGAAACCTTTTTTCTGCTTTTTTTTTCTTTCCAAATTTCTGCCGGGACTGATTGACGACCGCACCCTACCCTATAGATAATATTATGGTGATCTTTTTGACGACCGACGGCCGATTTTTCCCCCTATAACCTACCCCCCCCCCCCCCCCAGCTGCCAGAGGTTTTATAGGCTATGGAGACTGTTTATATATGTAAATTTCAGAAGAAAGAAGTCCATTACAATAACAGAGTAGAAAAAGAATACTTACAATAAAATGACAAGTAGGCTGATCAATGTATCTGCAAATTCATGAGAGCCTTGGAGTGTATCAATTTCAAATGTTAAAGCTGATGTGAGCTGGATGCAACGTTGATTTTGATGAGTAGCACGATGAATGATGAAAGTGGAAGAAACACATCCATCTTGTAAATTAGGCCCTGGGTTCGGATGAACGTCTCCATCATGCAAGAGTTCTAACTAATAGGAGGCAGTACAGTTAAAACTGTAGGCCTACTAAGACTCTCCATTCTAGAAGGCGCTTTCTAATGAATGGTCCATGATTAAAAGAGTTCACAAAAGGCTGATCTTAACAAAGCACATAGTCAGTCAGAGAAATGTACAAGCACAGTACAACAAAGACTTCAAGATGAATAGGTCCCATTGTGCTTCGTTTGTAATCGAAATGTTCAGGTTCATCCAGGCAGCCAGTATACAATAGCTGATGGTTATTTATAAATGTTGGGAGGGTCTGACGGTATTTGTATAAATTGTTATAAATACTGTGAATGATCTTTGCGACAGAAGTTGGTTGAAACTGATACTTTATACAGGCATAAATATACCAAATTAGTGAGAAAAAAAATAAACACCTAGAAAAAAAAGCAAACCAATTAATAGACCCCACATTATCTTACATATTTTGAAAGGGTAAATTCTTTCGCATATTCTGGTACCACTTGTGTAAGAGTGGGGTTAGAATTAAAACAACAAAAGCTGACAAAAAAGCAACTCCATCCTGAATAAAATAGCATAACTTTTAACGACAATGTTATGAGTCAAATAACTTGGTAACGGTGTTGTTACATTTATCGACTAGATTCTGTGTAAATATTAGATTGATTCATTAAGTAATCCATGAATCTCTTAAGGTAAATCGTAAATGACAGACCTAAAAGCCTCTGAAAAGTGATTATTGTCTTTGACGTGTGATCACTCATGCTTGACTCTAAAATCTATACACAAAATCCCTGCTAAGTTATTTAGCGCAAGACATTTTCGTTAAGACGTTTGGTTTTTTAAATCAAGATGGTGTTGCCTTTTTTGATAGCTTCTGTTATTTTGATTTGACTCCCACTTTTGCACAATCCGAAATTTACATGTTCCAAAACAATACCCCGTGTTCATCCAAGCGTAAAGATATAACACACGAAACTGGTACCAAAAGATGCTTGGATGTTTGGAACAGTTACTCTTTCAGAATATGTATAATAATTTGGATTTTTTATAAATCTGTTTTCTTTTAATTGACATATTTCTAGGTGTTTATTTTTTTCTGACTCACTCTGTATATATCAAATGACACTATATGGCAACTACAGTTAAATTTACAAATATGTAAAGCTATATATGCGTGTTTATAATGGAATAACATATTGTGCGCATGCACCAGATCGTAAAATAAAGCTGTCAAGAAAAGTGATATTTTTTATTTGATTTATTTGTCAAGTATAACAAGATTTACATAAGCTTGACGAAAGTTAATACAAGTACAAAATTATAAATTGTAATATATACATGGAACGTATTTACAGCAAACTTTAAATGGTTATTTAACACATAAGAACTAGTTCAAAACATAAACACATAAAAAAATCACAATAGGACATTGAGAAAATAAGATTTCAAGGCACATCATACTGTCGTTACTACGTTGCTTGTTTCAATTGTTTTAGTCTCAATTGAAAGAAACTCCTTAAGCACTCTCTTGAAATGTGCGTAGTTTTCTATTGCTTTAATATGATTAGGAAGAGAATTCCAGTGTTTGATGGCATTGTAATAAAAGCAATTGCCAATACTACCAACTCGCCCTGGCAAGCTAAAGTTATAAAGACTACTTCTTGTATCATAATCATGTAAGTTGAGACAAGGTTAAAGTTGAGGCTAATATAATGATTTGCTCTCGAGTGATAAATTTTATGTGCGTGGTGCCAGTAATGTTTTGATTCTTTCGATTACATTCAAGTAGACCCAGCTGCAGAGAATCTCTCTTAACCAACATGTGATTGGGCCTTAAAAATATGAAATCTTACCATCTTATTTTGTATGATTTTCAATTCTTTTGATCAATTTGCCTAAATTAGAAAACCACGCAGCGTTACATATCCGAATAGCATTGAATGAGAGCAAAACATAATATAGCCTGCCTGTAGGATTCATTACAATTTATATCTATACAGAAAATTTCCCAACGGGAGTTTGCCTTCCTTTTACAATAGATTCATCTAAAGAGAAAATTGAAACCTTAACTTTCAATTCGACTGCCTAGAATACTTAAACGGATTCTTCTTTTGATGCATTTGACTTTGTACAGCCTACGTTGAATTCATACTTCCTTCTCTCTTATTATCTTTGGTTGGAAAACAAAACTACTTTCGTGTTTTACACCAAATAGTAAAATAGCATATTAGTTCTTATCCAATCAACCATATTGACGATCTTCGCTGAGTATCTTTTCTCATAAGTCTTTGGGAGAACCTTGAAAAAAGTAACACGCTGTGTCATCAAGCATAAATTAAACAGCTTACAGTCTTTTACACAAATTACTCAATCATTATATAACTCGTAAATAGGATCCGGCCTAAAATGCTTCCTGCTGGAATAACAACAAAAAAATACTAAGGTGCACCTTTTGCATTGTCGATTGTTCTTCATTTTTGTTTTCATTCTCTCTTCTCCCCCCCCCCTCTCTCTCTCTCTCTCTCGTCCTCTCTCTCCTCATCTGTCGTCCAGGTACAAGAAACAACAGTTACCGACACGAGAGAGCGTCCCTTCGTATCAGAAGCTTGAAGAGGTTGGGTTGTACAATTTCCATTTTCGAGATGATCTTAGCGAATTGTGAGATTGAAGCCAATGTTCAAAATAGACTCGCCTTTATAAGAAATGGATCACTGGGGTTCACGATACTTACATCGAAAGCCAAGGTGTTTTCGTCAGCTTCCGTGACCCTGCCTGACAACCGATGCGCTGACCATCCAGAAAAGAGTGCTTTGAGACTGTGGACTTCTTGTTACTCTACCTGAAGAACATCCGCCTTCGGTCTGATGTTCCGAGGAGCCAAGAGGAAAGTCCTTGCCTGAGGAGTGCGCCACTACACCAAGTCATCCGCAAGGTGATGAAGTCAAACATTGGAAAGCAATCCTACTGCCATGTGCACGAGAAGTTCGGATATTGTGATGCAACGCCTTGAGGTAACTAAGTTCAAGTGTTCCACGTTACATGACTTTCCCTGGTACGCCACAGTTATGTCGTCGCTACTAGAACAACAACTACTAATAGATTTAACATTTTTTAGCTCGTTTTCAGATACAACGTTTTCCCATACCATGTGGACTTACACGACTCACATATTCAACGATACATAAATAATGTAAATAATCTTTCTCATACTTTTAAAAGTTCTAATGAACAGTTGCAAACCGGATCTGGGCAAGTTGTATGATCAAGTTCCTCTATGGTAATGCTGCATCCTGCGTCACCTTGATGCAATCTTATCGCGCTGGCAACAAGGAAGTCCTGAAAGAAATTCAAACTGTGAATAACTAAGCAGGCTGGCACTCAACGTGTCCGCGATCACTACTGCAAGGACCCGGATACTTAAGCAGCCCATCTCACGGCGCCAGAGCTCTGGATTTTGGTCTTCACTTAACAGTGAAGAATTCGGACTTGGCTGCGTTCTTCGGAGAGACGGCCCCCGTGCGTATGACCACCCTTGCCTCTCCAGAGATGATCCCCAAAGTTGTTAAACATGTTAGTGAGAGACCCACAGTTGCACTATTGAAGTGGCTACAAAGATGAAGGAAGTCATGCTGGAAATCTCAGAAACAAAAGGCAAGTTTCTAGCACATAATAACCTTAATGCATAATAATGGCTCATTTAGTAAAATGAAACACAAAAGTATTTAAATATATATTATTTAGACACGGTGGAATGAAGGCTAAAAAAGAGAAATGCAAAACCGAAAATGAATTATTTGTGTCATACATGTATACAGCAGGATAGCAAGAGAAATGTGATGGATTAGGCCCTGTTACTATTAAAAAAAGATTACAGTTATTTGCAAGTTTGATAGTAACCAATAAGGATCCTTGATGCATGCCTTCTTGCATGAAGTCTCACTCTAAACTACTCATATGTTATCAAAGAATGTGATCATACTTAACCTATGAGCATTTCATTCTGGCATCTTATCTTGTCAATCCTCACCGTTTCTATTGTTATTTCACATTGAAATAATTATCAAACTTAATTCTCTTATTTCAGTTTTTATAGAAAGGAAGAATACATGAGTTTTGTCAGGTCTAGCCTGCTCTTTGATCGAGCTGGAGTTCTCCTCAACCGACCAATGTCGGTGCTATTGAAGATATGAATGCTGAAAGGACACACAAGAAGCACTTTTGGCCGAAATCAGAGAGCATGGGAAATGGACCTGCAAGACAAGGTACAAGTGACAACATGCTTGCAATTCGACTCCTTCTACGACGGCTTCATGGCACCTTTCTTTGCTGTTACCGGTGCTCTGACACCAAGAAGCGATGTCGGCGAGTTGATATGGATGATGATGGGCATGGTGATTGGAACGAGTTCCTAGTCTACCTAAAGTGGGCCTTGACCATAATCCAGAGATCAAAGATGCTGAAGAGCTTCTAGATATAGCTTCCGCAAGGGCTTGAATCCCCGCCATGCGTGATGAAAAGAATCAATAAGAAATAAGAGGCTTAATGCGCGGCACATTTTTAACCGGTGTGAAAAACTGAGTTTGGGTTATTAATATTTGTGTACGACCGCACCGCAATAAAAGCTGGAAAATTACACGTCGTACGGCCCGTAAATAAAAAAATATAAGGTCTTCCTGTTAACGCGCTATTGGCAAAATTTGTGAACAAGAAGTTAATTAACAAACAATTATATGTTTAACATTAAAAAACAACTTAACATGTTACTTTATTGTATGTCAACACAGAGACATTCAATTTTAGTGGTATCTCTGTACTGAACGAACGTAATCCTAAAGATATTTCAATCTAGAGTGAAACATTGACAAGTCTTGACATAATTTTACAACACTACTACATAGGTCAGACATTACTTTAAATGGTTATGGAGTTAGTAAGTTTTTATGATAAATTTCTAATGATAAAGTTGGCAATCTTCTTTCCTTCCGAAAATTCTAAGTCGAGAACTTTTTTTCTTTCCCATGTGCCCAATTGCTGCGTTGGTGATGGCGTCGTGCCATACTGTTGAATGCTACATCCGTGGATGTGATCTGATTTGAATTGCCTTGGAAGATTCGATTCCAACAGTATCGCAAACAGGTTAGTCCTATTGTTTTTGAGTCGATCTTCTAAGGGAAACACATTATTCCCGGGTGCACCCGCGCCATGAAGTCATCGAGTACTTGTCGGGTGGGGGGGGGGCAGCTGCATTGTCGTATTCATAATTTACCTCGGATTTGTTTCTTTTCTTATTATCGATATATAATATATATATATATATATATAATATATATATATAATAATATATATATATTCACGGTTTTGTTTGTATTATTGCTTTGTAAAGGATTTCAATGGTTGACTATGAAATGGTATGGTATTATGTATATGGTAATAAATAATGATGAATAGAATAACAACAGTATTTTGTAATTGGTTATGATTTTAACGAATATCGATATATATTTTCATCATGATATACATGTAGGTTTTCCCGGTCATTTTTAAACTTTGCAATCGTATTCGTTTATGTTTATTCAATTTAAACGATAACCTCATGGAGCGGCTATCGGTCAATTTAATTAACGTTTAGATTTTTAATAGCTCACATAATTTCGTCAGAAAATGTCAATTTGAGCAGAATAGTTTAATCTTGACGGAACTTATAATCATAAGATATAACATTTATATAACGCTTAAATCAATATTCAACTTTATTTTCTAAGCGCTTATTTGAACAAAATTATTACTAGCCTAGCATTAGGCACAAACATTCAAGGAATTTCTTCCACATTTACATAATTATATCCACTTGGTCTAACAGCAGTTGTCTAATCTCCGTTGTCTAATGCAACATGGCAAACCCGTTTGGTCAACTAAAAATTGGGTCTAATGTGCAATTGGTCTAAGATATAATGAGATATCGCGATAACGAGCAAGCGGGACGTACGGACGGACGGGCAACCCGAAAACATGATGCCTCCGGCACCACCTTCGGTGACGGAGGCAAAAAGCATTGGACTCTACAAAAAAAAGACGTCTCTGCGAAGTGAGATAACCACCCTGCATTTGGTTTAATAAGTCACTTCGTATGAACAAATGAAAATTTAGATGATTCTATGCGATTATGGAAGTAAATATTGCTTGCTTGTCCGAGACGGGGCTCACTTGAGTGTTTCAAATATTGTCAGGTACACTTTTTTTTTTAATTATTATTATTTATTAATTTTGTTTTTATTTTTTGTTTTTGTTTTTATTTGTTTTTTTTTGTTTTTTGTTTTTTGTTTTTTTTTGTTGCTTATTCTTGTTTGTTTGTTTTTTCTTCAGTTATTTGGGCGATTCCATGCTTTTGTTGTTTTAGTCGCTTTGTATTTTCTGTTGTTTTTGTGTCACCCACACACACCCACACACTTTAACATACACACAAACCCTCCCTCACACACACAAACAAAACTAAACATCGAGTCCGACGGACCATGCCGAACCATAGAAACCTGTGGAAGTAATCTATATGTCTCAGATATAAACCAAAGTCACAGAGAATTTGGATTTCCTTGGCTATTGTTTCTATGTCCAATAGTCTAATGATATTGTTGAACTTCGTCTTCTTTTTGAAAGGTTCGCAATTCATAAAAGTTCACAAATTTAGAATACCCATAATTCTTCAGTGGCGGATCCAGGATTTAGAAATACGGGGGGGGCGCATCCCGAAAATTTGTAAAAATAGGGGACGCAGCCGAAAATTTTCAAATTTTAACATGTGTAGTCAATGAGTGGTTTTCAAATTATAGAGGGGGCGCGCGTCCCCTGCGCCCCCGTCTGGATCCGCCACTGTTCTTACTCATAACACTTCAAAACTCTACAAATATATATCTATTTGTGTTTCGTGGGTCTTTTTTTTTTTTTTTTTTTTTTAAGGGAGGCTTTGCCTTTATGAATACCAATTTCTTAACCAGATTTCGTTGATTACATTGTTAGACAAAGACTTTAGTCAATGTCGCTATATCACCGGGACGACACTTTTCTCGTTTCACCCTGACTGTCTGACATTACTGGAAGATTCTTGATGGTACCGAGCAACTATGGCCTTGCTGACCCTATGAGTATGGTCGTAACCTAGGATGTGGTTATGTTCAGAGGAGATGTAAATGGTGGATGGATCAGTGTTTCCACTCTTCCCGAAATTTAGGAAACTTCAGGGAATTTTGGTATTTTCAAGGAAATTTTCAGGAAGTAAAATAATTCCAGGAAATTTCGGGAAATCTGAAAATCAAGATATACACAATATCTAAGTGTAACAAAGTTCACTATTCGTGATATATATAACATTATTTGCCTCAATTTAGAGCTTTAAAAATTTCGGCTCACGCTTCGCGCTCGCATAAATGATTTTTTTTCCCTATTTTAGGAGGTGCGCAGGCAAAAGAGGTCTTAAAATTCCTTGATTTCTGGCCATTAGGCATACATCAAGCTGGTAATACTATTGTCTGAAGTTTATCTTAAAACAACTTTAAAGATGCCAGGATTCGCCACTGAATTCTGAGAAATTTTGAGTTCAGTTTCGGGAATTTTCTTTACAAAGAGTGGAAACACTGCGATGGATACTTAGAGAAAGAAGTCAGAAACGAAAATTACTAGGAAACAAAAACAGGCAGCAACAACGTTGAAAGAAATTATATAAGTACAATGCTCTTCATGGGCACAACTCTTGTCATATTGAATTGTGATGATCCATCTTCCTTATGGCCCAAGTGTACTTGAACAATCAAACAAATTTTCATACCAAATTGATTGGTACACATTCCCAGAGTAAGTTACTATAATTTACTTGTCATGGTGATACAATTATATTCTTCTAATGAAAAGGCCTAATTTATAACCAGGGACTTCATCAGTGTCAAATGTGTCCTCGTTTTACACCACGTGTAAACACAAACACACACACACACACACACACACACACATACTGGAAAACAGCACATTCGAATAAAATGCCAACCCTCGCCCAATACCCATTGCTTGAACGACATGAACATTAAAATATCAATGATTTTATGAAGCCTAAAAGTGGGTAAAACAGTGATTTTGAAGCCGATATAAATTTATTATACGATAAGATATGTATTCCAAAATATATTCAAAGATGAAATTTAAAAAACAGTGTCACAGGTTTAATAGTTTACATATGATGTTTACGACCAGCGTAAATTAAAACATTTTTTTTCAATGAGCATGTATTTCTTATGAAACTGCATTATTGGATCTTCAACAAAAACTATTTGTTTGTTATGGTGTCAAAGACCGAGTATTTTGTGAAACAATACCTTCACTTGGCATACTCTTCATATGGTTAAACTAATAACATAAAAAAATAAGATCATATGCCTAACGATATAACATACATGTATACTATTTCAAAACGTAGGTGCTAATAACAATCTTTAGCCTTCAACAACAAAAAAAAAATCGAAATATAAATACTCGTAAAATTATCGTATAAAATATTTTTATACGAACATTTTTGTTAAAGGGATTCATAGAAAAAATCAAAGACCGAAAAAAAAAATCGATGGTAAGAAAGTATCAAATAATGCCTTTTCAAGTACGATAACATGGTTAATATACAAATATTTAAATCAAAATATACTCTGCCCATAAGACATAACAATTCATTATAGATTCGATAGGTACATGATGGATATTTTCTACGCCACTCCCTCTTCCTGCACACTTTTGCCCCCTTCGACACTTCCTAGACTAAGTCAACCCCCTTCGACACTCTTTTGACTAAGTCAACCATTTCTGCCCCCCATCCACCTTCGACACTTCTAGACTAAGTCAAACCATTTCTGCCTACCCCCCCCCCTTCGACACTCCTTTGACTAAGCCAACTATTTTTGCCCCCACCATGTCTGCCCCACCCATCTTCAAAATTACCTGAACTAAGCAAGCCACTTCTGCCCCACCCACCTTCGACACTCCCTTGACTAAACCAACCACTTCTGCCCCATCTTCTTTCGACATTGACCTTAACTAAGCCAACCGATTATGCCTCACTAGCTTCCGACAATACCTTCGACACAACCCTTGACTTAGCCAGCCACTTCTGCCCCAATGGTTTCGACATTCCCCCGACTATACGAACCGATTATGCCTCACTAGCTTCCGACAATTACTTGAAACTACTGTCCAACCCACTTTTGACAATCACTTGACTAAGCCAATTTCTTTTGTCCCACCCACTTTCAACATGTCATTGAATGAGCAAGCTATTTCTTTGGGGAGGGTCCATGAGGCCGAGGGCTCACGAGTACGAGGGTCCACGAGTCCGAGTATTTTCCCACGAGGCCAAGCGCCCACGAGGACGAGGGTCCATGAGTCCGAGTATTTCCCACGAGGCCGATTTTTCTCATATTGTATTTTGCAATATACTGCTCGGCCTCATGGGAAAAATACCCGGACTCGTGGGAAAAATACTCGGCCTCGTGGGAAAATACTCGGACTCGTGGACCCTCGGACTCGTGGGCCCTCGGCCACGTGGGAAGACCCTATTTCTTTACATTTCTTTCTTACCAATCCCTGCTCTGGTAAATACTGATATCCCCCTACCACCAAGCTAGTTCTCCAAATCACGCACGTCCAACTCATGTCAAACTTACTTCTAATATATTTGTTCACATAGTAAATTTTCAGCTAAAAACCTCTTTAAAAATAACTGAATACGTGAAAGATCGTTGGCTACGCATTTATAGCGACTTCATATAAAGCGTCTGAGGTGCCCGCCTCCCCATCTGGTGTCATATAAAAATCTTCATTTTCGGTATTGTTCTTCAAGTACGGCATGTAGCCCCCACCGGCTGCCATCTGTTCTTTACTAACTCCAGGTGGTGGAGGGGGTGAGGGCGCCATCCCATCAGGTAAGTCATTGGCACCATTCGAATCGAAGGCTGGATTCTCATATGATTGTGCACCTGCCTGCTTCAGATTGAGTTCTGTATAGGGTGGTGGTGGGTCCTGTCTGAAAGCATCTAGATCCATATAGAGAGGATCATCATTAGGATGGCCACCGGGGAGTGGCGGGGGTGCCTCGGCGCACTTGGTTGGTTGTGGCCGGGATCTGTAATCATTAGACTGGTGTCCAGGTTGTCCGTTTGCTAGTCTCCTGTGGATATAGACGGGACAGAAACAAGAACATACCGTCAAGAAAATATTTAACAACATTATATAAGAACACGCAGAGAGTTGATGAAACGATTTCTCTATTAGTTTTTTCTTGGGCCTGGTAAAGCATATTACAGGTAGTCACATATGCTTATTACTAACAGCTTGTCATACGAGATATCATCCCTGTTGGTATGTGTCAGTGCGAGAAGTAATGTGAAACACAGTCTAAACACACTGTGAAATCATGTTCACAAGGCTGGTGAATTACAGCCTGTTAACATTATTAATCAAACCTTCGCACTGTGAGGGGGTAAATTCACGGTGTAAAACCAAAATCACACAAATCGTCTAAAGTTCTTTTTAATTCGAGCGTTTTCACATTGTAAACTAAGTGAACACACTGTGTTCTTTCCCATAGGGGTCAAATTTCTAGCTTATATCAGACTTGTTCAACATGAAGCAACAAGGAGAGGTTTCGAGCCCCACATCTGATGTAATGTAGATTCACCCCACTCCATTCTATACAAACTTCATAATTACCGCCCGGTAATAACCGCCAGATTGTTGGCCAACAATTCAATGTCCACTGTGATCACCATTTCAACCATCCCTACCTGTTTTCTTTGGATCTCCTGAAGCAGATGACACCAACAATGACTGCGATGATGATAAGGACGACAACGACGATGCCCCCGACTGCAGCAGGTATTGCGATGCTCTTTTCAGACCCACCATTGTCGGGTTGAGTGACTGCAGGAGGTACCGTTGTCACTAAGTAGGGAAGTGGAGAGAATATTTTTGGTCATTTGACATGTTTCTGATGAATATTTCAAAAGTCATTAAAGGCGGCCTTTATACAATAGGTTTAGGTTTACAAAAAGAGAAATGGCATGAAATTGATCTATTATAGTCCAAAGTTGTACGCATAACATTTTAAACGTCTTGTGAGATCGTGTGACATTGCTTTCGTAATTTCTGCGAATTTTTGAGGATTTTATTTCAAAATACACTCTAATTTTTATTTTATTCATTTTTTTTAATGTATCGCCATTCTTAACACACTATTTTAGGATGCAGCAACTTTATATTTTCTGGCAAGGAGCGGAAATACCGAAAGTTGCTGTTTTTTTACATTTGCCCCCAAGAACTATACCCAACCTTTAAAATAAGCATAAATCTCAGTTATTCATGCCGCTTTTCAAGTGACGTAACAATGTTCCCAGGCGCGGATCCAAGAAAATCTAATTGAATGCATTTCGGGGGCCCAATTGTCTGGGGACAAAAGCGGCTCTATTATGTTTACGCATGGGCGCGGTAAGTTCATTGTGTGACTCCGTTCTGCGTCCGCTACTGGTTCCGTTTGTAAAAAGAATATTAAAAATACGATTCTTACCGACTTCAAAGATTTGTGATGAAACAATTCCTTGCATACCGAGCATGACACCTTCCCCTAAAACCTCGGCCAAGGGATCTTCAGCGAAGCGGTCAACCCGGTAAACAGCATTCTTGACCCAGTCAGACCAATAGATGAACTCGCCATGAATGGTCACTCCGTAGGGTTGTGACGGGGCCGGTAAGGTAGCTACGATGGTCCGTTCATTGGTTATCAGGTTATACTGTTCGATCTTGCTTTGGTCAGGGTGGTTGGAGTCACACCAATAAAGGATTCGTGCTAATTTTGAGAGATTTAAATAAAGATTCAGATGTTAATGTCCGTTTTTAGACGAAGAGAATGTAAATAAATTTAATGTGATACAGCAATGTAAGACTAGCTTAAACGAAATAGTTCAGTATTATGCGAAAAGAAAAACTAAAAAACAATGATTTCTTTCTATACGAAATTGTGTGAAAAAAAAAAGAAAAGAAATGAACAATAAAAATTATTTTGGTTAAGCAAATTAAAACAAAGAATATTCTGGTCACAAAAGTGTGTATGAGGCAACCTCTTTAGACTTAATTCCATATGTAAGCTTGAAAAAGTTATGGTCCAAAGCAGATATCTAAAGGTATTACACCCCCCCCCCCACCCGAAAGCTAAAAAGCAGGAATTATTACATGAGTAGAGAGATGGGAGAAAGAGAAATATAGCAATACGAAGAGGGCAGGAGGGAGTTAGCAACATGATCAGGTCGGTGAATTATTTTTCTTCTTTTTTTTTTTTTTTAATAAACAATGAAAAAGAAATTTGTTGACGTTTAAAAAAAATAAGACACTAACCTGTAGGGTCGATTGTAATTCCATTGGGGAAGTTAAGATTTTCTGTGATGAGGATTTCCCGCCTTGTGCCTGATCTGGATGCCTTCTCTATCTTAGGAGCACTGCCCCAATCTGTCCAGTAGATGTCGCTGTGTTCATAAAAGGAAACGAGTCCATTAACTTGAGTTGTGCATTTTGTGCAAAGCATGTGAGAGAGGGAAGGAGAGGAGAAGCGTGTTTCAATGTGTTTTATTTTTTACTTATTTATTCTGTTTTATTTATACAGGGTAGCCCCATCAGTGGTATAACATTGTTTTCCAGGGGGCCCTGTGAACATATACAATACATACAAAATAAACATGAATCAACATAAAACATAAACAAGTAACAACAATTTAACATCATAGAGGTCAAGTTCAGTTCTGTAAAAGTGGTATTGGATAAAGTTAGGTAATAAGTAATAGTGCTCAAATATGAAAAGAATGGTTTTAATTTCAGAGACCTTAACATGCAACTTCTTTAGTGAGAAAAGGAATACAAAATGCAATATTGTTGATTTATAAATTTTGTGATTTTTGAGATACAAAGATTCAATTCGATTTTTGTGTCAATCAACTAATTACCAGTATAAAATATATATTATGCTGATATAGACTTAAATCAGAGCTGACATAAATAATATAATCAATGTAACAAACTGAAACTAAGATGGTATCACAAACTAAAATAGTGTGGATGCATTAATAATAGTACATGGGCTAGGGTCGAAAAGCTGCACCCCCCCCCCCCCCCCCTGCGACTCATGTTCATGGGTATCCTCGTGTAGCTATGGGTCTGGTGAATCGGAAAATTGAGTTTAACAGAAAAAAAACTCATTCCCGAGGGACCCCCCATGGAGTTTTTTGACCACGCCCATTTTCCTCACTGAAATGGTTTATATTAAGGGTATGTACAAGAAAACCATGTATAACTTTTCGAGATATCATTTTTATGGAGCAAGTGACCCCTCAAAATGTTGGTCTTGAATAGGGCTACAAGAGGATATAAAGATTTTGACCTCTGGCAGAACGCTTTTTCGGTTAAAATACGAATAACAAAGTTTCAATTACTGTCAACTAAATTTAATAAACATATAGCCAAAGTTAATGTAATAGAGCTCAAGAGAATTTATTCCTCTTTTATTAGACGTATGACACATCTCATAATTATCACGCATGACCGCGCAGTGTTCATTTTTACAAAAACGTTACATGACCATTTTTACCAAAAAGTAGCCATTTCCTGTATATGTCTGCCTACTGTATGACGTGTGCTATGGCATATGTGAAAGCTACAAACAAATAAAGTTATTTTGATTTAGAAATTTGCAAGAACATAATAAACAAGGTGCGATAATTTGTCAGGTCACTCTGATAGCAAACATGACCGGCAATATGTAACACACATATATCTTAGCAACGGTTGCTATGTAACTTATTCTCCCTAGCAACAGGCAATTTAGATCTTGTTTTTTCGGAATAGATTTTAATTAACAGTTTCTGAGAATCAGAATAGTATTCCATTGGGCAGTTCACTCGACTGCACTATAGTTTAGGCTAGTAACGGTTGCTAAGCAACACATTTTTAATATCAATTGGGCATAGCAACTCGATATCTTCTAACTGACTACAACAAAGAATTGAATCAAAGTTACATAACTGTGTTAATTTGACCTTCATGACTATTGAAAATTATATCCATGTAACCATAGGTCTTGTGAATAAACACAAGCACAAGATCACACACACCCACACACACCCACGCCCTCACACCCTCTCACAACTCGCACACACCCTAATAAACACACGCCACATACACACATCATAATTATTTTTTTATTTCGGTCCCATGACTTTTGAAATTAATGTTCATGCAACCATTGGTGCTGGTGAATGACAAAAGAACAAGCACACACACACACACACACTACATACCCTCTCACACTCAACTTTTTACAAACAACACCCCCCCCCACACAACCCAAACACCATATTTTCCCTGAGGTCACCCATTCCCTTCCCTGTCTTGGCACAATGAATGGAAAATGTTAGATTATTTTGGTTCTGCCTCAGTGAGTTAGTGGTATTCAAACTATAGTTAAACCAACTTTTAAGTGCTTTATGAACTACACCATATTAAGCGCCTTGGTAAATGTTTGACATTTATTACAAGCACTTTCGTGCGAAATGTGATCGCGATTAAAAATCTACACGTTAATTTAATTGACTGATAGTTCCGCCCCATGAGGTATGCGTTTTTAAATTAAATGGACATAACAATAATTCGATTGGAAAGTAGTTTAAAATTGACCGGGAAAAATCTATATTAAAATTCCTACCGATTCTAGGGATTGGCAATCACTTGGTCAATCATTGAATTCATACCCCTTTTCAAGGAAAGTCTTTTTTGAAAAAAAAAACCACTGTGCTATCTGCTAATGGCTGAATTATTTTTTTTAATAATTTTTTTTTAAATAAATTTTTTATTTTTAATTTGGTGAGCTCTCATAAATTGCTGAACCCTCCTTGAAATGGCTCCTATTGGCTTATATGACAAATGTCACAGCGACGCACTATATATTAAAAAAATGTGAACATGTCTCAAACTGAATTTTGAAGTTCATTGCTTTGTGGTGAGAAAAAAACTACTCATTCCATGTCCCCATGGCCAATCTACAGGGCTTTTTTTGGACGGACCCAGGGCTCCGCCCTGCATCTTCTGTTCTTTAATCTGAACTTTTTCTACTATTTCCCAATATTCTCAGTCATAATTCAGGTCCCTTTCCACATCTCTGCGCCTCCGTTCCCTTACCCAAACCTCTTGAAAAAGGAAAAAGAAAGCATAACAAATGAATTATTTTTTAAGAAAAAATAAAATGACAATGCATTTTTAAATGTGTTAACCCAAGATCTTGCAATGGGTGATCAGTATTGGAAAAATCACTTACACTTAAGTTATTAAAATTGGTCTGAATTGCATGGGGTATAGTTTAGGGTTCATAATCTTCGATGTGATAATCTTTCTTTAGGTATTGTTCCAAACCGGCCGGTAGATTGATCATAGGCACATGGGAAAAAGGGGGATGCTGCTTTTGCGCAGTCCTCTGCTGTCCCCTATGTAAACTTTTTAAAGTCATTCTGATTTTACAGCTCACTTTCTAAAGCCAGTCCTTTCACTGAGATAGACTTTCATTAGTTTACTACCAGGGTCAGATCTCTGCAATCATCTGTATTGACAAATTTCTTAAAGTATGTCACAAAATTTCTCAAAAGCATTACACCTCTTATCCCCATTTCGGCTTTCAGATCTTGTTCTATTGCCCAGTTTACGTCCATCTATTTGTCTAGAGGTACATTGGTGCGAGCTTCCATATTCTTGCTGAAAGTTTAACAGTGACGCACATGCTGTTCCTGGGGGGAAACCTTCTGCATGAAGGCTGTGTTGCCAGCAATTTTTTGTTTTTCTTCTGTAATACTTGTCCACCACATATTTATTCAGCTTTCTTGTTCCCATACAATCTGTTGATTACATCTGTCCAATTTCATAGTCAACATGCCAGCTCCTCCATCATTGCTATAATACACCTTGAATTACCCTGTATGATCTTCAATCCTCGGACACTCCATATTCCCTTTAATGCACGTTGTGCTATTACAGCTTGTAAATGCATTCAAGACTAAATAAGGCAGACTAGTAAAACAAGTACAAAAGGACATGGCTAGGGTTGTTAAGATCATCAACACCTTTCTTGTCTCTGTCGGTCTCGAACAGATCATGTTGATCCCTTCTAAAGATCTTTCTGGAGACATAGTATAATGAAACAGGATGAAAAAGATGTCGGAATCGGGCTCCTCAACCCTAACACTTGGAATCCACACTTTTATCGTACAAGATGTACAGCAACGTGGCGAGCAATCTTTCTTCCTGTGTAGAATGCAAGCATTAGTTCGACACAAGTTTTTTCGCATCAGGCGTTAGTTTGTACAGACCAATTTGTTTCGATGATGATAACTTCATGAGGTGCCATAGTTTTCTGCTGAGGTTACAACTGGCTTCAATCTCATAAGTGACGTCTTACAAACCTTGTTGTCATCATTGCTTCAAGTCCTAGGCATCTTTGTCCTTCAATCAACTCAAATTTGGTCACTGAAACTGTCGCATCCTCTCTACACCTTCACGCGGCTGTCTCTTGTAGATGTCAGTATTAAAGCACCAGTCTGTTGATTGGAAGGGGCAGAAGATGATACTATCTTTTTGGCAAATATCCCAAAGGTGGCTGGGATTCAAAGTAAAGTGTCGATACAGCATTGCTGATCTTCAGTGAACTTAGCCTCGCAGGGCTTATCAGGTTAACTTGCATCATGAAGGAAGAGAAACATTTGGAATTTGTCTTTTTGGCAAGAAAATCAAATCTGTTAAAGACTGTGGATGATGCAAAGTTCCTGATCCCAGTTTAGGCCTAATGTCCACTGAAGACGCGTTAATGCTGTATTCCAATATTCTAGCGAGAAATTCAGCCACCTTCAAGGAATTCCAACTAAGCATCTCTGCCCCTTCAGTCAATTAGTACTGACATGTACAAGAGCGACTCGTTGAAGGGCGCAGAGAAGATACGACAATTAGGCGTCAGTGACAAACTTGGTTTGGGTGAAACAAAGAGGCTAAACAATGAGAAACAGTTTCTTACGATAATGACAACAAGGTGCAATTCCTAAGACTTCTCTAATAAGATTGAAGCCGTTGTACTCTGTCAGGTCATGAAGTTATCATTGCGACAAATTGGTCTTTCCACTAACTCCTGATGGAAAAGAGAACTTGTGTTGAACTAGATGTGTTGCATTCTACATGAAGAAACTTACTCCCGTGTAGTGATGTACATCTTGTACGCTAAGAAGCGCAGATTAAGGTTTGTTAGGGTGAGGATCCCGGATCCTGACATATTCTTTATCCTCCTTCATTATGCTACGTCGTTAGAAGAGTCTTAGAAGGGATCTACCAGACCAGTAAAGGCAAGAAGGTGTTGTATTTATGTTACCACCCTAGCCATGTCCCTTGTACATCTTGTTACAGGTGTGCCTTATTAGTCTTGAATGTATAGGCTGTAATAGCACAAGAGCATTAAAGGGAAATTTGAATGCCCGAAGAATCAAGATCATACAGGGTAATTCAAGGTGTATATCAACATGATGGAGGAGCTTGGGCAGTTGACTATGAAACGACAGATGTAATAAACATATTGTATGGGAACAAGAATATCGTGAACCTGAATAATGTAGTGGTGGACCAGTATTACAAAAGAAAGAAAATACTTTGCTTTGGCAACACAGCCTTCATGCAGAAGCGTCCCAGAACAGCATGTGCGTTACTGTTAACTTTCAGGCAAAAATCTGGAAGCTTGCACAAATTTACCTGCATCAGAACTTTCTAGACAAATAGATAAACGTGGCTGGGCAACAGAAACAAGATTTTAAATCCGAAATGGAGGATAAGAAGTGTAATGCTTGAGAAATGTGTGGACATACTTCATGAAATTGTCAACACACATGATGCAGAGTCCGACCCTGATAGTGAACTCAATGAAAGTGATCTCAGTGAAGGACTGGCTTTAGAAAAATGACTGTGAAAATCAGAATGATTTAAAAAGTTTAACATAGACAGCAGAGCACTGCAAAAGCATCACTACCCTTTCCATGTACCTATGATCAATCTACAGGCCGGTTGAAACAATAACCAAAAAAAAGAGAGAAAGATATGAACCTTAACTATACCCGATGCAAATTACGGACCAATTAATAATTTAAATGTAAATATTTTCCAATATCTTGATCACCATTGCAAGATCTGGGGTTAACACATTAAAAATATGCATTGTCATTTTGTTGTCTCAAATAATTCATTTGTTATGCTTTCTTTTTCCTTTTCATGAGGTTTGGTTAAGGGAAGGAGGCAGAGATGTGAAAAGGGGTGACTGAATTATGACTGAGAGATATTGGGAAACAGAGGAGAAACGATTAAAGATCAGAAGATGCGGTGAAGCCCTGTGGTCGGTTTCAAAAAGCCCTGTAGATTGACCATGGGACATGAAGAGTTTAGTGCCACAAAGCAATGAACTTGAAATCAGTATGAGGCATGTTCACAGTTTTGTTATATAGTAAAGCGATATGACATTTGTCATTAGCCAATAGGAAGCATTTCTAAGCGGGTTCATCAATTTATGAGAGCTCGCCAATAGAAATCAAAAAATTTTTTTTTTTTTAAAATCAGTTAATTGATTTAACGTGTAGATTTTACCACTAACTCATGAGCAGAACAAAATAATCTAAACATTTTCCGTGCGAAGACGGGGAAGGGATATGGGTGACCTCATAAAAATGTGTGTGTGTGGGGGGATTGTTGTTAAAAGTTGAGTTGAGAGGGTGTGAGTGTGTGTGTGTGTATGTGCTTGTTCTTTGTTCATTTACCAGACCAATTTGCATGAACATAATTTCAAAAGTCATGGCGGGACCGAATAAAAAATAATTATGAGTGTGTGTATGTGGGTGTGTTATTTAGGTGTGTGCGAGTGTGAGAGGGTGTGAGGGCGTGGTGTGTGTGGGTGTGGTGATATTGTGCTTGTGTTTATTCACAAGACCTATGGTTACATGATATAATTTTTCAAAAGTCATGGAGGTCAAATTAACACAGTTATTGTAACTTGATTCAATTCTTTGTGTAGTCAGTTAGAAGATATCGAGTTGCTATGCCCAATTGATATTAAAAATGTGTTGCTTAGCAACCGTTACTAGCCTAAACTATAGTGCAGTGGATGAACTGCCCAATGGAATACTATTCTGATTCTCAGAAACTGTCTAATAAATCTATTCCGAAATAACAAGATCTAAATAGCTGTTGCTAGGGAGAATAAGTTACATAGCAACCGTTGCTAAGATATATTGGTTACATATTGCAGTCATGTGTGCCATCAGAGTGACTGACGAATTATTGCACCTTGTTTATTATGTTCTTACAAATTTCTAAATCAAAATAAACTTTATTTGTTTGTAGCTTTCACATATGACATAGCACACGTCGTACAATAGGCAGACAATATACAGAAATGGCTACTTTTTGGTAAAAATGGTCATGTAACGTTTTGTAAAAATGAACACTGCGCAGTCATGTGTGATAATTATAGATGTGTTATACGTCAAATAAAAGAGGAATAAATTCTCTTGAGCTCTATTACATAACTTTGGCTATATGTTTTATTAAATTAGTTGACAGTAATTAAAACTTGTTATTTGTATTTTAACCGAAAAGCGTTCTGCCAGAGGTCAATTTTTGTCCTTTTGACCTCTCGTGACATTACGTTACATTAAATTGCAAAATCTTTATATCTCCTTGTAGCCCTATTCAAGAGACCAACATTTTGAGGGGTCACTTGCTCCATAAAAATGATATCTCGAAAGTTATACATGTTTCTTGTAATACACTTAATATAAACCATTTCAGTAGAAAAATGGGCGTGGTCAAAAAACTCCATGGGGGTCCCTCTTGGAATGAGTTTTTTCTGTTAAACTCAATTTTCCGATTCACCAGACCATAGCTACACAGAGGATACCCATGAACTGAGTCGCAGGGGGGGGGTGCAGCTTTTCGACCCTAGCCCATGTACTATAAAGGTAGTGTCAGCCTTTTGCAGGCAAAAATATTAAATTTCTAGTTTTGAGAGGAATATAGTAGTATTACCAATGACTATCTTCCCACAACATGATTAAGCTCAAATGTGTATGTTTGTCATTTATATTGATTATCAAATTCATTCCTTATTTTTTCGAACCTCGAAAAATATACCGTACGGTGCGAACCACTGACCGTTAGCGCAGAGAGTAATGCACGCTGATGCGCCGTGTGTATATTGCTGTGTGTGGTCCGTTCTGTACGCGCTGTAATATCAAACGATGTTGATTGAGAGCTGGTCTTAAGATTGCGTAGTCAGATTTTCGTTTCATATTACTGATCTAGGCAACCTATGACAGTAAGATTAAATAGACAGTATAGGTTGATCATATTCTAAAGTTATGCCAATTTGCATTAGTTTTCGCAATTTGTGAAAAAGGCTGACACTACCTTTAATGTATACAAAATTTCCCTGCCCCCCCCCTCTCTCTCTCTCTCTCTCTTACCCATTGAGCTATATGAATAAAAGAAAGCCGTTACTGAGCTCAAATTTCGATTTTCAATTCAATCAATAATTATACTACTACTACCACTACTTCTACTACTACTACTACTACTACTACTACTACTACTACTACTACTACTACTACTACTACTACTACTTCTACTACTACTACTACTACTACTACTACAACTACTACTACTACTACTGCTACTACTACTACTAGGCGTACTACTACTACGTCTACTACTACTGCGATTATACTAGTTCTCCTACTACTACTGCTACTACTACTACTACTACTACTACTACTACTACTGCTACTACTACTACTACTACTACTACTACTACGTCTACTACTACTACTACTACTACTACAACAACAACGTACTTTCTCTCTCGCATACACCCTATACACACCCACATACTCTTACACACTCAAATGTCTTTCTCCGTATAATACCTTACTCTCCTTATTCCGCCATTCTCTCTCTATCTTACTCCTTTCTATCCTCTCTCTCTCTCTCTCTCTCTCTCTCTCTCTATCGCTCTCGCTTCCTCTTCTCTTCTTTTCCTCTGATTTCTTTTTCATATTCTGTATATCATTACACAGGCTCTACGAGTAGCGTGCTTGATTTAAAACATAATAGAACAAAAACCAGAAGGCATTTTTCCCCATAGCCACATTTTACTATTCATCAAATATATTGACTTTTCAAAAGTAAACAAACTAATACGTCAAATCTGGAAATACATATTTAATTGTCTCCCACATGACACGAAGCTGTTTTCAGCGATGATGCGATTGATTGAACAGGAGTTATTTTGTTATGATATATTTCGTGTCCTGTTTTTATTCATGCTTTGGAATTTAAAATTCATGGAACTTTTCCAACTTGTATGCACGTTACTGAAAATACCTGTATATTTTTGGATATTTCAATATGTAAACGGGCAAAAATAAGAAAAAATTTGCAATGCTCTTAAAAAAAAAAAATATGCATGCATGATGGCTGCAGGATAATAAATGGCAAATACCATACATGTTCAAGAGACCGTTTAATTCATAGATTTTTACAGTTCATTCTAATGCCACATGTTTTGTCATATTTCGCTTCAGGAAGCAAATCAATAACAAATGAGTCATCACGGTATTATCCTTGAGCGACCAATTTATATTATATTATTTATAAACCATTTAAAAGACTTTTAAATGCACAAAATGAGGAGTATTTGGATTACGTTTATAAACCCTATCATTTCAATTAATTTTTTTTTTTTTCATTTCCAACAAAATAATAAAAAATTCATACAAATATCATGCTGGAAATGGAGAGGTACACTGGGTTAATTATGGTCCCCTCATTCAGGCGCGGATCCAAGAAAATCGAATTGAATGCATTTCGGGGGCCCAATTGTCTGGGGACAAAAGCGGCTCTATTATGTTTACGCATGGGCCCGGTAAGTTCATTGTGTGACTCCGGTCTGCGTCGGCTACTGTCATTGATGTTATGCGGCCTTGCCTGACAAAGAAAACACGCGACGTTTTGACCAACTTGAACCGAGTTGACTAAAGTTCGTGTCTGTATCGGTTTTGATGATATGAAGAATATCGTACATCGGAGAAATTATATATTCATTGGTTTGTATTCATGAATTCATGAGATCGATCAAATGCGCAACCATATGGTATGATGACGAGCTCTCACAATAATACTTTCCAATTAAAGTATTATTCACGGTATTCGAATTACATTATTGTGCATTATACATGGTTTCTAACATCCTCTGATTTTGATTAAACAATTGAAAGAAGTCTTCTTTGATGCTATTAAAGATTATTATAGGCAATTTTCACTTCTTATACTAGATCCTTCCTAGTTTCTTCAGCTTAAATATCATTGCAAATAATAATGTGAGTGAATATATAATCCTTTTATTGCAACCATATACATCAAATATATATAAACAAAAATCATTCACGAGTTATAAATTAGATTATATAAATAGTAAATATTGCCTTAAACTTGTGTACTTATTAAACTTAATATTTCCATAGTTTAAAAAAAAAGACAAAAAATAATTTAGATTCATTATGGCTTTTAAAAAAGCATTGAAAAATAACATTACGTTCTGGTAAAAAGCAAAAACGAGAGTATGTAAGATTGAATTTTATAGGAGATGTCATGAGATGTATAATGTGTAAAATGCTTCACTTAAAAAAAGTTTAAGATATGTGCAGTACTAAAGCCGGGATATTGGCACCCTCATCTACGAACCTCCTATTGTGTTTCAAGATTTTCTTGTGATGCCCATCGAGGAAAAGTATACATTTATCTAATTGTCAATAATTTCATGATAAGGAAAAGCAAACCCACCTAACAATCAATGATTTCGTTTTCTCCCGATAAATGTGGACGTGAGAGGTAAACAATTTGGTGATAATTTCTTCGTCAATATATATTATATTATATCAATATCTTTCACGTTGATAAATATTTATAAAATTCAAGTTAATTACAAAAATTATATCAATAGATGAATGTTAGAACCCACATTCATTGACCAATGATTGTGTGTTTGATAAACATGGTAACGTTCAAACCCAAACTAATTGACCGATGGTCGTGTGTTTTTATTATGTGCGGTAACGTTCAAACCCAAGCTAATTGACCAATGATCGTGTGTTAGATAGACGTGGTAACGTTGATTGTGGTCTTTGGGTTGTCCTAGTCAACCTAGTCGAAGTCCTTCTCTTGAAGGTTCCAGTTACACGACAATCTACTTGTCCTCTCTGTGTTGGTGTCTCAAGTCGTCCCACACCGGGCTCATAGTTTGCCGCCATCCAGTCCGTCGCCGTGAAGGTATACCCATCCAGGTCATCAGCCTTGGAATCGTCTGACGTTAACTTCCTCATCTCTGCTCTGATGTCTTTGAGGTGTTCGGTCACTGTTTCCTTGACGGCGAGAATGTCGGCAGGGTTACCTGTCTTTAAAAGCTCGCTCGCGTAACCATCCAGTTTCTCGGCCCGCGAGCGGACTCGTCTGATCCCAGACAGGACGGTAGCAACCTTCCGACCAGACGCCTTCTCGATGTCTTGAATACGGGCGTTCAGATCGACACGCTTAGCTTCGATCTTGGCGTAGAGGGATTCCACTTCGCTTTGAGCTGATTCGTTGATCTTTGCTTTTAGTTCTTGAGCTTTGTCGGCGCACCTCTGGAGACGTTGCTGGTAGGAGTTCGCGACGCGATCAAAATGGTTTGGATCGATCTTGCTGAGTAGCTGTTTCAAGTCCCTTACCAACTCCCCTTCGACATCGCTAATCCCAATGCATTCATGTTCGTTCAGTTCACTAGGATGTTCTTCTACGGCACATTGTGGACATACCGGCTGATGGCATGGGCGACAGAACATGGTGAATGCTAAACCATGTGTCTCACATCTTCTCTCCAATAGCCCAATCTCACGCACATTGTCTCCTTCATCCACGGGCACGCCGTTCTGAAAGTCCAGCACGCCTATGATCCGATGGCTTCTCGTCATCTTAAGAAGCTTATGGGCATTCACACACGTATCGCAGATGAGCAGCTCACAATCAACGCAGTAGGACTTGGCCAGGCAGACAGCGCCGAGCTCTTTGCAGGAGCCACACTGACAACCGCTGTCTTGGATCTTTGTCTCGATTCTCTCTCGAACCTTAGCTTCGTTAACTCTCCTGGTGGCACTGAGGTTTGGCAGCAATGAACCAATCCCTCTGGACACGCTGGTGACCTCACGACAGAGTGGACAGGAGACCTTTTGGTTGCGGACACAGTGCTCCAAACAACGCGTGCAGAATGAGTGAAAGCACTTTAGGTATTTTGCCTTCGTGAGTTTATCCATGCACACGGCACAGTTCGTATCATCTAGCTCTTTCTCAGAGACATCGGCCATCTTCTTTTATGCTCTTATAACTTTGATATATGAAGAGTCATCAAAGGCAGTTCTGTCTGTTCTGTTATTATGTCGATACTGATGTAGAGTGCATGAAGTCTCTGTTAATTTGCAGATGTAAATCAGTCCGGATGATGCAGTCTTGTAGGGAAAGTTATGATGGTATTTACTCTTGAGATGACCTAGCATCTTTACATGAATTAGTCAAGTATTTCACTTTTTTCGCTTATGTAATGTCCGTCACAAACATGTCAACTACATCAGATCCATACAGAATTCACCAAGACAGGAAAGATAACTGAGACGTCTTCGGACAAATTAGATGGCTCAGTGGCATGTGTCGGACATCCAGTTTAAAAGTTTCCTCCGGGCAAAACAATAACTCATAAGGTATGCATCGTGTTTCCATTCCTGTATATATTTATCTTGCATTTAATGCAGTTTATAGATTTGCATGCTGGTATTTGCAATATGAATACAAGCTCTGACACGTCTTCCAAACTGAGTACCGTCAAATAGCACTGAAACAATAACAAATGGACTGGTGACTATACCACGCAATGCTGAACGAAAATAATAGATTTCCCTATTGTTATCACACCCATTTCATTCCATATTGCCATTTTTATCGTGTTTATTCATAATGAACAATTATGCTAAATCAATAATCATATTTTGTTTTATCTTACGTCTCTGATTTCACATTCTATTCCGCCTACCATATGTGTGTGTCTTTCAATCAAGGCCGTTTTTTTACGACTGTTGTAGTCTTGCATCAAGACCACGGTGTATTTCTAACCACCAATATTACATAAAACAAACAATGTGAGCTGATATTGTAATTGATATTAACGTCTGTCTCTGTACCTGGTCCGCCAATCGTAAGTGGTTAGGCAAGTCAATGCTCTGTTTATTTCACAGTGACATTATCTTTACTTGTTCGCTTGTTTCTGTTTTGTGTTGTTGTTTTGGTTTGTTTTGTTTTGTTTTGTCTTTGCTGGGTTTGTTTGTTTTTAAGTGAAAATTATATTGATCGTTTTTCAGTTGATTGAACTAGGAGGCTCAACGAAATACAAACGTGTGTTTTTTTGTTTTTTGTTTTGTTTTTGTTTTTTTGGTGTTTTTTTTTAAATGTATATAATTCCATTTATTTATTAATAGAATGATGTACTATGCTAATCATATTTTATCAATAAATGAAACGTCATTCCTTTTGTAACTTTTCATGCTTTCTAAAATGTCATTTTGTTTTTGATTTGTCCTAGCTCAGTCATGTCCTAAACAAAACACAGGTAACCTTTACAAAATACCTTGAAAAATGGCCTACTTGATACAATCTTTGAATATGTTCTATTCTATATCATGAAGAGTTGTTTGGGGGTTTTAATCTGTGTGGCACGTTTATTTAATCATTAAATCGACTTGAGAAAGAATAGTGTGCAAACACATCTGGTATGTAATCATATTAATTTACGGTGAATATTCATTCAGCGGTTGGATTCACTCAGATACGCTCCATTGCTTCTCTATAGAAATGGAAAAACGATTTAAACTCAAAATAAGGTCATTGCTTCCCTGGCCGTCGTGTTTACACTACATTAAAGGGGAAGTTCACCATGGGTTTAAATTCGATTCTAAAAATGAAGAAAAATAAAAGAAAAATGTGAGTGAAGGTTTGAAGAAAATCGACCAAAAAATAACGAAGTTATGGATGTTTAAAATTTTGGATCTGTGACGTCATATGCAAGCTGGTCTCCTATGTGTTATGTAATGTAAATTCCATAAAACGTCATTTTCTCAAAAAAAATATTATTTATTTCACCTGGGTGGTTGATATATCATCAAAAATATGTTAATATACATGCATCTACCAATTCAACCCATTCCTTTATCAAGAACCATGAAAAAAAAGACAAATTTATGGAATTTAAATACACAACATAATGGGAGAGCTGCTCGCACGTGACGTCACATAATCAGAACTCTGAATATTCATAACTTTACTATTTTTTGGTCGATTTTCTTCAAACGTTCACTCATATTTTTATTTTATTTTTTTGTATTTTTTAGAACAAATAAATTTCCAGGGTAGATTCCCCTTTAATATTCATTGAGTGCAGCATTGTTTACATTTAATTCACTTCGTAATTCAGCAGCTTAATCGAACAGGGGACTTCTAAGGTAGGCCTTCAGCGGTTCTTCGACAATTTCCCCCGTCCAATCTACCCCTAACTCTAAATCTAACCCTATCCCTATTTCTGGGCGTAGTTTTCCGAGGGGTTTTTCCTTCGGTAGTTGTCCTGATACGGCCTACAACTTGTAGTTATTCACGTTTGTGTTCATATGCGATATTTTGAGGAGATGTGTTTTATTAAAACTGAATAGTCATATGAATGTCGATCAGGGGGGCATTTCATCAAAGGACTTGTCGGATATTTTATCCGACAATTTTGCTCTCAGCCAATCAGATGCAAGCATTTCAGTAGCTTATAACAGTTTGTCGGATAAAACGTCCGACAAGTCCTTTGATGAAATGCCCCCCAGGGGTAGTAGCGAAATAGGTTCTGCAGTTGGTGTTCTTAGGTTCGAGACCGAGTCAGTACGGTATATTTCGCTAGGGTATAAGACAGCGACAATATCCCTCCCACGGACTTAGAGCAAAGTCAATAACACGGAAATTGTTGCCTCATTTCTGAACTAATCTGTCATATTCACAAATCAACCCTGAATATGAGTCTCATCATTATTAATCGGTTTTATTTTACAAAGGATAATTGTGCGCAGTTCGTCGTGGAGATGATATCCACAGTTGCGCCAAATTTAGAACGGTTAGAGTGTTGAAAGTTTTATTATGAAACAAAATGAGGTAACGTTAGATGATAAAGTAAAAGGTTATTGTTCTGATATATAGTAACATATTTTCACATCAATGTAAAGATTGGATCAATTTCAATTAATTTCAAAAATCGATCCATGCAATAATAATGCAATAAAATAAATTAATTCCAATTTTTATGTTTCAAGAGCAAACGATGATTCTTTCACTTACCCAGTTTGAATGTCCACTGTTATTCCTCTAGGCTCGTTCAAACTATTCTGAATAATTGTTTGTCGACCACTACCATCTAAATTGGCAACCTCAATGACGTCACGATCTTCATCCGTCCAAAAGATACGTCTCCTTGCCGTATCAATGGCAATACCAACATGAACTGTAAATGGTTGTAAAAAAGAATGGCAATATCAGGGCACACGTTGAAGAAATGAAATATTAGATTTTGGTACACCCTGAACAATAGTTCCAATGACAATCGCATTGTTTTGTTCTGTGCCATGTACCTGTGTCTATGTTACGCTTCTTTAAATACACATATTTCGCTCGATAAAGATGAAACAATAATTGTTTCATCTTTAAGAAGATGGAGATAATTATTATCTTCCTCCTGTGTATACTAGGCTTGTGTTTTCTTCTGATAACAAAACGGCATTATGGTATGTATGGTACCGGCTTTCTTCAACCTCTATTGCCCATATATCAGGATGAGGATAAAATCAGTACATCCCAGTGAGTGCAGTATTATTTAATTAGGCCTACTAAAAATGACTATGTCAGTTTGAGACTTAGGCCTACCATGGAGTTATTAAGTTTCAAACTTTACAACTCCATGCAAATTGTATAACTAAACGGGGCTATCAATTAAGTTGTAGATCTCGGGGGAAAAAAAGTACCGGAGACGTTTTCGCAACGAAAAAAAAATTGATCGGAGACGTCTCCGCGATGGAAAAAAGTATCGGAGTCGCAGAGACGTCTCCCCGAAGTGAGATAATCATACCACCATTAGTTAAAATTTAAGTTATAATCAACTTTCTATCTTCAATTTTATCAGCCCATACCATTGTTATCGAAGACGATTGTCTGTTTAAAGCTCCCATCAATCGCTGCCTTTGTGATGCTCCCATACGTCAGATCCGTCCAATACACATGTTTGAGTACGGGGTCATAGGTCACGGCGACCGGATACTCCAGATCATCTAAGGGTAATGCCTTTACACCTTGTTCAGGGGTGCCACCAAGCCCCGTGTCCGTGTCAGAGGTATCCATCACGATCGGAACTTGAAAGATTTTCTTCTGGGCGCTGTCAACCACCAAGACGAAGTCGTCCTCGTATGGAGCTTTACACGAACAAAAATGGAAAATGATAATAATTATTATTATGATAAATCAATATAGATTTATTAAGGTGTTTTGAACTCAGAGTATTAATCAAGCCTTAAAACATAAAATTATTGGCCTTTAAGGATTCGATTCAAATCCGAAACACGTAAATTGAATTGCCTCCAATACAAAAAGCCTCAAAGAACTCGACCAATGTAATGAACCGAAAACGTAATGTTTCATGCCATATTCATAATTATTATAGCTTATTTAAGTCAAAGCAATTTACACGATCGTTCCTATGATAGTAAATGTGACTATTGTAAAGCTCATTTCAGCTGGGTTTTCTTTTCTTCGAAGTAGCCTACCTTATGGGTGTAATTACCGTAAAACTCACTATGAACGCCTAGGTAACAGCTTTGCCCACATATATACTTTCAGCCAATGGTAAGTGACCATTTATCCAGTAGGTAGGCATATTAGCCAATCATAAACCTCCTATTACAGGCATAAAACGGTCTCATCCTGATTGGTTGATAGTTCGAGGCTACGATCGAATACTGACTTCTCATTGGTCCAAACTTTTATACTCACTCGATTCACAATTCTTTCCATTGAGTGTGTACCCTGATGAACAACCACACACAGATCCCCCGTAACTGAGTGGAAAACACAGTTCAGCGCATCCATCGTTGTTCGTTGTGCATGGACCTGTAATATATTTGAACATATTTGAAAGATTATTTGATTTGTATGTCAAGATTAGGTATAACCATTATTCATATAAGCTTGACAGGATAACCCATAAAAGCACGTCTGGAGCTTTTTTTCCAATGGGGTCCCAACATAACCATGATAACAAATTACATTACAATCACGAGATTCTCAATTACAGTCAACAATAACACATGAAAATGACAGTAACCCACATAAAAAGTTCCATGATAACGGTAAAGACAGTTACTGGAATCTGTCAAGAATATGCAGACAGATTTGCATTCCGCGGCCTGCCTTGCCCTAATGGAGAGACCTGTATGGCTCTCTACGGTATTTTTTTTTTTAAAGGTACAGTCGGGGGGGGGGGGGAATAAATCAGGTTTGAAATCTTTTCAAATATTATGTATGGTATTAAAGTCAATATATTGTTCTTGCTGATGCAATTTATTTCATATAATGTGCTTTTGTAGAACAAAAGTTATGCTAATTTTTGTGTGAAGACAAGAGAATTGTTTTTTTTTTTACGTTCATTTTGGCGGCTATGTAAGAAACCTATACAAAGGCATGGCACGACCAGCGCAAAATAAATTTTTATTGATTGCAGAAAACTAATCATATCTCAAGATCTTCAACATCAAATGAGATGGGGAAAAAATGCAGAAGAAAGCTTATTTTTCCTGCTTTATGAAAATACCAAGCATTGCAAGATTGTGACTAATCTTCATACAATATTAGAAAAATGTTTCCCAACTGTACCGTTTTATTTGATACAGATTGTATATAGGCGGTCGCTATAAAGACAGGCTACTATGCAAGAGTACTTACTGCTTATAATTGGTTGTGTTTCTTCATCATCGGCCGTGATACCGAGTGCGTAAGTGTTATGGTCAATGACCTCGTATTCGACTGACTGGTTGCTCTGAAGCGGGTTACTTATCGTTGTGATATGACCTCCAGGTTCTCCTGCTGTCCAACTCGTAACGAAAAGATGGTCCTGAAAAAAATATATATTATTCGTTAAGTATTATGTACAATGTGGGCTTTTCTCTGAAATTTTTCTTATTTCAAAAATGTATTTACTATAATTTAAGGCAAGGGGTTAAATACTTTTGTCGTAAACTTGTCAATGAAGAAGCAAATGTATTAAAATGCCAACAATTGAAGGTTATTTCCAGAACGTAATTTGTGAAATATTCATATTAAAGCAAAATATTACTATTTCCCGAAATATACTGATTTATAATTATCATTGTCAGTACGTTACATAGCGACATATGATTGTCGATTTCCACTTGCATGACTTTCTGACTATGGCAATCAGTTAAGTTCAATTCATTTTATTCTATTCATTTCTAAAAAAATATATATATATACATGTATATAAGGACAGTTGTATGTGACAAAAGAACATACAAATTTGCAAATCGGTTGCAGGGAATGAATCAATTAATCATGAATAAATGAATGAGTTTCTCACCCTCACGAGTACCATATCAAAGAAATCACCCCCAAAATGATAGTGGACGAGCTGTCTATTTGTACCGTCAAAGTTGACTGAGGCGATGTTATCACTTCCACGGTCAGCAAAATATATTCTGCAAAAATAGGCAGTGACAAGAATTAGTATTATCTAATAAACGTATGGCATCTTAGTGTTCAAATCCAGTTTTGTATTCATGGAATTTATCCCTATCATGCCTATGATATGCAATGTAGTATTGTGTGTTTCATAATACAGTTATGCGGCGGTCACAACTCGCCGTACCTTCGAGTGCAACTCCCTACGATGGATTTCGTAGAAATTCGTGCAGCGGAGTACCTTGCAAGTACAATGCATGTACGACGTACAGGAGGTTTTTACAATACCCTTACTACAGAAACGCAGAATCGCAGAAGTTGACCCAGGACCTGTGCGTGCATTGTACATGCAACGCAGGCTACGTTGATGGCAGTGCCCCGTAGCCTACGACGAGTTGTGACCGACGCATTACGAATGATACTGAGAAAAGTCAAGAAGACTAATTTACGGGCTCCTTATAATATCTAATATTTTATCTTCATCAACACTTTTCATATTTGTCCAAGTCTTTGAAGATTTCCAGTGCATTACTCACCTGATATTACCCCCACCAATTATAGTCCTATAGGTCTACATAAATGACAATCACTCTTTGCTGAGCGTACATACTATGATATTCGAGGACGGAGAAACATGGAGAAAATCAATAATGTTGATTTGGTCCCCAATCCACGGCATATTTTGCACTCCTTCCTTGCTGTTACAAAATAATCTCAATATGCTCCAAAAATTTTAATGTAGGGAACTTAACTTTAATGAATCTAAAGTATGATGTTACCAATGTTACCATGGTTACCGTTATATGCATAACTTTTGAGGGATGAACATTCACTGAATTCCGTTTTAAACTAGTATCTGTAATGTAGAAAAGTAGACCTACGTTCCTTCATCTGAAAAAACTCATGGATTCAAAAAGTAGAGAGCTTAGACAACTCACATGCTCATATCGAAGTCGATGGCGAGACCATTAGGAAACTGAATATTTTGATTCACGATTGTCGTTCTGTCTGTTCCATCTAGATTAGCTCGTTCAATGCTTGGTAGTCCGCCATAATCAGCCCAAAACATTAATCTATACCATGATAGAATCAATGATGAATTAAAATGTCATTGTGGTTAACAATACAATTAAAGGAATTTCTATAAGAATTAATTGATAAGAATGAATCATCTTGAACAAATATGATATACACAATGTATATTCAGGCAATTCTCTATACTTTCTTAAGTTATCAATTATGGTGTCATACCAAATTTGCTGACAAGTTTCAACAAAACTGCAATAAATATTTTTCTTTAAATTTTTTTTCACTCTCTTCCCCCTTTTTTCTTAGATTTTTGTGTTTGTTATTAATAATGGAGATTTTTCTTCCGGAAAGTTTTAAAAATTATTTTAAATTAAATAATTTAAAAAAAATTGAGAATTGTAGATTCTCGTTTCGAGAGACGTGGACATTTCCCCCTCCAAATCACAATCCTTCTGCTATGCATGAGAAAATTTGTATTATGTTTGTTTGCAGAAGTCGTGAAAACTCACGGGGATAAAAGATGAAAACGTAATTTTCCATATTGTTTTGTTATCACAACTAAAGACAGACATGAACACGCCCCAGTATACGACGCGCACCCCTCATCCCTAATTATTTGGTAGTCTTCACCGCCCCCTGTTTTTTAGCCACACCCAAGTCAACTTGCCCCTCTTCGGGATGAAGAGCTATACTCCTGGGTTCACCAACATCATACAGGACCATTACAGCTCTCATTGTACCATCATACTGGTAGTATACACCATTGGCGGCGACGGGGGGACGTGTCCCCCCCCCCTCGATTTTTTCTGGGGGTCGTTCCCCCCCCCCCTCGATTTTTAAAGCTCAACATATGTTTATGTAGTGATTAGCTTGTGAAGCTAATAAAGAGGTAAAACGTACATCAAATATAATGCTAAATGTTATTATAAGGCAAAATTTTCGGCTCGCGATTCGCGCTCGCAAACATTTTCATTAGTTTCTGCATAATGTGCGAAGTATGCGAATTTTTAGTGTATTATTTTTCACTTTCGGGTGCTTCCGCCCCCCCCCCCCCATCCGTGACCATGAAATCGCCGCGCCTTGGCTATAACCCTGTTTGTCTGTTGGGGTTTATTAGCCACACCCAAATTAACTTACCCCTCTTCGGGGTGCAGAGCTATACTCCTAGGTTTACCCATATCATCCTGTACCATTACAGCTCGCATTGTACCATCATATTGGTATTCTACACCCCCGGTGTTAGCCACACCCAAATTAACTTACCCCTCTTCGGGATGCAGAGCTATACTCCTAGGTTTACCCACATCATCCTGTACCATTACAGCCCGCATTGTACCATCATATTGGTAGTCTACACCCCTGGTGTTAGCCACGCCCAAATTAACTTACCCATCTTCGGGATGCAGAGCTATACTCCTGGGTTTACCCACATCATCTTGGACCATTACAGCTCGCATTGTACCATCATATTGGTAGTCTACACCCCATGTGTTAGCTTCACCCAAATCAACTTACCCCTCTTCGGGATGAAGAGCTATACTTCTGGGTTTACTCACATCATCCTGTACCAGTACAGCTCGCATTGTACCATCATATTGGTAGTCTACACCCCGTGTGTTAGCTTCACCCAAATTAACTTACCCCTCTTCGGGATGAAGAGCTATACTTCTGGGTTTACTCACATCATCCTGTACCAGTACAGCTCGCATTGTACCATCATACTGGTAGTATACAACCCTGTTTGTTGGGGGTTTTTTTAGCCACGCCCAAATTGACTTACCCCTCTGCAGGATGGAGAGCTATACTCCTGGGTTTACCAACATCATCTTGGACCAGTACAGCTCGCATTGTTCCATCGTATCTCGAGACAGCTATCTGTCTGAAGGACTGGTCGGCTGTGTATAGATTCTTGGCCACCCAATCTACTGCCATGTCTAAATAATGAAATGGTAGACTGATATAAATGATTCATATTGATGATACTGATAATGATAATAATAATAATTTTGAATAGATACAGTTATTTGTCTGGTAGATTGATCATCTGTATACATTGGCTCAGTGGCCGGGCTACCATTCTTCTAAGCTAATAATGTCTTCTCTCTATAATTAGATGGATGATAAATAAAGAGCAAAAGGCAAATGCTATGTTTTTACATAAATGATTGAGATGGTTTTCAGCAGGCGCTTCTCCGCTCAAATGATTTCAATGGATAGATGATTAAGAATAGGACTTAAGGTTATTTTATCAAGAAAAAAAAAATCAGCTCGTATAGAATAGAAACAGATGCGAATGCATGCGAATTCGACCATATTTATTTTGACATTACGTCATGATGGCCACCCCTTTTTTTTACAATTTCGGAAGCCCTTGTTTTCAGGTTGTACTATACGATTTTTCGTCCTACATCCCCTGAGATAAAAGAATTTATATTTATACCCTTATCGGAAGTTCATAAAAAATATGATATTGAATCAGAAATTTAATATTAGACGTTCTGTTAAGAACTATGCGTACCTTCAACACTACCGAACCCATATAGTACCCTGTCCCCATTACCAGGGGGTCGAGTCTCTGTATTATATGATCGTATCTCCAAAGTACTGATGTCTGAATAAAAGAGAACGTTCTCTCTTTTATCTGCAGCCACCGCCACTCCATAGTTCAGATTCGTTATGAAGCAATCTGGTGAGAGAGTTTGGTAAACCGTGGGATGTTAGAACAGACTAATATTGCATAATGCATATTTATAATTCATATTATTTCACTTTCTACAACAATACATTATTATTCTAAAATTATGATTAAACGGCTGGAATTTTTAGAATTATACATGACTGTATTTGTGATATATTATAGCCTTTAGTTGACTCTTTTCAAAGACTCTAAATATAAAGAAATTTTGAATGCGTCAGCTCAAAAAAACAAACAGAAAATAAAGACATTGAATTATAATTGTTAAACCGAAAAGCATGATGTATTAAATATATCTCACCTTGATCACTTAAGCCAGAGACTTCTGTTTGGTTGTATTGGAAAGAGCATATTCTATTCACTCGAGCTTCGTATACCAGCCCATCTGCAAAATAAAGTAATGTAGAGCCTGGTCAGTTAAGAGTGAGCACTGGGGTGAACATTTTATATTAAGATTTAGGGGATGAAAGTATTTTCAGGATTTAGACTAACATCTCAAGTTGTTAAAATATGATTTTCAGAGACATGCAATGATGAGAAGCCCTTGAAATATATTATTTTTCTACAGGGGTGCCTAAAAATAATGTCACGGACGGACATTTTTCAGTAAAAGTAAAATAAGTCTCAGTTCAGTATCTACACAACTTTTTCATTTTTTTCTTTACTGATACAGAGAGGTTGAAAGTATTTTTAAACAAAACAAGAAAACAATAGAAATTATAAACTGGGGAAATAATTCTGTGCGATAAATTTAAACACTTTAGCAAAAGAGTATTTTTTCCCTTTGTTATTGCTTGTTTGAAATTAAAATCATGCAAAGCTATCTCCCCATTATAAGACCTTTGCTATGTATGAATTATACTTTTATCAATTGTGATGAATTTATTTCATATGAATTTGAAATTTTGTCCGTCCGTGACATTTTTTGTCACGGACGGACAAATCAGTACTTAAATGCAATATGCTGCACTGGTTTTTGGTGAAATTAATTATTTTCAATTACTCCAGTATTATCTTGAATTAAACCCTTAATTTCATTCAAATTAGATAGCATGAGATCACAATCATGTAGCCTACATTACCCCCCCCCCCCCAATTAACACCAAAATTCTCTATAATAACACACAAATACATGTACATGTACATGTATGCAGGCGCAAATCCAGGGGACCCCTAGATCCGTGTTTGACTTTAAAATCTTAATTCTGATTGGTTGTTGAATATTGTATTACCGTGGAATTTTAATATTCTTTGACGGAAAAGTTGATTTCTGCAACAGTTTCCCTATGATGTCCGTCCGTGACAAAATGTTTTTAGCCGTCAATCAAAAGCTGGAGCTTTTATCTAAATTATTTTTACATGGCAGCGAAGTAAAATTACTTGGCTATTGTATGATATGTTATTTGTTTATCATTGGCAATTATTTTAGATAGAAATGCCAAAAGAGTCATGAGAAGTCGCGAAACCCATTTCTATCTCGTCCGTCCGTGACATTGAACATTAAAGGATTCTATTCTTAGCAAGTATCCATGGCAACAAAATTTTGCCATCATTTGGTACATCCAGTGGTACCCTTCACCATCAAATACAGAAAATTTCAATATTTCTCATGATTAACTTTTCACGGGCTGTCAAACTTTGAAAATTTGCAAAATGTCCGTCCGTGACAAACTGACCAGGCTCTGTAACAAAATAAGTGTATCAAATGAATAGTAGATTCCCAAATGTGTTTGCACAAGTAGTCCGATTAAGCTAAATTGAATCTTCCAATTTGTTTATTCTCTAACTTGCTCACATTGTGATTATCCTTAAGGTTGATCGTGGACAAGTCAGCGGACTGTAGGTTACAGGTTCAAATACCTACTACTGTAAAATGTCCCGTCACTGATTTTGCATGACCACATAAATCGAAGCACTATCAAACAGGCCCCATGTGGCCTGAACAGCCCAGGACTCACGTATCGTCTTTTGTCAAAACTAGTCACTTCAGTCATGAAAAAAAAAAAATCATTTATGATCAATTTCTCAAAGCGTCATTCTCTACGAGCAAAATGCAGGTACAATTATTGACCTACTAGAATGGAATGAGAAGTACGAAATTCTCCTACACTTCTCCTTATCACACCATGCCTTTTGTATTCCAGGAGGGCATTTCATCAAAGGACTTGTCGGACATTTTATCCGACAAATTTGCTCTCAGCCAATCAGATGCAATCATTTTAGTAGCTTATTACAATTTGTCAGATAAAACATCCGACAAATGCTTTAATAATAATAATAATAATAATACCGGTTTCTTATAAAGCGCTTTACCTGTTAAGACCAAAGCGCTTACAGTATATTATTACCCCGGTCATTGGATTCATTTTTCGATCCCGCACTTTACAGTGCACAATCTCCACTCCCTGGGGAGCATTCCAGCCGGTCGCCTGTTATGGAGGTGTCACATTTACCGGGTAAATTGAACGGGTTTTCGCCGTTCACCGAAAAACAACAAATTCCAACACGGCAATAGAACGGCACCGGCCACATTACATTTTTCTTAATTTTCACCGGGTCGGTGTCGTTCTATACCGGGTCTGTATCGTTCTATACCGGGTCTATACCAGGTCCTAGCCAGCCTGGTACCGGGCTGACCGTCCTCATATATAGTCCACGCTTTCCTTTTGTCCGTGTGATTACCGCTTGCCCGCCGGCCTCAACGCTCTCTGACAAGAAAAACAAAATTGTTTTCTTCGCCGGGTGACTCACCGTTTCCCACCGTTCGCGACCGTGCGAAACAAGTTGATACGAACGACGGGACACGGAGGATACCCGGAGATAATACAAGGTGGGTCGGTGATGACCCGTCTTCTGATTTTGCCTTCGGTTCATGCCCGGCGAATATTTTGAGCATGACTGAGCATGCTCAAAATTTTCGCCGGGCATGAACCGCAGGCCTCGGTCGATGGAGACCCGGTGTAAGGGCGGTATAATGGCATTGTAAAGACGGTTTATGAATGGTGTAAGGACGGAACAAGCGCTCCTCACCCGTCCACAAAGCGGTCGTGCACGGTGGTGGTCTGAACTGGCAGATCTTTCCTTATGGTGTCTTAAAATCACTTATATGGTGTCTTCAAACCGCCCTTTTTTTTCGAAGCTCTCGATCTCGTCGCTCTCTTTACAGGTCTAGAGAGGAATGATATTTAAGCTTTTCAAACATACATTATAATCTGAATTATTCTTATTGTCGTTGTCGGGGAGAAGAATTTAGAATTGGGTCCTTTTATGGACATTTAATCTAAAGTAATGTCAATTCTTTTTTTAATGTTTGCTTTGTTTTGTTTGACATTAGTTTCTAAAGTTTTATTATAACAACTTTGGAAATAAACATTATACTACTTTCCCAATAAGCTTCAGTATAGTTTGGTCTCATACGTTTTTGCCCGAATTACATGTTTACTTTATACCCGCGTTTCATTAAACAGAAATTGTGTTAGTTTTATCGAATATTATTTTAATTTCTCCGCGAAAATGTCCCCGTGCTTTTGAAATGATTAAATCCTGTTATATCAAATGAAATATTGTTATCATGATAAAAGTACTTTATCTTCTTTTTTTAATCATTATATTACGAATTGTCTAATACTTTTTTTTATAATCGTTTCATTGCAATATTCTTTTAGCCAAATTATAACCCCCATAGAATCACATCAAGAAAAATGTCTACATCATTCATAATTCTGCTCATAATTCTGCAGTTTGGATGTTTTTGTATGATCCATGGATTAGATTCTTGTTTATTTTTATTTTCATTGTTTTACACACGACCACTTTAAGTGATTTTACTGTGATTAAATAGATTAATCAGAACTATACAAGACAATACCTTAATATAATATTTGTATTAATAAAAATACATGCATAATGCCACTGGCGTAAATCCGGGGGATGGGGGGGATACATCCCCCCCCCCCAGATTTTGAGGAGGGGGGGATGCCCTGTACAAACATCCCCCCCAGTTTTCAAGAAAGAAATGGAAAAAAAAATAACTACATAACTGTGTTATTGGTTAAAATAGCGCTTTAAATACTACAAAAGTGCCTCTTTTTAACTCCAAAAACCCCAAATTTTTCTTGCTCGGTCGCTATGCGACCTCGCACTAAGTAACAATCAGTAGGCTAAATAAAAAGGTTTGATCCAATGCCCTCGTCTGGGGACAAACCTTTGAAAAGGGTGTTCTCGACAATCAAAAACATTAATGTAGTTGTGTACGGACTAGGTTGATGGAGGGCTTGGGGCCTGCAGTCCCAAAATGTTCATAGCAAAGATTGTGATTTGTTTTTATCACGGTCTTTAACAAAGCATTATCTACACGTAAAATGAAAATTGTATCTTCAAAATAGATACTAAAAAGGGAATATCATGCACAATTAAATCAACTTTGAGCTCAAAATTTTCGGCTCCCGCTTCGCGCTCGCTGATACTTAATCAGATAAAAATATATAATATTTCCAATTATAAGCTCAAAATTTTCGACTCGCGCTTCGCGCTCGCATTACCTTTTCAATCATTATTAAGATGAACAGTATATCAAGGCAGCCAATAAGATTCTTAAAAGCATTCAATTCAATGACAAATTTTCTTCGTACCCCTCCCTCTCCCGAATACATTTCTCTTTAGGTATATGCCTCTGATCTAAAGTGTCCCCTTTTCAGAAAAAAAATGCCATTTTCCATCGTGACCCCCACTTTCTAATCGGTTCCGCCGCCTCCGCTATATATATATTTTCTATTTTTGCGCTCGTGGATACTATATAGGATCTATAATGCACAAATATTTCCAATTTCGCTTAAAATTTTCGGCTCGCGCTTCGCGCTCGCTGATACTAAATCGAATCTGTAGCCTAATGCACAAATATCTCAAATTTTTAGCTTAAAAATTTCGGCTCGCGCTTCGCGCTCGCATTACTTTTCAAAGACAAATCTATTCTGCACCCTCTCTAATGCTGATATATGTATTGAAAACGTTCCTTGTATACACTACTGCTTGTGTATGTCAAACAAAATCGCACAAGTTGGCAAAATTTTTCGCTCATCCCCCCCACTCCTCGACACGGATTTACGCCGCTGCATAATGCCATTGTATTCTATATCTGAGAAACCGTCTTTAAGAATGCCAAAAATACGAATTTTGTTGGGTGTTTCCATTACCTGCTACCTGCTACACTTCCAATTTCTGCTATACACCTTTTTCAATTTGGACTCGACCATTTATCCCGTTTCTGTGATTGGCTATTTTGCTCATGAATATTATAGGCCTATCGCCACCGTACCTTAATTCCTGATAAATGTATTTGCATAAGAAGGAATGTAATTTGTGTGCGTGTACTCTGGGTGGCGATAAACGTCACGCGAAAAATACGATACGAACTCATAGGATTTTTACTGCCAAATCCTTGATCTGTAAACGCTTTTCTTCTCTTTATTCTATATTTATCATTTTCATCATTATCTGTTAATAATAAGGGCCGTCTAGATGCTTTCGATCGTTCTTAAATGTTGATTTCGGGAGACGTACATATATGGTACTACAAAATACCAAGGCTTGTTGTCTGAGAAGCGACAGCGCAGTAAGCAGCGTCACGAGCTCTTCATTTGAAAGTCGTGAGTTCAAATCCGAAAACCGACGGATTTTTTTTCTTCTTCTTCTTCTTCTTGAGTTTCATTTTCTGACAGTCATTGACTGTCATTCACTTATTGAAAAACAGAAAAACAACCTAAAATAAGTTTTTTTTTTTTTCTTAAAGATAATCAGTGTAGCCTAAAGTGGCAGATACAAGATTTCTAGAGAGTTAGCCCTATGGGAACCCACTATTTTTTTCAACACCCCCCCCCCCCAAAAAAAAGAAAGAAATAAATTATTTAAAAAAAAAAAATAAATAAATAAATAGTTCACCACCATTTCTAACTTTCCAGTGGATTTTTTTTTTTTTTTGGTCACCACATTACGACTTCTTACAACTTTGTTATGACTATCGTATATTTTTTAATTTTTTTTTTTTTTTTCTTTTGGAGTGCAATCAATAATCAATTATGCCTCGGCTCAAATTCAATTGATGGCTCGAACTGTTCTTTAAACGTGTGATAACGAGAATAAAAAAACATGTACTATTCTCGTTATCACACGTTTAAAGAACAGTTCGAGCCATCAATTGAATTTGAGCCGAGGCATAATTAATTGATTATGATTGCACTCCAAAGAAAGAAAAAAAAAAAAATATACGATAGTCATAACAAAGTTGATAATTACTATCATATGAGTTTAATGATATGAATAATTAACAATAATAATAATTATTATTAGTATATAAATAAATGGCTTTTTTATGAGAAAAGTCGTAATGTGGTGACCAAAAAAAAAAATCCACTGGAAAGTTAGAAATGGTGGTGAACTATTTTTTTTTTTTTTTTTTTTTAATAATTTATTTCTTTCTTTTTTTTTGGGGGGGGGGGTGTTGAAAAAAATAGTGGGTTCCCATAGGGCTAACTCTCTAGAAAATCTTGTATCTGCCACTTTAGGCTTCACTGATTATCTTTAAGAAAAAAAAAAAAAATCTTATTTTTAGGTTGTTTTTCTGTTTTTCAATAAGTGAATGACAGTCAATGACTGTCAGAAAATGAAACTCAAGAAGAAGAAGAAGAAGAAGAAGAAAAAAAGAAAAAAAATCCGTCGGCTTTCGGATTTGAACTCACGACTTTCAAATGAAGAGCTCGTGACGCTGCTCACTGCGCTGTCTCTTCTCAGACAACAAAGCCTTGGTATTTTGTAGTAGCATATGTACGTCTCCCGAAATCAACATTTAAGAACGATCGAAAGCATCTAGACGGCCCTTATTATTAACAGATAATGATGAAAATGATAAATATAGAATAAAGAGAAGAAAAGCGTTTACAGATCAAGGATTTGGCAGTAAAAATCCTACGAGTTCGTATCGTATTTTTCGCGTGACGTTTATCGCCACCCAGAGTACACGCCACACAAAATTACATTCCTTCTTATGAAATACATTTATCAGGAATTAAGGTACGGTGGCTATAGGCCTATATTCATGAGCAAAAATAGCCAATCACAGAAACGGGATAAATGGTCGAGTTCCAAATTGAAAAGGTGTATAGCAGAAATTGGAAGTGTAGCGAGGTAGCAGGTAATGGAAACACCCAATTTGTTTACCCATAGATTGTATATAATTCATGTAATTAATTCAATATCAGTAGGGTATATGGTTATGTTTGTGGAGATAGCAATAGGCCATGAACCATTTTTCAAGAAGCCTACACAGAATCGCGGAAATACAAAAGAAACTTACCAGGCATGTCCCGACCGTAAATTTAGGGAAAGGTGCCTAAAAATGGGAATTAGTTGCCTTTGCCCCCCCCCCCTTATCGAACGCCCCTCCCCTAGAATAAATAAATAATGATATACATGTACTATATAATGGATGAAGTGACCCATGTGGAACGACTCCTACCCTGCATGGTTGTTTGAATAATGATGGGATATTGGACGACCAAAGACCAAAACGCAGACCCCCTATAATATCAATAATAATAAATCAAAACATTACAAAATATCATTATTTCAAAATGAAGAAACTTTGTGGGGAAAAAAATCCTTTGAGTTTTTCCCGTCTTTTCAGAACTCTAAGATAGAACAATATAATAAGTACGACCAATTCGATATTGTATAAAATCTATTATAAAGTGTAAATTAATTAAACCAGCACTGAATTGATATGAAAATTGAACAGAGGCTAAAAAGTAAAGTAACAATTGCAACGACAAAATATGGGCCCCCTATAAAACTATAATTTCCGAGTAAAGCAGCCCCCAAATAAGTTGATAATTCACCTCCCTCTTTTATTGTCATACTGATTTATTCCTTATGGTATGTAAACTTTTGTTTTGTAAAAAATATTTACTCTTGGTATTATTTTTTAACTCAAATTCATTATAGATATTGATTGATCTTGTTGTAAACATCAAGGACAAACTGATTTTAAAAGGCATTAGTATTTTCACGTATAGTTTCATGTACTAGAGTGTGGCAAGTTCAGCCACAAGGGGGCGTACTTGATGCGAAAAAAAAAGGGGGGGGGGTGGTTATCGATTCAGTGCCCGACCTCACCGCGCGGTCCATCTCCGTCCTGTAAAACGGCGCATGAAACGGGGCCCGGCGTCCTCATTCAGTCCTTTTACCGCCCTTTTAACGACTGGTTCCGGTTTAAGACGTTCGAAATTACCCCCGGTCATCAACCCGAAAAAAAACCCGGCCAACGAGTTCGGCCGCTTCTTTAAAAATCCTTTCGGAACGGGTGCCCAGCGAGCACCTTATGAACGTGTTGGACGGGCTTCAACCGCTTCACCTGATGCCTCCGTTTGCCGCCGTCGTGCACAAATTTGCGCCAGAACGGTGGGCGTACGCGTGCGCCAAACACGGCTAATGTGACACCTGCATTAGGCGACAACATGCTAAAGCGAACCACATAGCAGTTCGCAATCCTACGGGTACCCATTTTTATCACCTCGGGTGGGGTCAAGGCATGTAGATAAATGCCTTGCTCAAGGGACATAAGTGATAAAATGCCCCCCCCCCCCAGGTATACGGCCTGGGATACAACTCATTCTTTGCCTTAAAGTGCTATTATATGGACCGAACCCGTCTTGCAATAGTCGTTGCAATGCTGAGAAACCAGCTGTAAGGTCGAACATTGGGCAACCTTTTTTGAAGGAAAAGAAAACGGAACCCGTCGGCGGGCATTACTAAACCAAAAGCCTGGCCCGTGTCCAGTCAAGACTTTAGGCCCGTGGTTGAATGAAATGTGATTTTAAAAGAACATGATGTTACATTTTCTTTTCGTTTACAAAAACACTGAAAACCGACTGGATTGATATTTTCACACATAATATTATTATGCTACTCTTAATAATATCCCAAAAACCTGAACACCCTACATGCCCTAGTCCGAATGTGAAATGAATAAATTGGTTGCTGCTTGCTTCTCGAGGTTTATTACATCACGCCATTTGGTGTAATCTGCGGTTCTGGATGGGGGAGGGTGGGGGGTAATAATGGTAAATGAAATAACTGCATCAATGAACCTACACCGTTTAATTCTCCTGAGTACTGTATTAACATGTATTCTGTCTAATCGCTATTGTGTTATGTATTCCTGTAACCAGTGGTAATACGATTTTTGGTTGGCAGGGCCACAATTGTGCCCCGCTGGTCATGATAGGGTCAATGAAATCAAAATGCAAACTTGTTTTGAGGTTCAAAACCTGGCCTTCCGCTGCGTCAGCGCACGGGCTTTCTGTGAAATCTTACAATGCCAGACGCGTATAAAGGTGCTATGACCGTTCATGTCCGCGTTGCTGACCATATGCATGAAGTTACAAATTCAAAATCAAATTCAATTATTTGGAAAAAAAATCAGGCCATTTTCGGATAATCATCAACACCAAAAGAATACAACAGAAATTGCAACCAGAAATGTGTATACACAAAAATTTAACATATAGCAAATAACAGTAACATAGTAATAATACATCATGCAATTTGAAAACTGTAAGACGAAAGGGGGACAATTTGTTCAAAAATATTTTTCCTCCCCCATTTTCTTTCAAATTGTTGATTTCGGTATATGAGATAAGTCACATTCATTTCCAAAGTGTTTAATTAAGTCAAATCATGCATATTCCGCATAATTAGCCAGAGATGTGAGGAGAGATGAGCAGAGAGAGAGCATAGAAGACAGACGAGACAGAGGAGGGAGAGAGAGTAGGGGGTGGCGGAGAGATCTACAGAAGATCTTAGAGATCTAGAGAGAGAGAGAGAGAGAAGAGAGAGACAGAACAGACAGGACAGACAGACAGGACAGAGAGACACAGAAGCAGAGAGAGATGAGAGAGAAGAGGAGATGCGGGCAGGAGATCTTAGAGAAGACAAGGGAGAGAGTGAATTGACGAGTTCCATGAAACGGACACTTCCTTATTGTGGGTATATAATTTTGGTAATATTATTAATATCCAATTTGATTTGAAATTTTGCTTTATTAAGGCTATTGACTTAAATGAATAAGTCTATAGCGGGAACTATCCCGACAAATGCGTTCTCGGTAATGCAAGCATGAATGATATACTTCTGTGGTCATTCAAATCACTTATTACTCATTGATTATGATTTCATTAAAGTCGGATGTGAAACACAACCTACCAGTCTGCAAGACGTAAAGTACATGTATCATAAATCATTAATCATCTGTGGGCCCCCATATTCACTTCCCTGTTCCATTTCCAGATTTAAAGGGCAGAGTTCGAAGTCACGAAGTTTAATTATCAATGTGCTTTATCTTCTTCTGCTTGTTGGAGAGCGTTTTCCGATATAAACGCTTGAGATGCTTTGTCCGAAAGCTCGTATTGCCGTCTAAATCTTGCTGAATATATAAACAGTCGGTACAATCAGTAATCCATATTAATAACAAAATCTATGTTTTTATTACTCGTGATGTTTGTAGTACTGTTAAACGAGGGATGCCGAATATATTACAGTCAGTCATCGGATAAATTTAGATCTTATAAAACAATACAAAAATGTTTGGTCCCTGGGTTCTGTTGGTGAATATCTCTCCAAAAATTTTCCTAATGAGGTGATATTTGACTGAAAATATAGTCATAAGATACGAAGCCAAATGTATATTACTCGATGATGTAGTTACTGTTATCGACGAATGTAGTATCGTATCGAAGCAGTTTAAAAACAGACAAATCTCAAGGGTATACACTTAATAAACTCTCTGATAAGAATACTTTTGATGATATGCTTTTTGACTGGATTTTTAATGAATCTTATTTCTTCGCGACGTTAACTTCTGGTCGTGGAGCAGTTGAGTTCGCTGAATTTAACTTTGATGAAAAGCGTGTAATAGTTGAGATTCTGGCGAGAATAGTATAAATAACTTCCAATATATTTGACCAATGCCACCAGTGTGAAAACATTTTATAGCATAATCATAACTTTAAATATCAGCATGCCCATGACATGTTCCCTTCCAGTTTGACCATCAAAGCTAACAAAAATCACTTTCTCATTCCATCCAGAATGTTCCATGGTGAAATTGCGAATATGGATATTACGCGGATGTCAAAATTCCGTGCGTTTTACGTTTTTTACCATTACAAGTTCTGGTAGTCGAAGGACCCATAATATTTCTTCAAATTAGTGCAATTCCACCAGAAAATCCATCAAATAAATCACACACAGTATCTTGATGGTTGTCGTCCCTCGTTGGACATCTTAGAAGTGATAAAGTTGTTCAAAATTATTGTGACGTATCCTTCGCATGTATTCCTCCTTCTAGTTAAATGCGTCACAGTATTCCATCTCGAGTCAACAATCATTCTGCTCGCACCAATGCTACCTTAACGACTGGCTATTATCGACAAATTCTCCGGACCCTTTACCAATGAATATCGAGAAAAATAGTGGCTAAACCCGGGAATAAATTCTCTAGGACAGGCAAGAATTAAGAACTTTTGTATGAAAAGTTAGTAAAACGGGTCACGAACCATTTCAAAGAAGAATACAAGGAAAGCGGACGGTGACGGTGATATTGGTCAGCGGTCCAAACTGACCGCACTGATATTCGGAGAGTGCATCAGAACAAAAACATCTCGGCACTGTGATTATTGCTTTGGTTTTTTGTGATCGAGGACACCAAATTGCGTTGTCTGCGCCTCTTCTATTGTGATTGGATATAATAAGTTTTACGTCACGACCACTGAGGTGAGTATGGATTGACACGTTTACTTTCTTTTCAGGGTAGAGAGATGGGGGGGGGAGGGTGTCACACCACGTAGCGTCACCATTATCTTGATAATAAGTATTATTTATGCTCTAGAAATAGTTCAGTCAGCTATTTTGCGCCTTTGAATGTTTCAACAGAAATATTGAGCGCCAATACAAATTGCTGTGGATGCATCATCATCATTACCGCTTTTCCGTGTCTCAGCAACGTTTAATATGTACATCATAATAAGCCAATATTTCCGCGCTCCAGATATTTTCACGATTTTGCGACTAGTTGGGAAATTAGCGAGAGCAAAAATTCGTGATTTTGGTGATTGACTTCATTATTATAATAGCTTTGTACTAAGTGGAAATTTTCGAAGGACCGACTCGCGAAATTCTGCGAAAATAAAATAACCGCAAAAATAACCACTTATACAGTATTTTTCTTTATATTTACAGAAATAAATAAATCAAATCAAGGTTTTAAAAATAAAATCATATTGTTGTTTTTTTTCATATTGTGACTTGTCGACACTAAATTTAGAGTTCAAAAATAAATCAAAACAAATACTTTTTTCATCTTTTTGAAAAGGAAAAAGAGGGATTTATATAGCCAAAATTTTCTTCTAATTGATTTTGTTATTAGTATTTTAGATATACTAAAACACTTGATAAAAAGAGAGGGAAATCCATATTCTAACAATTTATTGGATTTATTCTATCTACAAACGTTTGTAAACAGGTTGGCAAAAATAAACAATAATAATTTGTATTAACCTTATTTTTTTCTGTTAATTTTCTTAATTCTAAAAATTGATTTTTTTTTTTTTTTTTTTTTTTTTTTTTTTTTTTTTTTTTTTTTTACAAAACAGTACGGTGAAGGGAAGGGGTAAAAATATCAAGAATTTAGAAATTTATTTACCACAAAAATGATTACTACGAATCAATTAAATTTACAAATAGGAGTTGAAATTTATCTGCTTTTATTGTCTTCAGGCGATCTAAAGGAATAGCTTGATAGCTTTATATTATATCATATTATAACTTAAATCGTGGCCTTTTAGTTTATCATACACCTTGAATTGATAGGTGCTGACTGGCCTCGCATGGTATTCTATGTATTCAGCTCGTTTTGGCCCATTTTGGGGAAAAAAGCTTCGAGTGCCTTGCTGAAGCGCCTAAATTTACAGCCAACTCATATGTCTTTACCGTCTGTACACTATATGTCTGTTATATTTGTGAGGAATATAATTCGGAGTATAATATTCACGGGTTCAGACTTATGACGATGTCCTACTTTTGCCTAATGAACCAACATATGAATGTGATTAAACATACATTGTGACTTTTAGGGACAGTAGAAGTTATTATATCCGTATATCAATATATTTTACTTCCCAATTATATTAAAACCCCTACACAATCTAGTAACTTAAAAAAAAAATCGAAAACAAGTTTTTAACAGAACTCTCATGCATTATACGACTCCAGACTATACATGTATTATCGCGATGCAACACGTATATTTGAATAATTTATTGCACTTGTGTTGTCATAATGATAGCGCCATCTACATGGTATTTACGTAGAGCCTTGCAAGAACAGAAAATTGGAGGCCGTGATTTTTTTTCCCAACTGTCATTCCTCAGAACGAGTTTTGTTATGCGTGTAATGCTGTAGCGGGAATAGATTGCTTAACTTCATTTGGTATTCATATCGGGTAATTTTGCTGATCACTAATTGAAGAATAGCAATGTAACAAATTATTGTCCCAATGCATCTTCTATGATTCACCAATTCCACAAACTTATTCTTTTTTCACTTCATTATTCAAATTTGTGCATGAAACATTAGGTATGAGATATAAAAGCACACTTTGAAGATCATTGATGTCTGACTGCGAAACCCAACTCAATATTACGTGATTTGCTAAAATATTCCAGAGTGAATTTGTGTGTGAACATCAATTTTCTCAGAATCCACCATATTTAGCGACCTAATTACTTGCCACATACCTTCATCACTATACTCACACCACTCGATGTAGATGCTGAATATTGGGATACTGTTCCTTCATCACCTTAGGAAACCTTATAATGCGCCAAACACTGATTAAATAAGGGTGACGCCAAAAAAAAAATAACAATGATAGAAAAAAGGATGGACAAAGCTTTGCTATGCTTTTTAAAGCGTGATTTGGCTGCCATATAAACAAGCACAGCAAAAAAAAATAAAATAAAATAAAAAATGTAGCGCACTTGAACACAGAAAAAGCGAGGGTATATCATTGAGACCCCTTATCTGCCCAATATCTGTCTGCCTCCATTCAGGCCAACTCAGCTCCGCCAACTGTTTTAAATCTTGTGTCTTTCCCTGTTACGTAGGCCTATATGGTTCTAGTTACAACCGCGCTTAATCTGGAAAAGGTGAGTTGAGTTCCGTTTATGAAATAAGGTTCACTTAATACTGAAAATTAAATATGATTGATAATCCGAAAATGACTAAAAATGAATTTTGGATGAACGCGAGTCTTACTTCCATTTTTTCGGGGATCGAAACTTTTGAACAACGAACCTATTTGAGATTAATAAAAAAACAAACAAACAAAAACATACAAAAACAAAAACATACAAACAAACAAACAAAAATCGCGGAATAAGCGAATATCTTTCATGGTAACGGGGATTAGGGGTACTAGTTCATTACTTTCATATTCTAGGCTGAATGATTTTGTTCGAGGATAGTCCTTAGAAACATAAAATACTTGCAGATTTTCTGCCGTATTGCCGTAAAGTAAAGATACTTGGCGAACACCCCCACCCCCCCCCCCCCCCCCCCCCCCCCCCCCCCCCCCCCCCCCCCCCCCCCCCCCCCCCCCCCCCCCCCCCCCCCCCCCCCCCCCCCCCCTTACAAGGTACAGAATCAAAAAATGAAAGTAATAGAATAAACTACTTGCACTGCGACGCACTAACAATTGCTTTTGTTCTGGGAAGAGACAGAAATGCTCTTAAGGTTTGATTGGCATGTCGAAGTCTAGGCGGCTATATAAATTATGAAGTTTTTTCATAAACATTCATTCTTCGCCACATATTGCTTCTCACAAGGCTGTTAACGGGTTTAAGCTAATCCGTTACCACGTGTATAATATACCATAGCACTCAATAGCAAATGCATGAAGACATTTAATGTACCATGTACGTTCACTTGCATTCGTATTCTAAACTTTCAAAATGCTATTATACATCGCATAAGTATTTTTTTATTTTATATGTCTTTACACATCAATTTTTTTTTTTTCTGAAAGAGCCTTTAAAGTAATAAGCTAAGCTTTTAACTGGGCTCCTTCAATTCCTTCTCTTAACATTTCTGATGTCATTCTTTATAACTTTGCCAACATTATTGGCCACTGATACGACAATATAATTGTTGTTGTTTAATATTATTTGATATAGGAATATGGATTAAACTGAACTTGAAACTGAAAACTAAATAAGAGTGCGTGCATTGAGGCCGTTAAAATGGACTTGGAATTTAAAAATATATTATACATATATATTTGGGGCTATAACCCCATTACAGTCTAGTAGACGCCGTTGATTTTAAAATGAATGTTCCGTTATTGTCCCGGTTGCGGGGGGGGGGGTCTCACCAAGCTGTTCCTATATAAGCCCTAACGTTACACAGGACTCTTTACGAATGACCGTTCAAATACATTGATATAATAAGCGCCAAATGGGAAGCTCATAAACAGTTGAAATGATATAAATTAACCTTTATCAATAAATATTTTAAATTTAGCAACAGTCTAATTTATATTCAATTTCAGAATTGGCATCTAATGGGGCTTCTTCATATCTAAGTCTTTTGGCAAAGATGTGCTCAACATCAAGACTTCCAGGAAATAAGATCCGTCGCTCATGAAGCAAAATCCTTGATTGTCTAGCGTATGAAAAGGTCTTCAAACGTTTTTATCAGGACGAGTTCGAGGGTTGTTTAAAAGCGAATAAAAAGTTTTACAGCGAAATTATTAGAGGCACTGCCTATAATGCCTTCTTTAACTTTTTGTTTGTTCCTGCTAATGACCATGAAGACTAGGCCTAAACGGAGAGAGAGAGAGAAAGAGAGAGAGAGAGGATGAGAGAGCAGAGAGAGAGGGAACAAAAAATATATTTAAAAAAAATAAACAAGTTGAAATGATATAAATTAACCTTTATAAAACAAATATTTTGAAATTTATTCAATTCTAATGAAATCTTCTC
>CALNVZ010000641.1:27570031-27634390 GCA_940671915.1 Paracentrotus lividus
CGAGCGGGGACGTCGTGCAATAGTACAAGAGTGGATGGAATATAGAGAAGAGACGCCAAGGGAACCAAGAGTGGGGTGAGGAAAGGGGAAGAAATCATAAGAAGCAGTGATGGGTGAGAGATGATATAAGATAGAATGTAAGGACAGCTTTAAGGAGAATCGCAAAACAAGAAAAGTTGGATAATTTATGAATAAATAAAGGTTAGGAAAGGAAGAGTAAGAGGAAGAGTAAGAGAAGTAGAGACGGAAACAGAGTCTGTATAGAATTTTAATATCAATTCAGGGAATATTGTAGGGGCATGTGCATAATGGGGAACATCTTCATATGCTGAGAGTTCACTTGCAGGATGAGATGGGAGATGGCTCAAACGTCTAATACTTCCAAGGAAATAAAAGGTCCGTACTCCGTCATGATAGCAAAATGATCCGATTGAAGGAGGATTGTCTAAGGTAAATGAAAGGGAAGTGTGTCAAAAACGATGGAGGAGTAAAAGTTGAAAAAATGACGGGGTTCAAGGCACGGATGTTTTATCATGACGAGTCGAGCTGGGTGTTGTTAAAACCGGCCGAATAAAAAAGATTTTTACAGGAAATATAGAGCACTGCTATAATGCTTCCTTTAACTTTTGTTTTGTCCTGCTATGACATGAAGACTAGGCTAAACAGAAGAGAGAGAGAGAGAGAGAGAGAGAGAGAGAGAGAGAGAGGAGAGAGAGAGAGAGAACAAAAAAATATTTTTTAAAAATAAAACAGTTGAAATGATATAAGATAACCTTTATCAACAAATATTTTGAAATTTAATTCATTATGAATTTGGGCATTTGGACAAAAAAAAAAACAAAAAAAAAAAAAAAAAAAATACGTTGGTGACAAATAGTCAAACTTTGACTGGTACGCATTGTAGACCCCCCCTCCCCCGCCCAACAAAAGGACAAACAAACAAAAAACAAACAAAACAACAACAAACAAAACAAAACAAAACAAACAACAAAGAACATTCACAAAACAAAAAAACGGGAGTTGTTTTGTAGAACCTGTAAAGGCTTTCTGGGTATAGTGAACCAGTTAAAACACTCAAGATAAAGGACATGAAGGAAAGGGTGATATAGCAACGTGAGTCTCCAAGAACACATACTCGAAGTTAAAATCGTTAAGCAAGATGTAGAAGACGTGACCAATGCATGAGAGAGAGAAAAGTTAAAGGAATTGAGCGGGTGGGTCGAGAGCGAGGGTTGCTATAGGCTTTGGGGACTCGAATCTTCGGATCGAACCATCGAAGAGGCAGTACAACAAGCGTACAGAGGAGGAGAGAGAGAAGAGGAGAGAGAGTAGAAGCGGGAGAGAGAACTTAGTAGAGACAGGAGGGAAAAGATAGAGATACAAATAGACAGAGAGACAGACAAGAAAAGATATAAACCCCTGCAAAAAATGTCTTGCAATTCAACTTTGAGCCCTCATATCTTTATATATTTGATTGTTTATGATGGTTAAATTGATGTATCATTGGAAAAGTTGATTTATTGCCTTGTTCACATTGATAACCCCATTTGTGATGGTTATTGTTATGCTTGAGATGCACAGTACGTCGCAAACTCGAATGAAAGTCAAGAAAAGGATAAAGTTGCCGAAATTGAATGGCTATTGCTTACATAAAACAATTAGAGTGAAAACATTGAGGAATAATGCATGACCATTTAATGATACTCAATAGAAACTCTGCCTTTCAACAATAGCCATTCTTTTGGCAACTTTCCACTTCTGACTTTGATTTGTATTCGGGAATACTGTGCATTCAAGCACTGCACAACCTTACAAATGGGAGAGTATCAGTGTAAAGAGGATAAATGACTTTCTAATGGTACTAGTAAATTATGAATTAATAGACAATTAACAAAAAGATACGAGGACTCAAAGTTGAATTGCAAGACATTTTTTGAGGGGTTTATATAGAGATAGCAGAGGGAGAGGCATAGACGTAGACAAGAAAAGAGAGACATACAAAGAGAGAGAGAGAGAGACGGCTCGAGATATAGATGAGAAAAGATAGATAGAAATACAAAGAGAGAGAGACAGAGAGACAGACAAGTAAAGATAGAGATACAAATATACAGAGATAAAGAGACATATAAGAATAAATGGAGATACAGAAGAGAGAGCCAGTAGACGTAGACAAGAAAAGATGAGAGAAATCAAAGAGAGGAGAGAGAGAGGAGGAGAGAGAAGAGGAGAGAGAGAGAGAGAAGAGAGAGCTCGAGATAGATGAGGAAAAGATAGATATAAATACAGAAAGGAGAGAGAGAGAGACAGACAGACAGACAGACAATAAAGATAGATGGAGATACAGAAAGAGAGACATAGACAGAGAGACAGACAAGTAAGATAAGAGATGACAAATATTACAGAGATAAAGAGGACATATAAGATAAATGGAGATACAGAAGGAGAGGCATAGACGTAGACAAGAAAAGAGAGACATACACAAGAGAGAGAGAGAGAGAGCCAGAGGAGAAGAGAGAGGACAGTCGAGACAGACGAGAAAAGATAGATGGAGGGTACAGAAAGAGAGACATTTAGACAGAGAGACAGACAAGAAAAAATAGGAATACTAATAGACAGAGACAGAGAGAGAGACATACAAAACAACAAAAAAAAAAAAGAAAGAAGAAAAAAAATATTTATATATAATATAGAGATGCAGAAGGAGAGGCATAGACATAGACAAGAAAGAAATAGAGATACAGAGAGAGAGAGAGAGAGAGAGAGAGAGAGAGAACGTACAGACAGACAAGAAAAGATAGATAGAGAAACACAGAGACACAGAGAACGGAAAAACAGTCAAGAAAATATATATACGCTGTTAAAAATTGCTGTAGCTTTTTACAGTAAAATTACTGGCAACTCTGCTGCACGGTATGGTATTTTTCCTATATCTTGTGGAAAGTTACAATAATTCCAAACAGATACAGGACTATACCGTCAAATGTTGCTGTTATTTACTGTGCAGATTTGAAGATTTGCCAGTAATTTACTGTAAAAAGCTATAGCAATTTTTTTTTTTTTTTTTTTTTTTTTTTTTTTTTACAGTGTAGAGTTACAAAAAGAGAGACAAAGACGTAAAGACATACAATAAAATGATGATAGAAAATACAGAAAGAGAGATGATAAAAAAGAAGAGACATAGCGTGCGTACAGAGACAGACCAAGACAAGATAGCTAGAGAATACAACAAAAAAAAAGAGAAAAAAAGAGAGACAGACAAGAAAAAGATATAAAGATTAAAAGAGAGGAGAGAGAAGAGAATAGATTGATAGAGATACAAAAAAAGAGAGAGAGAGAGAGAAGGACGCAGAGACAGACTCCCCCCCCGCCAAAAAAACAAACCGAAGAAACAAACAAACCAACAACAACAACAAACAAACACACAAACAAAAGACAAAACAAAACAAAACAAACAAACAAATTTTTTAAAAATGAACAAAAAAAAAACACAGAAAAAACAGAAAGAAAGCGAGATAGAGACCTAGAGACAGTCAAGAGTTACAAAAAAGGGAAGCAAAGACTTAAAGACATACAATAAAAAGATGATAGAAATACAGAAAGAGAGAAAGAGACCTAGAGACAGTCACGAAAAGTTAAGATAGAGATATAAAAAGAGAGACAGAAACGTATTATAGAGACAGATACAAAAAAAGATATAGAGATTAAAAAAAGAAAAAAAAAAAAAGAAGAAGAAAAAAAAGGAGACAGACGAGAATAGACTGATAGAGATACAAAAAGAGAAACAGAGACGTACAGAAAGACCCCCCCCCCAAAAAAAAAAAATAAATAAAAAAAAAATAAAGATATATACATATAGAGAGACAGAGACATAGAGACAGAAAAAATGAAAAGAAAAAATAGATAAAAGAGAGAGAGGCGGATAGACAGACGTAAAAAGATAGATAATGATACAAAAAATAAATCAATCAATAAATGAGATGAATAATTATGTAGGGCCATGCATGAGGATCACACGTCAATGACAAGATGATCACTTTTCGGGAGTATCAAGAAAATACTGTTTTTACGTCTGTTAGTGATATGATGTGTGCTCACTCTTAGATCAATCGCATTTTTACACATAATTTATTCGATTAGTGTAACAACACTCTTGGTAAGTTATTTTGCTAAAAACATTTTCTTTAAAGTTGTTTTTTTCTTTGATTTTATATTTCACCCCACTTTTGCACAAATCGAATTGTAAATGTTTGCAAACAATGCGCCGTGTTCATCCAAGTGTAAACCCATGCCACACAAAAATGGTACCGTAGATGCGGGAAAGGTGATCTGTCTAAATAATTATGTTTGATAATTATTTCGGGGTTCGTTAATTGCTTTTTAATGACAATTTTCTAGATATATATATATTTTTACTCACTCGTTGCAGTCGTTGCTCTATATTATAAGCCGTTTACCAACTTTCACGCATTACATGCCATTTCATCGAGGTATGGGTACAATGAAAGAAAACACACATCATGAAACCTTATTTTAGTAATTAATTAAACAAAACCAAAGCAAAAAATAAAAGATAATAATAACAAAAAACTTAGGAAAAATATATATATAAATCTAGGGCCTACTTTTTTCTATTATTAAAAGAATTGTCAGAAGCCAAAATCTTACAGGCCAATATACGCCCATTGATTTTGTATGGTCCATTTCATATCTCAAGTGAGGGACTGACATGATAAAAAAATAATAATAAAAAAAAAGAATTAAAAAAAAAATGTCATTTTGTCGTGAATCATTCAGTGGTAGATCAGGGAGATGAAAATTGGACGGGGCGTACCGGTGACAAATTTGAAAAATAGGGGGAATGTTTTTGGCGGATATTCGAAAATACCCGCCACTTGCGCGACTCGCTCTCAAGCCTCCCCAACACTTATTTGACACAATGGTCACGAAACAGAGGATTTTGTTTTTAATGGGCGGCTACCTGGTGTTCTTTAAGTATCTCCGTTAACATAGGTTTTCGGTCGATCGAATTAACGTTTAGATTTTTAATCGCGATCACATTTCGGACGAAAGTGCTTGTAAGAAATGTCAAATTGATTGAAGATATAGTTTAAACTTGACCGGGAAAACCTATATTTCCTACGTTGAAAATCCCTGCAAATTAAATCTCGCGAGCGCGAAGCTCAAGCAGAAACAATTTTGCCCCACAATGATTCCCCCTTCTCATAAATATTCCTCAATTATTATGTTTGTTTGTTTGTTGTTTGTTGTTTTTTTTTTTTTAATAGGCCTATTCTAACTTTGCTTACACGATGCGGTTGCATTTGTTTTCTATTCTAAATTTTTTTTGTTAAAATTTATTTAGGGTTATTTCATTACATTTAAAAAACACAAACATATCAAATTGAAGTGAAGTTGAAATGAATTGAAATTTTAAGAATCGAAACCTCAATTATGGTTCAGCTCTACGCAAGCACAACCCCTCCCCATTTCACTCAGGCGGGATCAACCATACACGTATGATTAGGGGTAGTTTTCAATTCTTTGAGTTAAAATCCCTAATGGCCAAACATCGGTAAAAAAAAAACACATATGAAAAGATTATCAAAAGCCTAAAAAAATAGGGGGGGGGGTAGGTGATGCAGCTTCCTTCCACAAGCCTGTGGCCTAATCGGGTAATTTTGACAACGGCTTCCCCTCCAAAATAGGGGGTATAAGAATCCGGAAAAGCCATGTATTATATTGACGCGCTTGAGTGGGGGGGGGGGGGGTGGGGCACAAAATAACATGTAATATTAAAAAAAAAACAAAAAAAAAAACGTTTACACAAAAGATGTTATTCATTTATTGATTGCTTCTTTGATTGCTTCAGAAAAAAATCTAATGTACATATTTTGTAAAACGGTTTTAAAATATCTAGAGGTCTACAATGTTATTCTTGTAAGGCCTTTCTGGGTAAGCACTACTGCTTGCACACTAAATCTGATTGCACAATAGGTTTCACTGCTTGACGACGGTTGTTCTGTAGGTTTACGGAATAAAATTCGCACCGATGTTTCGCTAGCTAGCCCTCACAGCTGACTGTATATGCGCCTTTAGCGGTTTAGGAATAGTTAAATGGATTACGAAGCGAAATATTTTTTCCTGTGTGCAACTTAGTTGTCAAGGATGTGTGTATCGCACGCGATCAAGGCGACGATGAAAGCTAGCTTGCGATGAACATAATGATTGAGCGGCGCGGCATATGGCAGGCGCATATGCAAAGACGGTGCGTGTATTCGCTATATTATCGCTAAACCGTATTGATGTGCACCGATGCATCCATTGTTGTCATCTAACAAGTAGGAAACTATCTAATAAAGAGGAGCTGCTGCTTATTGTTTGCAGATAAAGGATTGAAATGTGAGGAGATTTCTCTGCATCAATACTGAATAGAAAGGAAACTATATTGACATGTCTCGCCGGATCGGGTCCATGCTTCATCTATATTTCTATTATGATTCATGAAACAACGTCAAGGCGAAAGAACGGGTAGCAAAATCTATCTCATCGGGTCATCGCGGCTGCCTGAGTGCTGATCCGTGCTGCTGGTCGAGCAGTGCAGCTGGCAGACATCTCCACAGCTACAGTACAGGCACGGAAAGCTGGCTTATAACAACAGAAGAAACAAAGAATAAAACGGCAGTGACATGCATTGCAACATAAAACAATTGCAGACTGAGGTATTCTTAGAATGGAAATTATTTCTATTTTGCACTTGAAGAAAGATCAATATTTTTGTCTAACCCAAACTCTGGTGGGGCAGCTCCTGGCGCCGGACGCCTCCGACTCTGTTAATTAATTGAGTGGTAAGTGCTGAGATATTGAGACAAGGGCCCATACTCTGGCCCGAAGACTGGATTTGTATGAGTTTGCAAGTTCATGCAAAGCTAATCTTGTATCTATTGCCTAGCCAAATCTTATTGAAATAAAAATAAAAATGAGCGATGCCTTTTGTCTGATGCAATCAGTCAACATCAAGACAAAAATTCGCACAAGCCACAAGTCAATAGCTTTGCAACGAACTTGCAACTCGTTACAAATCGGTCTTTGCTCCAGAATACGCGGCACGATGACTGTGTTTAATTCACTGGCCAACATCAAGATCTAAATTCCTCAAATTGAATGTAAGTTTGTTATGCGATGGTTTTAATTTGACTGGCTTTGAGGAGATCTATCTAACAGTTAGGCCCTACCACATATATTTACCAAACAAGTCTTCTCATTGGATTGCCTATTCAATTAGTTGAACCATGAAAAAAAGGTTTTGAAAACAAATATTAAGGGCTTTAATAACCCCTGAAAAGTACCCCCTGAAAATTTAAAATGAAACAGTATTTGGTCAAACTTTTTTAAGGGCAAGGGGGGGGGGTGGGGGAAGATGGTCAACAAATTTAACTCCTAGTAAGCCTAATATCTGCTTGAACATTACTTTCGAAAGATTGTTGCGAATTAAGCTTGACAAAAAATCTTCTTCTTCTTCCAATATGGTACAGTCCACCGCTGGTGTATTATCGTACCCTAAAATGATTTATATCTTTATGGATTTCTCGATTCATTCAATTTTTGTTATTTATTTATTTCATTTTATTATTTATTTATCTTGTTTGTTTGTTGTTTGTTTGTTTTTTTTTGGGGGGGGGGGAAAGTGGTGTTTTCAACAGTGTAGAGCTTGGCAACATTGCATGTAAATGTATATTAAAATTACAATACTTTTGCCAATTGTATTTGTAATACCTTTTTTTGTTGCATAAATTTATATTGCAAAACATGTCTACTTTCATGATGAAGAGTGAAAGTTCACGCAAGACAACAGACTATCACATCTCTTACTTCTATCATGGAACTTTCTGCAATCAATGCTTAAATATACATATAATGAATGAAAGCGACGTAATATAAAAAAAAACAACATAAAATACATATTTTTTTCAAATTTTATATTTCAGGCCACTTTGAAAGCAAAAGGAATTACTAAATTGGTGCAAGAGAGAATGATTATTTTTTTTTTCTTTCTGTGTTGCTAATTTAAAGATTTCAAATATTTTCATTTAAACTTTTCTCATTCAAGAACTGTTTAAAATGTATGATAATGTACTGCACCAGAAATACATACATACTGTCACATACATGTACAGCTGCAAACCAACATTAGTCAGTACAGAAAAATGGCTGTCTGTCGCCCTCTTGGTTGCTGAGGAAACTTCTCAATAATAATTAGCGAAACCAGCTTTAAACCTACCTCAAAATAATTGAAGATAATCTATAGTCTCATTGCAATATAACTTCTCCATTAGATATTTTTAATTTTGTTTAGTAGAATTTTTAGACCCTTTTTTGTATATATGCCACCTTGACTTGGCTGCCAGGCTGGGAGACACTTTTCTGCATTGACTTTCCATTGGAAGAAAACTGCTGCAATATTTAAAGTTACTTGCCAGTGCAAGGTCAATTATGATTGACCATGCATAAGTGTAAGTGACATACTGTAAGTTTTTAGTTTGGTTTGATCAAAGATACTTGCCAAAGAGTGACCACTGAAAGAGACATTATCCCTTCCTTGATGTGCTTTGTAAATTACCATTAATACACATATTTTCTATAAAAGTAATTTGCTCCCTAGTCAATTAAAAAAAAAAAAAAAAATTATATAATTTCATAATTTTTTATATAATAATTAATGTACTTTAAAATACTCTGGGAACTGGTTCATCATGATGGAGATGGGTACTTCATAAGAAGCCAATATTATTTATTATTGGTTGTCATGGGTTCTACTTAATGTACAGTGTACATTGTAGTATTTTTGTGCAAATGACATTTATCTGCTACATGTAAGCACAAATATAGAAACATACACAAACTATACATGTAGGCTGATACACAGAAGTGCTGATTGTGTGAAGTGTCTAATTACAAAAATGTACACCATGCACATTGTACAAGTACATGTAGTTGAGATGGTGTTATTGTGTAACGCATAATTGTTATCAGATTATCAACACTGATAAGCAGTGTGCTTTATAAATAGCACATACTCAAAGGTAAATGTTTTGAGGCTACAAGTGCCATGAAATGTCGATTTTATAATGGCACTTTAAGATTTATATTTAGGTAGACATCATTTGAAATTTGTGTCAAAATATTGAAATTATTTAGGTAATATCTGCAATGGTACATGTTCACCAACAAAACAAATTCTATTTTTAGCAGTGGAAGATTTCATGGTGCATCAAGTATTCTTTCTTGAGGTTATGAGTGGTCCACAGAAAGTGAGTATGGGTCCTTTTCAGGACCACTCATTGAATTGAATTGAATTTATTTGTTAACAACAACAACAACAGCAACAACAACAACTGCATATAAAGATGAATACAGGTACAGAAAACATGGGCATGTATACAATAATTATAATACAAAGTGTTGCAGATATAAAATAGGTAGATATAAAAGAGTATAGTTGTTAATAGGAACCAGAAGGTAGCACATGTGCTAGTCGAGTCTGGCCCCAGCATAAGTATTATTTTGGCAATATAACTATTATGTACAAATTAATCTAAAACTACATGTATTTCTCTAAAGTTTATAGGCTAGAATGAATCTATGCATTACAATAATAACAAAAACAAGTCAAAATATGATAACATAACCTCAAGAAAGAATACTTGTTGATCGTGAAACCTTCCAGTGCTGCTATTCAAAGAACTACTACCAGTGAAACCTCCAAAGAAAATTCTAAATTCAACATGGTGTCAAGCAAGAATTTTTCCATGCTTGCCTGAAAAAAAAAAATCTCATAATTTCCATTTTTGTGTGATAGACCTGTGATAATATTATGATCCTAGAAGCATTTTGAAGAGTGATGCTGATATTGTATGTAGGCCTAGATGCTTGACAGGGTTTGTCTTTCTCTTTCACATTCATATCAGGGTTGTAATGAATACATGATTGTATGGTATCTGAAAAATTGTACAATTTTGTTCGGTTGAGTACATTTGTTCCTCAGGTAATTGTTACGTATATTATGTTTCAATAAGTTCAAACAATCATCTGCATAATCCATGAATGCCAGGTTCTTTCAAAATGCTGAAAGCAATTTTACCTTTTTTTCTGTTTTCATCATTTGTTTGATATTCCTAAATTGGACAGTAAAAGCATTAAAAAGGCAATTGCGTTTTGTTGTTGCATCATCTGCTCTTCAGAGAGAAAATGCCCATTAATGCAACAAATAATGTAGAAAGAGAGAGAATTCTATTAATAGTTTACATTGGAGACACTAGTGGTGTGGTTGTCAAGGTCCACTGTAATATGTTTGTATAGTGTAATGAAAGATCTGTGTACTGTTCCTGGTTGCTGTTCATATCAAACACTTGTAAGCGTACACTATACATGTATGTGCTTTTGACACTTGCCAAAGGTAGTACTGCAGATTGAAATAATCTTGCATGTTCTATGTAAGAATTAGGCAATCTAACCATACTTTAAATGTAATGTGTAGGCCTACATAGTAGATTATCTCAAAGCACAGAAATTGCTGGAGGGTATACATTTTTTGGTTTGTTGTTAATGTCCTACATTATTTTACTTAAAGTAGGCCTAATTAAACAATTACCATTCACAAATTTTGATACTGTGATAATGACAATAAATGTACTATCACTTCTATACTACATACCACTTCCACTACTACTACTACTACTACAATTTGCATGAATCCGTAAAGAATGCCTTTCATCTTGGGGGATGTTACATTTATAATAATACAAAGCATCACCCCCCTGATGAATTGAAAGTGCGAGCAGATTTTATGCCTAGTTACTACTGCTCCTCCTCCTCCTCCTCCTCCTCTTCAACCCTCCCCTCCCCCTCCCCTCCACTTCCCTAGCCCCTCCTCCCTCCTCCCCCCTCCCCCTCCCCCCCTCCTCTCCCCTCCTTCCTCCTCCTCCCCGTCCCCCTCCCCTCCCCCTCCTATCCTCCCCCCTCCTCCTCCCCCTCCCCCTCCTCCTCCTCTCCCTCCTCCTCCCCTCCCCCCTCCCCTCCCCTCCCTCTCAACCTCTCCCTCCATCCCTCACTCCCCCCCCTCCTCTCCCCTCCCCCTCCTCACTCCTCCTTCCCTCCCCCTCCCCCCCCTCCAATCCTCTTCCCCTCCTCCTCCCTGTTCTATTACTGTTCACTGCACTTAACGTCCCGCTCCCTCCTCCCCTCCCTCCCCTCACCCCCCTCCCACTACCACCTTCCCCTCCTCCCTCCTCGCTCCCCTCCCCCTCCTCCCTCTCCCCCTCCTCAACTCCTCAACTTAAATTGTTTGCAGGATAATGTTGGCAAGATAATAAGGTAGCAGGGCATAATCCTTGTTTGTACATGTACATGTACATTCTTTGATGTACATGTACATGTACATGTAGGTACTAAAAATAAATCCCAATTTTTTTTTAATGATTTTTCTTTTAATAATCTTTTCAATTTTTTTTTTTTATAGAATATGTAAACAGAATTCTATGGGAAAACAGAATTGACATTTTTCACCGTAGTAAAATGGAATTTATGATTTTCTCAAATGGAAAAGGCAATTTTTTTAAAACGGAAAATCACTGCCCATACAATACATTTCTCTATTCACTATTCCAATATTCAAACAACTAAGGTGTGTTAAATGTATATATTATATGTACAAATACTTAAATTGACCAGTGTATTATGATCAAAACATTATTAAAAATAAATAGCAATGAAACAATACGCATGAAGCAAATTTTGACATCAAACGTGTTGTATAATGGGAAATAATTGGGTAAAGTTCAAGGTGGTTTACTTTACCTACCAACATGTATGACCAATCCTTCTATAGGTAATTTGTGATGTGAGAAATATAATTGTTTATTTGAATATTTTATTGATGGTATCCAAAACAAAGAACAGATAATTATATTATTTTTTTGTACAGTATTGAAAGAAGGTCAGAGTCCTCATAAAGCGCTAAATTGATCTAAGCTTGAGTGATACTACCTTCGTCTGAGAGGTGGGAATTATTGCGGAGAGCGGGCCGGCCTTCCGTGAAATTGGCGTAATTAAATATCAATTGAAAATCATTGATGTGGCCTAGAAAAAGCTTAACCCTCCCTGTACATGTACGTGCTTGTCAGCTATTTCCTCGCAAAATTCAATGTTCTTGAATAGTTCCAATCTAATGAAAAGAAAGCGTTGCTCCCGAGTAGAACACTAATCTTAATAAATCTCTATCCACTAGAAATAAAAGGGGGCTGATTAATTTTTTTCTTTGATGCTGTGACACAATTGCCAATTTGAATGACCTAATTTTTGCTCTGGCAACAATGTCTCTCGGCTATATTTTGTTTAAGATTTAGGTTAAGGGTTAGGGTTGACATCTTCTTGTATTTTTAATGTGTACATGTAGGCTTAGGGGTTAGGGTTAACATAGGACTACATGTGCATGACTGCATTAAATGTCCAATCAAGCGAGTGCCAACATGTACCAAAAAGTAATTAATGTCCCTTGTCAAAACATGGCGGCCTGGTTTTAAGGAAGCAACGGAATCCTCTTGGATGAGAAAAGGAGGGGGTTGGGACTTCCAATATATAATCCTGAAGGGGGGACCGCAGCGGTTTTGACCGAGGGCGTTTTTTCGCGGTCAGTTGCCTATACTGACTGACAAAAGACTGTTAGATGTCACATGTTTGAACACACAGTGAAGCCATACATTGTCAGGATGTTTCTACACAGTATGAGTGTGTTCAATGTCCAGCTTCAAATTTATATGCCAACATGAATCATGATACAAAACGCAATTAAAAAACGCTGATATAAAGAGAAACAAAGTGTGTGTTCATTGTCCCCCATCACCGGTCGTAAAAGTAACCGTGTTTCAAATCTCGAATTGGAGGAAAATTTAAACGCCAAAAAAGATGCGATTTGAAACACAATCAGCTCCAATTTTACGACCTTGAGCATCGCGATTGCAACGAAGTGTGACACTGAACAGGATTGAGTTTTCAACTTTGCAAGTGAAAAAAGGAGAAGATCTTTTGAGAGCGGGGAATTTAAAGACGATGGAAATATAATCAGCTTTAAATTTTTGACACTGAACGGTGCACCGCTGATCGCGTTTGTGTTTGTGTTTTGTGATTGCATTTTGTATTATGATTCATGTTGGCGTATAAATTTGAAACTGGACATTGAACACACCCTATAAAACTTAAAAGATTTAATATCTACTGTGTTATTGACCCTGTAGACCTACATGTACATGATCACGGACGTTTTGAACTTAAGCAGAGGAAGCCTTTCAATAACAGTGCACATAATTCGTCGCTGTTTTTACGAACCGTCATAAACCGAATTTTTGGTCAAATTTTCGAAATTGAGTTTTTTCGATATTCTTAAAGCCTGTATTCAACTCTATCGAATGACCAAATTTCAGGTCGAAATCTTAATTATTTTAAAAATAAGAGAAGATTCAATTTTCGTTCAAAACGTCACATCGCTTTCAGTGATTTTCCGAAGCGTCCTAAACCATTGTTCCTACAATATAGCAGTCTCCAGAATGGCTCGCAACCCGACCTACATATGGGTGAGCGGTGCGCGTATGCATTGAATGATTTTACGAACCGTTCTATCTCGTTGTTTAGGACGCTAAAAAACATGCGCGTGATACGCATGATTTTACGAAGTGACCTTAACCCCCTGTTTGTCGTAAAAATAATCAGTTTCTAAAAAACTACCTTCCATTTTATTCTAAACATTTAAAATTCAAACCCCGATTACAAATAATTCATTTCATATTGTAAAATTATAGAATTTATGCTGTACATTGATATAATAAATTGCCCTGGTTTCCTTCAAAGCGCGAAGTTATGAGCGTCAGAAGAACATCCAAACTTTGAACGCGATTATTTCAAAAGCTGGTTTTGGGAACTCGGCGAGGTGTAGGACGGTTCGTAAAATCACTGACGAATTGTGTGTACACATGCATACAAAATTCAGAGCTCTTAGTTTTTAATACAGTATATTGCTTTCTTTCAACATTGTCCAACTTACAAGAACTTATTCCCATCAATCTTTGAAATTGAAAGCTTATTTCTTGATGCAAATTATGGCTGTACTTGTCTTCGGTGTATTTCTTTGTACTTATTACCTATACAATCGTAATAATTCATTTTCTCTTGATTGCTGGCAGAAGAGGCTTTGCAAATAGCACAGTCGATTGTATTGTGTCTGTGGATCAATTTCCAGTCATTTACACCTTGGAAGCAAGACTGTTTCATACCATTTTAAAAGATTTAAAAAAAAGGTCTACTTTTTTTTTCTATAAATTAATCTGGCACATTAAAAAAAAAAGAGTTAACAGGATTCATCACCATTTTGTTGCTTTATATTCTGAAGCGGAACTCTAGTTTGTTAACATACTTTGTAAAGGAGTGTTAACTCCATGTTAATGGGTTTTTCGGAAATAACTTGTCAATTACATAGATATTGAGAGCACATTTCAAAACATTGCAATAACTCCTGTTCCGGAAAACTTGGAGTGTGACTTACATTGTACATAATGGCTATGCCTGTCTGGGCTATATTTATAAGAGAAATGGTGTGTACTGTAACTTCATTCTCTTGTGACCCATTTTCTACCTTTAGGCATGAATCGTTTTCTGGTGATCGAATTTCACAAATTCATAGTTGATGTTCTTGCATTCATATACAAGGATGATCTGTGTTTAGATTGTACATGTACGGCTAACCTGAAAATTGCAATTTATTTTGCTTTCCGCATTTGAACAAGCGACGTCTAACCGTGCCGTGTGCTTGTCCTAATATTTAAAAAGGAGGAGAGAAAACATCAAGTAAGGTTCTTTGATGCCGTCACTTATTCGCTCCCACTCTTAAAGGTCATGTATAGTGTTGGGAGAATAGATTTTTTGTTTTGCTTCCAGAGCAGAATAATATGAATGAATACCTCAATTAACCTCTGTGTACAAAATGATTTGTTATAAAATCCACTCTAACACCTGAATTTAGCAACAAAACCGTGTAAATATATCAATTGACAGTCCCAAAATCGATAGGATCTCACAGGCACAATGCCAGCATACAGCGGTTTGTGTGCAAAGCACATGCTATTCCCATACACAGACTTGTACACACAGAATTCACTCACGCTATACCAATCAGCTGCTGGTTGGCATGCCCAGAGTTCTGGGGTGAGAATGAAGGAAGTATGGCCTTACTTTGATGAACATCTCCCCGTGCTCATGCAAACTATTACATATCATGGAAAGACATGCATGGAACATGATTATATCCTTTGCCCATATACTGTTATGTCTTTAGAACACTATGAGGACAAGTTGAGCAGGTTTTTCAAAAAATCAGTGTTTTCTACTACAACTATACTTGGGCTTTAATATCTTTCGTTCGATTTTCCAAGTATGGGTGCAGGTATTGTGCCTCTCTCTTTCTCTCTCTATCATGTCTTTTTTTTAATTTTCACATATCAATCTATTCTTTGCTCCTCTTTTGTGTCTTTCTCTCTCTTCTTTTCTCTTTCTGTCTCTCTTTTCTTGATATCTTACTCTGTCTTGTTTTGCATGTGATTCCTCTCTTCCTCTATCACCTCCTTCGATATTACATTGTACGTACGTTTATAAATTTTGTTAAAACTTTTTCTTTATTTTCCGTATTAATCTTATGTTTCTTTGTCTTTAATGTTATTTTTCTTGCCATGTATTGCTGTCTTGAATTGTGTTGTATGACTTCTTGTCATAAGGAGCCACAATGGCAACTATAGAAGGATACAAGAAATGAAATTATTTTGACAGACTTCAAACATCATTCACGGATAAACTTCTTTTATCTCTTTACTCTATTTCACTCTTTCCCTGTTCCTCTCTGATCCTCTCTGCCCTTCTCTGTCACTTTCTGTATACATCGCTAAACTCTCTCTTCCCCTCTCTGTCATTCCTCACTAATTTCTCTGTCTCTCTTTCTCTTTCCCCATCCTTCTCTTTTTTTCCCTGTTGCTCTCTGCTCCTCTGCCCCTCTCTTTCACTCTACATCTCTTAACTCTCCCTTCCTCTCTCTCTGTCATTCCTCACTTCTTTCTCCTTCGCTCTCTCTCTCTCTTTTCCCCATCCTTCTCTGCCTCTCTCACTCACTTTAATACATCTTTTAAATTCTACATGTGTCACTGATTTCTCTCCTGTATTTTGCCAATTTCTCTTTGTCCACCCACTCTTTCTTCACAGATAAACTCCATTATTCTCTTCTCTTATTCTTTCTCTTCCACACTTTCCCATCTCCCTCTGCCTCTCTCTTTATATCTTTTTAATTACATATCTCTGATTAACTCCCTCCTTCTTCCTCTCTCTGTCTTTCCTTTCCTCTATCTCTACCTTTTCCCGAATCCTCTTCTCTCCACACCTCTCTTTAAATAGGTGATTTCTGTTTGTCCACCTCCTCTCTTCACTCCATTGTTCTCTTTTTTTTATTCTTTCTCTTCCACTCTTCCCAATCTCTCTCCGCCTCTCTTTTAATTACATCTCTCTGATTAACTCCCCCTCTCTTCTTCTCTCTCTTTCTTTCCTCTCCTCTGTCTCTACCTCTCTTATTGTCTTCTAGAACCATTGATCAGCCCATTGCCATTTTCTATTGACATCCGCTTTCAAGCAAACATTGGACAGAATATGGCCCTCGATCCTCACTGATCCTTCACTAGAGCGAAATATCCTATGAAAATACCACTGCTGCTTCTCTACCAATACGTCTTAATGGTATTGCTGACTTAATACCGTGCGTCCACACACAAACATGTCTGTATATATACTTGTACAGAAACGTTAGAGCTACATGTATGCAACAGATTATAAGCCAATATTTATGCGGTTTTAGACTAATTGGGAAATTTATGCATGGATAATGTCGCAAATTTCGCAATTTATTAGCCTGTTTTGTTGTAGTGGAAATTTTCGCTACTATGGACCAGTGAGCTAATGAAAATAACGACCAAATATTACAAAAGTAACCCAAATAAATAGAGCAACAGATCTTGCTGTTGAACAAATAAAGTGGTCGCTATACTTAGTGAAGCAACTTGTAAAGCGCCATACGAGACATGAATGGTATCAAATACACACATGTTCCAATGATTGGATTAGACTGTTATCTCTAAATTTGTGCCAAGCTGACATTGATTATCTAGGAGAACTTGAGCCTTGCGAGGAGGAATATTTTCCTTTTATAAAGCGTTTCTGTGTAAATTGTACTTGGTGATACATTGCTTCTGTTCATCATGATGATTCTTTATGCTTTGGGATAATTTTTGTTGAGTGTGAACAGGCTAAAAGACACTCGACCAGCATTGACATGTGTCTTTTTCTCATGGACTCTGAAGGAATATTTTCCTTCTATAAAGCGTTTCTGTGTTAAATTGTACTTGTTGATTTATTGCGTCTGATTCTTTCATACAGTGCTTTGGGATAATTTTTGTTGTGTCTGAACAGGCTGTAAGACACTCGACCAGCATTGACATGTGTCTTTTTCTCATGGACTCTGAGCTTGAGTTTACCATTCAACTCCAGGATGTGGAGGAGGAAAAAAGCAGGAGAGAGGAGCATCGCCGACTTATAAATCATCCGTGGCAAACCAATTTTGTTCATTAGCGGAATTTAGCGCCAATATATGATTGATAACTGCAAAATGAGATTCTTAGTATCATGGATGATTTAACAACCAGTGTGGAGCAGAATATCGACCATGTTTTCAATATTCAGAGAGACTTTTGTACAATGATTTTGTTTTGGTTATAAGGTGATCTTAACCAGTAAATGTATATTGACACCAGTGCAAGGTAGGAATTTATGATATTGATAATCATGTTTGTTTTTTATATGTAATAGGTAACAGTTATGCGATCATGTGCATACAGTCATGTGAATATAAATTTTTAGAAATGAATATGTGTGAATCAGTCAGGTTGGTTGTAACCCTTTGTTGAATTTAATTGAATTATGAGTGAAATAATCAGCAAAGCATATTGCCGCATTATCATGTGCAGCAAACCAATTTTGTTAATTACATGTAGTGGCACTTTGGGATTTAATAATAATGATGAATTGTGTGACTTATTGGCTCAGTGCTAAACGAGTTATCTGACGAATTAATAAATGTTCATTATGCAATTTGACCTTGTCATGTACATGTACGTTCCGTTCCTGACATTCACCAAATAAAACCCTTATTAAATTAAGTAAGTCAAAAGAAGCCGATTTGGGTCTAAATTGGTTCTATATCAGTATGCTAAGATTAATAACAATGCACTTGTTATTTGTATACATTGAAGTACCGAATTGTTAACGAAATTCAAATACTGAAATTACGGAAATAATTGCGGTACATTAATTTTCGTGGATTTCGCGCAAAGATCGGCAGGCGCGAAGTTAAAAACGCGCAATTATATGAGCATGCTTTTTTTAATGCATGTATTGGGTGCATTCAATTGCCTGCTTACTAAAATGCAGCACGAATTCAAGAACCTGTGAACATTCTTTGAGGCCACTCAGCGCAAAAAATAAATCGCGCGAAAATAACAGCGAATACAGTACATGTACATCGAACGTTTGCTTTCAAAATATGCATTAGGGAGTGGAGATTGTGCACTGTAAAGTGCGGGATCGAAAAATGAATCCAATGACCGGGGTAATAATATACTGTAAGTGCTTTGGTCTTAACAGGTAAAGTGCTTTATAAGAAACCGATATTTTTATTATTATGAAAAATTAAAGTTACATATTGTGGCAGCAATCTCCATTACTCAAAGTAAGTTGTTATTTTTATGCCTCCGCCACCGAAGGTGGTGCCGGAGGCATCATGTTTTCGGGTTGTCCGTCCGTCCGTCCGTCCGTCCGTCCGTACGTCCGTCCGTCCCGTTTGCTCGTTATCGCGATATCTCAAGAACCACTTGAGATATCAACTTCAAACTTAGGGATGGTATTTATTACCATAGGAAGATGATCTGATTAGATTTTGGAGTATGTAGGTCAAAGGTCAAGGGTCACAGAGGTCAAATTGTGAAATTCCATGTATTAAGCTCGTTATCGCGTTATCTCAAGAACCACTTGAGATACCAACTTCAAACTTGGGGATGGTATGTATCACCATAGGAAGATGATCTGATTAGATTTTGGAGTATGTAGGTCAAAAGTCAAGGGTCACAGTGGTCAAATTGAAATTTCATGTATTGTGTTAGTTATCGCCATATGAAGACGATCTTATTATATTTTGGAGTGTGTAGGTCAAAAATTTAATAGGGACTATGATCTAATAAGGTTTGGGGTCACAAGGTCAAAGGTCAAGGTCAAAGGTCAAGGTCAAAGATGTCTTTGTATAAAGGAAAATCAATAGATGATTGTGCTGTATATTTCTGATCTGGCAATGGCGGAGGCATAAATTTCGACCGTGCGCGGTTGAGGATTCATCTTGTTTATACTTAAAGTCCCAGACCGGACCGAGAAATGAAAACCAAAATTACATATAAAATGAAAGCTAATATTTCTTCCTAATACAACAATTCCCAATTTAAGCATTTTTATCTTCCATTTAGAAAGTATTTAATTAAAAAGGTGATCGAACCTCAACCAGGCCATCCCTCCCAAGTACTCGTAAAAGTACCCCTATTATATAATGCGGCTGATGACGTCAAAGAAGTTTAAGGGAATGCTGCTGCCAGGCATGATAGGGTTTCGGCTTTAGAAAACACGTTTGTATTGCTATGCCAGAACAATAGACCACATGTGTGCTAGAATTCTATTGTTCTGACATAGCAATACAAACGTGTTTTCTAAAGGCGAAACCCAATCATGCCTGGCAGTAGCATTCCCTAAACTTCTTTGACGTCATCAGTCGCATTATATAATAGGGGTACTTTTACGAGTATTGGGAGGGATGGCCTGGTTGAGGTTCGATCATCTTTTTATGAATACTGTTATGAAAATTTAATTTATTTGGGGGGTATTTATGTTATACGCCTACTTAGCTTTCAATCGATGTAAGGTTGTATTTACTCCGTCAACGGTCTTTAAGTGTAGGAGCAAGGATTTGAAAATAAGGTGGGGGGATGACATCAATTTTTTTGTTTGATTTTAAATCTTATATGTTAAAAATTCTGCATACATTGTTCCCATTGTTGTTGCATGACCATACTGCATTTGATGTCAGGAATTTTATGAATAAGAATAATCTTTAAAATCCCTTAATTGGCAACACATTGGGAAGTTGAAGATCACCGTTTTTCATCAAAATTGGCAATTAATTTATTTTTTAAAGTTCCTAACCGTGTTTGCTGGTTTCAAAGACATCACATTCAATTAGAAGCATGTAGCATCAAAATAAAAATATTAATGTTGCCAATTTGAGGAATAAAATGAGATCAATTCAGCCCTCAAATAATCTCTGTCCCCCAAGGATGGAAAATGTGTTTCTTGATCTAATGAAGATATGAAAGTAGTCTAATCCATGGCCAATTGACTGAAGACATTATAAAAGAAAAGAAAAAAAAAAATCACGTGCTCATATACTTTCACTCCGAGACTCTGAAGTGAAATATAGAAGTCATATGCTCAGTGACCGCGTAGACCAGTCACTAGCACAAATAATAGAATTCCTTGTGGCCATAAGGCACTTTTTAGGTTAAATACAGTCTGTATGTTTTTTTGCTGTTATTTTTGTGTGATTAATTTTTCGCGCTGAGCGGTCTCAAAACATGTTCACAGGTTCTTAAATTCGTGCTGCGTGTTTGTAACCTCGCAATTGAACCCATTCAATACATGTATAGGAAATCGTGCCTATATATTCGCGCCTGCCGCTATTTGCGCAAAATCCGTGAAAATTAATGTACCGCGAATATTTCCATGAATACAGTATATGATGCACCACGCTGTACACTGGGGTACCGCGTTGTGCAGCGCCCTCTTGCCTGTTTTCCTTCTTTAATATTATCTAATGACAATAATAGTACAAATTTAACTTGTTATAGTAACTACATGTATACTCAAGAATTTATATATAATTTTGGACAGTTTGGTAACCCAGGGTACAGCGCTAAAAATGAAATAAATAATTCAACAAAATAGCAGATTTTTAGTTGGTACCCCAGGGTACCAAATACTACATCATATGTAAATGTACAGCAGCTCTCTTGAATGTGTGTATATTGTGCACTAAAGACCTACATGTACCATCTACATGTAGGTTATTTTCGGTACAGTTTTTTTGGTGTGGATACTGATTTGTGCAATTTATATCTGGTTTACACATAGACACAAACTTTGATTAGCATTTTGGAAGAGTAAATTCAACTTGGGCATCTTAGTGAAGATGACCATCTAATTATGATTTATGTGTTTTTTTTACACGTTAAGTCCCCTCTTTCAAAAATGCTCTGCATCCCGTGCTCCCAAGCTCACTAGGATAAAGATCCCCATCCAGATTGAATGTACTGGATAAATTAACCCCTATTGTCTTGTTCTCATAGTGAACAGGTAAGGTCAGACAGCACACGTGAAAAAAACATTGCATGGTCTTATAAATCAAAAGAGAATGTCCACCTTTTGGATGTAGGGTGGCATTAAAAGTCGGTCTTGGATGTAAATAATACGTACTGTACAACGTTATATCTGATTGATACACGTCTCTGAAAACTCATGTAAATGGATTTATAACCAACCAATCGATTAGCCCTTTTAGTGTGTACAGGAGGGTGTTTCATGAAAGGACTTGTCGGACGTTTTATCCGACAAACTGTTATAAGCTACTGAAATGCTGGCATCTGATTGGCTGAGAGCAAATTTGTCGGATAAAATGTCTGACAAGTCCTTTGATGAAATGCCCCCCTGGTCTACATGTACAGAAGTGTGGCGTTTGTAACGCTAAATTCAATTCCATTTTGCATAGCATATATCTAGACACCCATACTTGCAAAAGATATATATAGTCTGTGTCAAATAAAATGGTATAGTTGGAAAACATTTTTTTAAAGGATGAAAATCAATCACATTCTAAAAGTGTTTGATATATCAATAAAGTAGGAAAATCAGGCTTTTATTTCTTAAATATCATTTGGTGATGTAGATCTTGAGATATGACCAGTTTTCTTTTATCAAGAAAAAAGTACTTTGCGCATGCTTCTCTATGGGTTTCACACATAATAGCCATGAATTCAGCGCACCAAGACAATAGATGTGTGTAATTTCGATTAGCTCATCGCCGCACAAAATATACATTGTAGCATAACTTTTGTTTTACAAAAGCAAATTATACTAAACAAAGTGCATCAGCAAGAAGAATCTTTTGGCTTTAAGTCGGTACCACATTCACAAACCATTTGAGAAGATTTCATACCTAAATAAATTTTTTCCCGACTGTACCATTTTTTTTTTTACACAGACTGTATATACATGTAGGCAACCCTTTTCTAGCACTTTACCTACCTGTACATGTAGTCCAGATATATGTACATGTAAGTAGCAATATTCTATGACTGAAGAGTTTACAACCTTTGGATTGTCTTTGCACATCTACATGTATGCCATCTTAAATATCCCCTTTCATATTTTATTATATGTGCGTATAAGGAATAATTGCCAATATGGGAATTAGCCTGAATATATTTTAGAAAATTATCATAATCTGCTGAGCGGTTGAACAAATATATTTGTCAGCCTTGAATTTGGCATCTCTGATATTCTTCTGTTATTTTTCATTTTGGTTCATTGGAAGGTTGAACAAAACTTTTTAAATTGATGTTTCAAAATATTTTGTTCTTGGACTTCTAAATTAATTTGGCAGATAATTTTTTTTAATTTTTTATTAAAACATCTTTATACATGTACAGGATTACAAGTTCAGAATACACTGTTTTTCAACAAGGTCCTGTTAACATATTAAAAAACATGAATAACAACATTTATCAACACATGATAAAAACAACATTATAATGCATATTACGAATTACTAATAGAAAATTTGAAATTGATAATCATGTAAAATAACTAAACAAAATACAAAGATGTCATTTTAACAAAGATATATTGGAACAGTTGCTTAATTTTAATGATTGAATTAAAAAAGGTAATGATCAGTGGAATTTATGATATAAAAGATTTAAAACAACATATAATTGGATCAATGAGAGAGGCAAGTATCGTTAAGAATGGTAATTTAAGCTTTGAGAACAGATAAAAAGGCAGTATTTAAATTTAGTTAAAGATAAGATCATATTTAGAAATTCATTTCCTTATACTGTACATGCGTTTAAAAGTGTCAATAGAAAGCATTTTGTAAAATTAATTGTAGATTATTCCATATCTTACCCTCCGCATATTTGAAACTTTTTTTAAAACATTCAAGAGTTGGCTTGGGTAAAACTACATTAAGCGAGTCAGAATATCGTGTATTTACATCGTGCCTATCACAGACCATTTCTATCTCATTACACATTCTCACAGGTGCTTTCCCATGGATACAATTGTACATAATGCAAGAAAGGAAATAATCTCTTCTTTCGTCTAACGTTTGCCATTGTAATGATTGAATTATATCCAAGCTATTGGTTTTGTAATCAAAGTTCCCTTTAACGATGCGTGCAGCTCTCTTTTGTAAACGTAAAAGAATGGTTTTGTTTCTTGAAGAGCAATTCCCCCAGACTGAGCATGAATAATCAAAAACCGGTTCTATTGTGCATTTATAGATTACGTTTAAAATGTTACTGCTAATGAATTGTCTAAGTTTTCTTAAAGCATAGATTTTATAACATAATGATCGACTAAGATTTTTTATATGATGATCCCATGATAACTTGTCATCAATTTCAATTCCTAAATATCTTATATGTGATACTTGTTCAATTCGTTCATTGTCTATACATACATTGAGTTCATAACTACTTTTTTAATTATTACCTAACAACATGATATTACTCTTTCTGGCATTAATACGTAATCTATTTTTATTGTACCATTCCTTAATAGCATTTAAATCTTCCTGAAGTCTTAAAGTAATAACATTGATATCATTGTGAGAATAATATATTACGACATCATCAGCATAAATATTACATGTACATGAGCATAAAGCATTCAGAGATATCATTAATAAATATTAAAAATGGGGAGGGGCCTAGAATGCTGCCCTGAGGAATTCCTACTCCTATTTCTTTAGTTTCAGAAATCTTACCATTAAAAAATACCGATTGTCTTCTATCAGAAAGATAAGACTGTAACTTATTATAGTATGTATCTAAAAAAGGTTTTGCTTTCTAGATTTGCTATTTTTACCAGAACAAATCAACCTTCAATTTAATAGAATGTAGAATTAATTGAGATAAATTTATTTTTAAAAAACAAAGAAAACAGAACAAACTACTAAAAAAAAAAAAGAAGGAAAAAAAAAAAGAAAAGAAGAGACATTTATTGCATTGGTTCAGTGTGATTGTCTTCTCATTGCGACCAGGGTTAGATTTTTGTTTTTCTTTTTGGGGGCTCTTTTCAACCTTTTTGGGGCAAAATTGCCCCAGAGTAAAGTGCTCTTTTTAGCCTGATGGGGGCTGAATCGCCATAAAGCCCAGTGTATCCCCCCCCCCATGATTGCGACAAATGTTTTCTCAGCAGGACATTTTCAATTTGCACTCAACAAGTAAATGATAGCTCTACGAATGATTTTTAATTTCACGCAGAATAAAATCTACACTAAAATCAGACAACATAATAGTTTATAGTTAAAGAATTTTTTTTCTTGATTTTAATTGTCCCTCTCAGAGTGATAAACGTTTTCTCATCCTTGCGTTTTCAATTTGTACTCTGGAATTCAAGGAGCACACCATAAGGCCATATCCTCTTCAGACTCATACCGTGTTTACACTGTGAATAGGCTCGAGGGTTTGACATGGAAATCGTGTTTAAGGCAGCAATTTTATGTTGTGTAAACAGGATCAGTGTGATCGGCAACCCGAGTTCGACACAACTTTCTTGCTCTGCTAAAACTGCAGGTTTCGATCTGGGAGGTGGGTTTGACGTGGCAATTTTTGTGTGTGTTTATACAGGAAGCTGTTTTGAACTCTATGACCTTTGAGGTCAAAGGTGGAATTTGGCTATACAGCACATTCCACATTAATGACTTCCCTCTACTTCCGGTAGTGATCTGTATTGAACTCGCCCTTTATTTTCTGTCTAAAAACATGATCACAAGCTCACTCTTTGCAGTGTTGGACCCTTCCTGAGAATTCAACACTAGAGCCGAGTTACTGTGTAAACACGTTGCAAAGCTGTGAAACAGCCTGCTTCAAAGTGGATCAGGTTAAAATGTTGATGTTACATCAGCTCAAAGTAAGGTTTTATGATCTACATGTACGTTGAGCTGTGGCCTCATATGGTGGGCATGTGTCCTGTAAACTCACAAGCGCATGCTTTTGTAAATTACCTGCCCCACCCTGTAATAGGTCTTAGCGCTGCTCAATTTCACAGGCTGTTTTGGAAATAAGCCCAAAATGACAACATGGTCCGAAAATTTGTGTAATATAATGATACGTTTGTACGAATGTCTTGAGTTTATAAGTTTAGAAAGGTTGTAGACGGATCTTACTTTCTTACAATGTTCTTGTGAAGAAAGGATGGTTTTGTGCGAAGTTGAATACAATCTTGGACAAGACCATCGATCAATGTCTGTACTTTAATACGAATTGTCTGTAGATGGTCTGCGGATATGGACGTCCTGCCTCCTTGAGAAGTTCTTCAAGTTTTTGCAAAATGGTCTGAAAAGCGTTTGGATGGTATCCCTAACCACTACTCGTAATGGCATGTGACCAAGGATTAAAAGTAGTGTGATATTCTCTGACCTGGCAAATTGAGCGCACTACTTTATTCGCTTTTATTTTCGCGCAATTAATTTTTCGCGCTGAGCGGCCACAAAGCAGGTTCACAGGTTCTTAAATTCGCGCTGAATGTTTGTAAGCTGGCAATTGAACCCATTCAATACATGCAAAGGAAAGGTTTTTTAGTTCGCGCCTGTCGATCTTCCCGCGAAAATTAATGTGCCGCGAATATTTCCTCGAGTACAGAATTTCAAACTTTGTCTGATACAGAACCGCCTATTGGGTAGATATTGCCTTCTCATCCTACTTCTCTTACCCTTTTATGACTTTAAGATGGAAAAAAAGGGTTAGAAGTGGACTGTGTACTCTGTTGTCATGGAAACAGAATGGGTGTAGAGAGAGGGGAGTATGCTGACGATTGGTTTGTGTATAATGTGTTAATTCACTCTCGTTCTACTTGCTGTCAATCCTATTCCACATCTCTTTGCCAAACTGCCATATTGCTGGATGACATTTCTAGCTGTTGCTCTCTTTAATAATGAACAAAAGGAGCCCTCATTCTCTGTCTTCTCAATTTCTCATTTGGCATTGGGGAAACAACTTGAGTCTAATGGGGACAGTAATTTGTAGTGCAGACATTTAAATGTCTGCTTGTCCACTTTTTTTCCCCTCTCTTCGGTATCCTTGAATCATTTGACTTCAATACTTCTTACTGAAATACATACACTGTACTGCATGCTTTTTTGGAATACTCATCTTTTGGTCATATACATGTAATGCAAGTGCTAATTATCCCCTTCAGGAATCAAGAAGTCTTTTTGTTTTTGTTTTTTGTTAAAAAACTCTTTTGGCAAACTCTAGTGGGAAAAGTCCTGATTTTGGCCATACACATGTGGACATGAACACATGAAAAAACAAAGAAACAAAAACAACAAAAACAAACCTACATGGATGTAGAATTCTATAAATAATAATAATAATAATAATAATCAGCATTTTTATAGCGCCTTTTCTTTAAAAAAGATACAAAGCGCTTTTATACATAAATATACATATAACAAAAACAGTACAATTATGAAATTTACAAAGTGAAACAACGTATACAATTATTAACAATAGAAAAATGAGTAAATATAACACTGGAAAACAATTACAAAGAAGACAAAATTAGGAGAGCTTCCTGAGTGTGGCAGCAGTGATTGACAGCGCCATACAAACAATGAAAATACCCATGTTTTGTCAAACTTGTAAACTTTGCATGTTTGCTATGTTTTGGCAGTCTCTCAAAGCAAGCGTCCAATAAAGTTTGGCTTTACATGTAACTCCTTATTTGCCGAGCAAATTATACTTGTGTGCCATATTTCACTCAGGTTTATTTTTACATATCTAGAATTCTCAAGATTGTCCTAAACTCCAAAGAAAATCTAACTATTGAAGATCACATCCAATCTGAAACAGGATGTGGGCTATTAAACATCTGTTGTAGTGTACAGTGATATCATTGTGCTATTTTGCATATTGATTATGCTAATTTGCATATTGTTTATGCTATTTTGCATGTTGTTTATACTAATTTGCATGTTGTTTATGTTGTTTTGCATATGGTTTGTGCTAATTTGCATATTTTTTGGGCTAATTTGCACATCCGATATGCCGTTGGATGTGCCAATATGCACCCATGGCACTCAAAGGCTAAAGAGGCTGAGTATAAAGAATATGGTTGTAAACATGCAATGTCAGGCTGCCATTCCTAGCGTGTGCAAGGTATAATGGCATAGCGTGTACTTGGAGGATAACCTTACAAAAAGGTTACATGTTCATGAGCCGTCTTTCAGAGCGTTGCTATTCCTCGATTGTGTTGCTATTTTCAGGAAGCAAACACAATCCACTCTACTGGTTGTATTATGAGTAGATATTACAAGGTCTGTGGCACCTGTGGAATATATTCCTGATCATATGTGTGACTGTATGCATTACTGAAATGTAATTGTGCACACACTTTTACAACGTGTCACCTGCGAAATGTTAGCTTTCTATTTCGTTTATGAAATCTGAGAATAAGCGAGGTGCAATGTCTGTCATTGATTGATTGATTGGTTTGTCACCTTATCTTAATGCTAATGGTGGTACATTGTATCTCTCTTGCTGTGAGAAGGAGTATAGTTGCAGAGACATCTCAGAGGTGTGTCTTGAGTCTTTGCGACATCTCACTTGTCTCTACAATGTCTTATGGGTCGCTGGAAAATCGATACGTACGATATTTTTTCAGTCTCGGAGATGTCTCGGAGTGTTACCACCTTATAGGAATTTAATTCTTTGGCGCTAATTTGTACAGCTGTAGTGCTCCTTTGTTTCTACATGTAATATTCATTTATAGTTGAAATCATGTTTTTGATAAGCCCTAGTCGCACCTGGGTAGTTATCATTAAACTGTTGTGGGCTTTAAATGCATGCTTGATTTCTTCCACTCATGGAATTGGACTGCATACGGATGTAATTGGGATGAACAAGTACACAGAGTGAGTAAAAAAAGAAAAAAAAAAGGGACATTGTCATTAAGGTGCCTTTTCCATTCAAATGGCGTCAGAAACTGACACCTTTTGAATGGAGAAGACGCCTAAAAAGAAAAAAAATTTATGTAATCCAAATTATATGTATTCTGAAACAGTTAAACTTCTCTCGCATCTTCTGGAACCATTTTCTTGTGGTATGTTTTTACACTTGGATGAATATGGAGCATTCTTTGCAAACATGTAAATTTTGATTTGTGCCAAAGTGGGGGTATTATCAAAACAACTAGAGCCAACATCCTGATTAAAATAGCATACATTTTTAACAACAATGTTTTGAGCCAAACTTATGGCAAAGATCATTTGCTACACGTATCGACTAGATTCTCTTGTTGTATTGATTATACTCCCACACTGACACAATTAAAAAGTTACATGCTCATGCTTGATACCTTGATACCTTGATGGCCATATCTCACTGTCTTCACGATGAGGGTGTACAGATGAGTGTGGCAGGGTTAAGGAGGCTCTTAGAGCCCATTTAAAAACAATGCACCATGTTCATCACAGGGTGGTATCTCACTTCGCGGAGACATCTCCGCGGCGGAAACGTCTCCGCGATAATTTTTAAAAACTGTCTCAAAACAGTTCCAAAGAACCGTCTCAAAGTAGTTTCCGCGACTCATAAAATGTCGCTGGGACTGAGGAGACGTCTCAGAGACGTTTCGGGGACGTCTCCGCAACATCTCCGCGACGAGTGTCAAAGTAGTTTCTCCAAGTAGTTTCAAAACCATCTTAAAGTAGTCTCAAATCTGTCTCAAAGTAGTTTCAAAGTAGTTTCCGCAAAGTGAGATACCACCCTAAGCGAAAACATCTACCACACAAAAATGGTTCCAGAATATGCGGCAGAAGTTACTCTTTCAGAATAATAATTTGGATTTCATAAATTGGTTTTCTTTCTTATGACAATTGTCTACATGTACATGTAGGTGTTTTTGTTTACTCACTCTGTAGAGAACACCTTTTTTTCAAGAAAAAAAGGGGGAGAAAAAGGCAAATAAAAAACCCTTGAATGATTTGAATAATTAGACATTGAAAATGGAATATTTTTCTTTGTAATGAAAAACCACTTCTGGACACTTAATCTGGTTTCATAAATTTGTTTTTTTCTTGAGGCCTTGGTAAAAGACTATTGAATTCATGCACTGTATTCACAAGAAAAAAAATGTCAGCAAATTTTATCTAAAATATGTTCCCTTCAAATTTATCATATTATTAAATCATCCTTGTGTCAAGAGTAACAAATTGAGAATAGACTTATTCCCACAAAGACTCCAAGACTAAACCACTTCTAGTCAAGAGCATCTCGATAAAGATGGAGGAAATTCTAAAATTGGACATTTACTGGCAGAATTGATTACTTTAGTTGACGGGTTTAATATCATTGACAATAGCAAGTACGTCATCTGTGCTTTAAATGTATCTTCCATGTTTCTACAGCTGAACGAGTGTACGTAGCATTGCGTTGCATCTAATTCAATGTAATTCAGATGTTATCATTTAGGTTGCGCTGTTGCCTAGCAACTGTGGAACAGGGGAGTGTGTGTTTGGTATATAAGCATTGAAGCTCACTGCGCACGCCCTAATAGGAAACGATCTGATTTTTTTTTCTCGCTCTTAGGCGTTAATTTTGAAGTGGTGATATTGTATTGATTGTTAGGGGTACATGTATTCTGAGCGACCTTTATAATCGTGGCAATTACCAAGGAGTTGATATGCCAAACTGCTCCAATCTAAATTGTTCCAATATCCACTGTTAATGCAAAGAACACTGTCCACCTGTGGGATATTTTTGCATTATCTTTTGATTAAATAGATGAACACCATGACCTGAAAGGGCGAAATTATTATATTACTGATAGATTTAATCTTTTTCTACTGCATAAAGATTGGAATGAATTATCTTTCATTCAACAATTGGTGTAATGACTCAAACAGGCATTTCTTTTAACAGCCATTTCATTGTGACTCACGTGACATTTACACACAATTTCAATTTGTTAAGGCTAATTACTTCAAAATTTCATATTGCAGACCTTTTTTCTTTACTTATTTCAATCAAAGTAATGACATTACACATTAGCGCAAAGAAATTTTGGTTGTTAAGTCATTTTTGTTGGAGATATTTCAATTTGTTTTCTGTGACTCGCGTGACACGACCCTATTGAAGGTTTTTGACCTTATACTGTATTTAACTGAAATTTCCTCAGAAGTTCCTTATTCGATTTACATAAAATTGTCAAGATAATTTTGAAACATTGAGCAATGACCAAGTAAAATTTCATTATCCTTTGGCCAATCGTTGTAAGTCAATCGCCATTTCACAATGTGACTCGTGTGACACAGGAGTTTGACTCGCGTGACAAGTGTCATTTTGGACTAAAAGTTGAACCAATTATCATTATTACATAAATGTTTTCGTATAGAAATTGATAATTGTTATGGACATTTGTAATCTTTGGTCATACTATTTCATTCAACATCATTCAGAAGGATGTAGTTTCTTAGAATCAATTGCCAATATTTGGAGAAAAGGCTTATCATTTTGATGGACCTGTAGTTCATGGAATACCGCTATTATTTTTTTCATTTGGTGGTACAATGTACATGTACATGAACATCAAAATGAATATATGAAGGGGGGACCTAAAGCTACGCACTTAGTTTCTCACAGCTTATAAGTCAAAGAATTTAATATTTCACATCTTTTGCTACATTTTCTGTGGATTATCTTGATGCAAACAAACAAGGAATAAAACTAACTGCAATTACGAAAATCGCCGCCTGATCGAGACCCTGTCTTCCGTTGCCGTCAGAAGTCTACGCACTTTGATTTAACACTTTTAATTTTGTGTATTCTTCCAAATTTTCACAGTACATTATGAAATTGTTACCATAATTCTATAATTTTTACCTTTTTTTGCACCCTGCTTTTATTTTTCGTCGTAAGAGAAGGAATTTTTAACTTTGAAATGAAACACTATTTTGCTATAACGGCGCCTGTATAAAAAGCAAATGCATACTTTGACTCCCATTCACTTTAGTGCGTATTTTGCAGTGCTCCGTGTAGCTTTATGACCCTCTACCATACAGGGTCTCACTGTTACAATGCTAAAATGTTTGTCAAAAAACAAACAAAAATAAATTGTAAATTTACTTTAAACTACCTTGAAACTTTAATAGTGGATCATCAAATTTGTGTATTTGGTAAAAAGTTGTTCAAAGTGTATCATTGTGAACATGTATTTTAAAGCAAGAGCAAACCCTTGCAACACTCTCATTGATTGTGTGTTATAAATAGCTAGTCTTAAAGTATACCTTTTTTTAGATAACTATTAACAAAACAGTGTATACGGTAAATTAAACTACAATTTGCTTTGTGTAAATGGGAAAATAAAGAGGGGAAAGTATGTCCTTTGCTACTTTGCAACATAATTGTCAATGTGTAAATTCATTAAGTAAAAAAATATGTTTTCATTCAAATGAGCCTGAATTATAAGACTATATTATGAGGATTGCATTATGGGTTAGGAATCAGGGCATAATCGAGTAGTTGAGGACTTGAGGTGGTGCTATACGAGGCTGTTAGTTCGTACTGGCTTTAAGAGCCTCATCGTTTCATAGTTTTCAAAGTTGTATCTTTTTCTTGTGTTAAAGTTTTTTACATAGATTTCATCATATCAAAACCAATAACTGGTTCATTTCCTGTGTTGACATACTGTTTTAAGTATGAGTGGACATAATACTTTCTAATATTTTTTATTTAAATGCAAAACAAAAAAACAAAACAAAACAAAACGAAACAAAAACACACGTATTAAAAGAGAACTGCGGAGTGTACACAACAACATGTTGATATCTGTATCGCATCACAAGTACACATCAAAATAGCATCAGTTTTTCAGTTCATCAGGTATTAAATTAGCCTATCTAAAGCCAATCGCTAGGTCAAGTGTACCGGCTAGGCTTTACCTGAGTTACCACACCACTGCACCTTCATTATCCATGGTCAATTTAATGCTACATGTAGGTTACAGTTTTGATGAGATTGAATAATATCAAACATAATTGTCTCTTTTGATATAACAGGCAGGAGTGACTATAAGACAATTTTTTCTACATATTGCATCTTTCTAAAAATTTTAAATTTGAATGTTAGAGCAGATCTACATGTAGTGCCCTCTCTTGACTTTGATATCATTTTCAAACAGGCCTTCAAAAATATTTTTTTCATGGATTTTACTCCATATGTCAAAAAAAGTTATATCCCCAAAAGGTTTTTTATTAAATTATTTGCTTGGACCCTGACTTTTGATAAGACATTTTTATGTGGTAATATTATGCACATACATGTATGTAATCATTTTCGATCCCAATTTCCAAGTGATATGTGTTTTGTCATATTATCTTTCATTCTGTATCAAAGTAAATTACAAATTTGAAAGATTGTATACATAACTTAGATTTACCAAAACTGTATACCCAAGCTTTAAATTTACCTTTTTTCCTTGTTTACCAAAGGTCAAATGATTCAACATAAATCTTGTAGTTGATGTCATATGATACACAAATATTGTGCAACTTTCTGGTGGAATTGATTACACAATAAAAAGTGCAATCAGTTATTTTTTAGTAACTCAGTGCAAGGTTGTGTAAAGCATTTGTGTTTACATAATCTTTAAAGATGTATCAATTAATTGGTGTATGAAAATAGTTTTAATTTACAACGGACAGACATTAAAGGAATAATTGTGCTGAAATTTTGTGCTATTTATGGCATGATTTTTTATTTGACATGTCAGATGTCTTTGCTGAGATAAAAATTTGGACAAAAAAGCAGTAAAGAAGAAAGAAAAAAATCATAGTTGCTTATTTTCAAGTAAAATATTTAGGGTTCCAGACTTGTAAATTGTACAATCCCATGTAGATTTCCGTGTCATGCCTGTATGAAATACATTTTTTAGCATTTAGGCGTACGTTTACATTTTAAAATAGAGAGTGATGTAAATTGTAAGACGAACTTCATGCAAGGCAAGCTTTCTTGAAGAACATCCAATTCAGTCTTACGCCCTCTTGAGCAAGCACACTGCCAAGGAGTTAGTTACTATGGTAACCATTAGGGAAGGCATCCTTCATCGCCTTGGCACTGTGGATGGGAGTTCATGTAGTTGAGATGAGAATGAAACATGGGAGGATTTGATGTGTGCACAGATACGTTTACAGTAATTATCTGCTGGGAACCTGAAATAATTGAGTTTTGTAAATGTGAAAATGATATTTCCTTTAAATAATGTCATGACAAATTATAGTTAGGTAGGCCCTACTGAACAATTTTGACCTGAGGTGAAAAGTGAAATTCAATAAAGATAAAACTATGAATAAGAATTTGTTTGATTGATTGTAAAGAATTATTTATTTCCACGAATTCATTTTCATCAATCTAAAAAACTGATTATAAAATTCCTACACATACAATGTACATTTAGATGTATACATTCTGTACGCTCGTGATTAACCTGTTGGAGACGAGTTGATTTGGCTATAACACACATTTCCAATAGACCTCAGCCCGAATATATTCGGGCTCAGTCCCCAACGGGTTAAGAACTTACTTTGTTATATGTGGGAAAGACACGCACAGTATGTTGGTTTTTATGAGATTTTTATTTTATTATTATTTTTTTTTTTTTTTTTTTTTTTTTTTTTTTTTTTGGGGGGGGGGGATCTGTTTCCCCTTATTTTTATATAACAATATAACAGATCCCCCCCCTTTTTTTTAGGCGGATGGGGAGTCAAATTAATTATTGCTATGTTTTTGTTTTTTATTAGGTTAGAATATTGCATTAAAGAAAAAAAAAAGAGAAATCATTATGTAAAAAGTTATGTGACAAAGATCATATGAATCAATGAAAATGAATGTACATGTCATGCAATGAATGAGATTGCAGTGATCCAGAGGCCCAATATCTACTGAAGATGTGAACACACCTTCTGAGAGCCAGAAGGTCATTGATTCAGTGTACTGGTATAAGGGTTAATCAAAGATTGAAATGTGAACACACATCTGCTGAGAGCCAGAAGGACATTGATTCAGTGTACTGGTATAAGGGTTGAACAAAGATTAAAATGTGAACATCCACCTCGCTGAGAGCCAGAAGGACATTGATTCAGTGTACTGGTATAAGGGTTAATCAAAGATTGAAATGTGAACACACATCTGCTGAGAGCCAGAAGGACATTGATTCAGTGTAACTGGTTTAAAGGGTTAAACAAAGATTGAAATGTGAACACAACTCTTCTGAGAGCCAGAAGGACATTGATTCAGTGTACTAGTGCAAGGGTTAAACAAAGATTGAAAAGTGAACACACCTCTTCTGAGAGCCAGAAGGACATTGATTCAGTGTACTGGTGCAAGGGTTAAACAAAGATTGAAATGTGAACACACCTTTGTTGAGAGCCAGAAGGACATTGATTCAGTGTACTGGTATAACGGTTAAACAAAGATTGAAATGTGAACACACCACTCCTGAGACCCAGAAGAACATTGCTTCAGTGTACTGGTATAAGGCTTAAACAATGATTGAAATGTGAACCCACCTATGCTGAGAGCCAGAGGGGCATTGATTCAATGTTCTGGTATAAGGGTTATTAAAACAAAGATTGAAATGTGAACATGGTTCTGCTGTTAACGATGAGGACATTGACTCTGAATAAGTATGATAATTACATGTACTTGAGATTATAATAAATGACACCCTTCTATACGTAATCGGAAATGGAACAGGGTCAATGTGATGGGGTTATTTCTTTTTCAGATTAATGAACCCTATGTTGGGTTATTAATGTCTTTAAAGCCATTGTATCTCTCATCACATGATCTACTAAAATTTCGCGATTTTGGTGATGACTTCATTTCTATAAAGAGCCTGGTACTATTAAGTGGAAATTTTCGCGATGACCGACTTGCGAAATTCGCGAAAATAAAGTCACCACGAAAATAGAGTTGGAAGAGTTTTAAATCTAACCAGATGTTACAGGGTCAGAGTGAAGAATATGCAAATGTTCAGTTGACCATACATGTACTTGAATCTGTTGATCATATACATTGAACATTTATGTACTATAAAATGATCACAGGTAAAGTCGACAACTACATTTATCAAATGCATATATAGAATATCATAACTTTCTGGTTTGCCTTTTTCCCCAAAAGTATTGAGAAAAAATGAGATTGATTCTGTTAACAATACATACTATACTGAAGACCAAAAATTAGTTTATTTCATCAACAATTTTTATCATTGTGTGAATAGCTTGTGTGTAGGAATTTGAGGATACTTGTCTACAAGTTTAGGAGAAGAGCAAATTGATTTGTCTATTGAAGATGTTCTTTTGAATGTGTGTGTGTAGTGTGCAGTGATTGTGTGTAAGTAGAGCCTAATGAAATGACTACTCACAAGCCCCTTGGGGTTCTTCTTGTTTCATTACAGACCAATCAACCAATCGGTGAGTGTGCTGTCCCGTCATGTCGAGTGAAGCTCATCCAGCAAACAGCCAATCAGGGCTAGGCTCCTCTATGAGCCTGCGTCGTTCAGCCTGGGAGAAGAAGGAGCAAGAGAAGAAGGAAGATGAGAGAGCGCTCGTTACCTCTTCACATAGTCAGGCAGAGCTACGGCAGGAGGAAGAGGCTCATCTAGGGCCAGCAGCTCATCTTCAAACAGATCCTCCACATACAATGCCTTCAGAGAACAATCATCATCATCATCATCACCACGCTGCCTCCTACCACCATCCCCCTAACCGACCCAGCAGTAGCACCTCTACCCGCAGCGCCCAATCCAGAAAGTCGGCATGGGACGAGCCGGCACGGGACAAGCGGGTTGCCCCGGCCGTCCCCCTGAAGAAAACAACAGAAGTTGGGCAGCACGGGGATGTCAGAGTGCGCTCTGTTGAACTCCAGGAGGTAAACGGTAGGCCGCGGGACGGCGAGCCTGATTTAATGTTGGACATTACCTGTATGGAATCAATTAAAGGATTTACCAAAGTCTTCAAATCAAAGAAGTTTAAATCACCTCATTTGGAGGATCTTTATCAACGCTACTTCTTCAGCCTCAACAAGAGCAGTTTATCAAGTTTGCTCATTCTTACCGCTCTAACTGTTATCGTCATTTTAGGGTTTCACTATGGAGCGGGTCTTACGTCGTGGGTTAAAGGAGCTTTTCTAGGACTTTTTGAAATTGTGTTTGTCGTGCTTGGAATCTTGTGCAATCGCAGTTCTTTCACCCCAAGACAATTACGCTTTGTGTGCTACGCGGTATTGGCGCTTCTTGGAGCAATAGTAATCATTGATGTTGTCGATACTGAGCCCAGGACAGCGACGGCGGGGGTTTGGACCACTGTCTTTATCATCTATTTGATCTATACCCTTCTACCAGTGCGGATGAGGCTTGCTGTCATGTTTGGACTGGTTTATTCTATTCTTCATGTAGCATGTGCTGTCGGAAGAAACCCACAGGATAACTTTTTGTGGAAGCAGGTAAGCCGAATCCTTCTTTTTAAAATTTCATATTGATACAAGTAACCTGTACATGTACAAATACAATTTTTATGTACAATATGAATTAGAACAATACCTAATAACTCCACAAGTCATAAACCAATTTCAAAATCTCCTATTAGTAGAATTTGATTATGCTGCAGTCACGCAGACACTTACGTATAGTTACGTCTTTGTTCTTTTAATCTTATTTCATCTTCTATTCTTTCATTTCTTATGTATTTCTTTGTTTTATTGGATGAACGAAATTATCACTATTTCCACTGCTGACTTTAACGGGAAGGCATCCGTGGTGATCCGAGGAAAAGGAAATGATTTTTGGACGCAACCGGACGTAACTATACGTAAGTGTCTGTGTGACTGCAGCATAAGAAGGAATATTATCAGGCCAGGAGCAGTTAAAATAATTTTCAGTTTTTTAAAAGAGGACAAAAATAAGTTTTTGTCTTGATTATTTGTTGTTCCCAGAAAAGATTTCTAACATTGTGGTCCTTTGTTTATTGCAGGAAGCTGATGTTTATATATTTGTTGGGTTCATATTTAAAATGATCAGATTTCTTAGATACCAATTTTAATCATACTCAGCTCCAATTACAATACAAATTTCCCTTTTTTGTTATTCACAAAAGATACAAACCTCTCACAAATGACCTAAATTTGAAGAAGAGTCAAATGGAAATATTCTACAAGTTATAACGATTGGAAAAGAATGAGGAGGCGGAGAAGTGAGAGTGTAAAAAAGAAAGAGAGAGAGAGAGAGAGAGGTTGATTGAATGAGACTTTTTTGTGCAAAAAAGTATGAAACTAAATAGGATTTCTGTTTAGGATTTGTTAAAAAATTTGTCATATATAAAAAGCAAGATTTTTTTTAGATCATGTAGGATGGATTGGGAGAAGAAGAGTGAAAAAAGAAAAGGAGAAACCATGACAATAAACGAATAATTTAAAAAGGCTTGAATAAATACATGTTGGAGTAAACGTGTTGGAGAAAGAAGGAGGCAAACAAAATAAAATAAAGGAAGAAAAACGGGGCAATGAAATGAACAAGAGTGAGATATCGAGAGAGGGAGCGAAAAAACCCCCGAAAGAGATGGGAAATACACGTATACAGAGAGAGAGAGAGAGAGAGAGAGAGAGAGAGAGAGAGATGCAAAAACAGTAGGAAAGGGTAGGAGAGAGATGTGGAGAGAGTGAACGAGAGATGAGGAAAGAGTAGGGAGTACAGTAAAGAAAGAGAAAAAGAAAGATTGATAGCAAACACATAATCCACCGATCTGGCTCTACAATGTTCAAGGTATGTTTGCATTTGAATGAGAAAACGTTTGTAATTCAACAATCGTTTGAATGCAATTACTCACTGGTGGTTCGCTTGCAAAGATGCACTCCATTGTTTACCAATGCAATGCATGGTTATCTGTGCAGTGTTTGCCCTTTCACTTGGGTACTACTAGGGTCACAAATTACTCTCTATTACAATCTTAAGTGCTTGACAAATACCCGTACATGCAGGGCAGTGATATAAATCGCTCATTTATTTGTGTTATCCAAAAGCCAAATGGTCGAACCAGTGAGGGGGATGATTAATATTGATTATACTCGGCAAAACATTCGCATGATTTGATGAAGTTCTGCTATTTGTAGAACCTTGGTTCTTGTAATTACATGTACATGCTAGGTAAATGTTATGACTGCAATCTAAACGGAAAGACAACTGCTATTGCCAATAGCTTGATATTTCTGCAACCTGACATCCCTGACACTGTCCAAACCCTGAATCTAATCCTTATTTTTAACCAAATCTAATATATTATCTTAGAACCATAATCCTAATGTTAAAGCTATTTAATTTGTTCACATGATACTAGGAATTTAAAAAGCAGATGAAAACTTGCATCTAGTCACATCCTCATAAACCTGGTGTATAGTTTTGGTAACAAAAAAGGAATTGGTACAAAAACGATCAAATGTAACTTCATGTTGTCCACATTGCACTAAAAGATATGTGTGAGAGATCTTGTGACATTCCTTTCATTAGTTCCGATGAATTTCATTGAAAATTTTTGAATGAAGTGTAATCTAACTGCTGTTTAGACCTCTGCTGAGTGGTTCGCACGCCGGAGGTTACGGCGTGAATTAGTGTGAACGATCTGTGTGTAACACGCACACAAGAGAATCCCCATTGGTTTTCCATGTGAGCGCTAACATGAGACGGGTCCCCGACTTATCTTTGTTTATATTTATATGTGATACGTCTTGTCGAAATGAGAGAGAAGTCGCAGATCAAAGATCCGAGTAAATCGACAAACTAATAAAAAACTCATAATTTTGAGGAAATTTTTTTTTATTATTTTCTGGTTCTACCATGCTTCATCTTTGCTCTGTAAAAAAAATGAGTGAAAATGATAACGGGAAAGTGGTAAAAAAGCAGTTTTTTCGGCGAGTTTTTTTTTCGGTCATAATTTTTTTTTTCCGGACATACAAGCGCACGTCCACGCTCATTTCCCCTCTCCGTTTAGCTCCGCCCTTAGCAACGCATGGCTTTGTTTGTTGACGTTCACGGTCATGTGTTGTGTGATTTCTATGGGCTTTTTGTTTCGTTTTTGTGAGCGAATGAGCGAACTAAACTCTCTTTAGCTGCACTCAGCTGTGGCGATGCCACACAACCTGCTGTGAATAAAGCTGTTTCATCCGGGAAGCGGAGCAGCAAACGTATGTCAAATCTAACAATCGGGTGGGGGGGGGGGGTTATGTGGGGAAAAGCTACTTATTGCTTGACTTAGCTATCTGGATCCAAATGAATGTTAATTTCAGCACTTTATTTTAGGGGCCGCGATATCTGTTGTCCTGATGGGAAATTAAAACCTCCCTATAAACAAATTTGGTTCCATCAGGGAAACATAGAGCACACAAAAGAGGTGACGTGATCATAATAATTCTGATACAAGTATTTAGGTTAAGTCTTAAGACGCGTAAGAGATGCTAATTTAAATTGAAAAAAAAAATATGTGTTTTAAAATTGGTTGATATTGCATTATGTGGAAACCAATGAGCTAAGGGGGGGGGGGGGGGGGGAGTGGCAAATCAATCTAGTTTATAACTGCGGCTGGTATACCTTTTTTGGGAACTACTTTGAAACAACTTTAAGACGGCTTAGAAACAAGTTTGAGACGAGTTGTTGAGACGTCGCGGAGACGTCTCCGAGACGTTTCATGATCGCGTGATACTACTTTGAGACATTTCTCTGAAACTGCTTTGAAACAGATTTTGAAAACATTCGGAGACTTCTCCTCGACAGAATAAAGACGGAATAAACGTTATCCGTCGCGAAAAATCGATTCCTTTGCGAAGACGTCTCCGCTATTTTTTACAAATTTTGAAAATTGTCGTGGAGATAAATCTCGGAGACTTTTCCTCGACGGAATAAAGACGGAATAACTTTTTATCCGTCTCGAAGAAACGATTCGTTGCGAAGACGTCTCCGCTATATCACCCTTCACTTCGACAAAAGTTCCGTAAGAATTTACACAAAATTAAACTTTTTAAACTTTAATGTTGTGTAGTTTTTAAGATTTGTTTTATTTGTTTTTCATATTTTTCATATTTATATACCCTTTTTAATTTATTTTGTCTTTCACCTTTGGCTACTATTTGAATATTATTATCAATAAGACAAATCCTCACACCCAAATCAATTGACGTTATCAATTTAAGTTTAATTTTGCAAACTCGATCGGAACAACACTACCGGATACAAATAGCGATGCCATAAATAAAGAAAGATAATGGGCAAGAGAGAACAAAAGACAGAGAGAGAGAGAGAGGAGGGGAAGATGAGTAAGAGTTGAATAGACGCCTACCCTGCCATTCTTCTTGTCCCACCGAAACGACCTCACTTCTAGAACACATTAATTAAAGACTTCGAGTAGAAAGATTATACACGATAATGTGGTAGGACCGGGCTTATCTTACAGAAGTCCACGACGAAAACATACCCGCGGGCTTACTGATTACCGTAAGATCCTCACTTTTATAGCCCAACCAAAAAATAGGCAATCAAATCCTAGCACCCAATCAAATTGGCGTTATCAATTTAGGTTTAATTTTTGCAAACTCGATCGGAAACAAATTACCGATCCAATAGCAATGCATAAGAAAGAAAGAGAATGGGCAAGAGAGAAACAGATAATGAAGAGAGAGAGGAGAGAGAGAGAGATAAAAGAGATACCTTTCGCAAAAAGATAAGTGTTTCCATGAGTCGCGGAGAACGTCTCCCGCAAAAGAATATAGTATAGTTTTGTTTCCGGCGAAGAATAAATAGTTTAGAGCACGTGTCTCGATGATGAATTACGGAGACGATTTTCTCGTTCTTTTGCCATGTCTCAGCGTCTCGTGAACGTTTATGATTATTTTGAATCCGTAGACATTGGCTATTCTGGCTGCGGCCTCCGCGTGAGGGCGTCTCGGACGTCTCTAATATTGTATTTATCCGTCGCGGAGACGAAATTTGTGATTTGTCGCGGAGACGTCTCCGCGAGGTGAGATGCACATAGCTACTAGCAAATTTCTGCAGTTTAATTTTACAAAGTAATGTGTTTAGAAAGTAGCGTTTTACTAAACACGACGAAACAAAATACGATTTACTCTTAATATAATTCATTTCTAAAAATTATTAATATCTTCTTATTACTGTAACAAGTTTGATCAATAAAAAGACGAAGATCGAGCAAACATTTACGTTTTTATTTTCATTGTCTTAAGCTAACCTAGCCACTCATAAACGTGATCAGAGAAATTCTAAATACATTCGTGAGGCGCAAATAATTTATAAAAACATTTTTGGAGGCTTATCTCTATCATATACTATTAAAGAATATAAACAAAATGCATAAGCCCCTGTACAAGAATAATTTAGTCTATAGACCATTATTATGTTTAAAATTCCAACAGAGTTCAGATCAAAATGACTCGCTTTATTATGAGTAAGAGTACGCGATTGACATTCAAAGAACGCACGCAAACATCGGAATAAAACCCCAAAAAGGTTTTAAAAATAGTTTTTTTCTAACTAATTTAGCGCCAGGATTGGTAAACACTTTTTCTTAAAAGAGCGGACTTTTTCTTAAAACAATTAGAAAGAGCATGACGTTTTCATTTATTTGACGAAGATATAAACAACTAACCAATTCAGCTTCTTTTTTTTTTTGAGAGAAGATTGAACATCGCCGTTATTTCCGCTTTGCCTGCGGCTTGCCTCGATCATGCGTGACGGACGAGTATTGTTCTCTGTATACCTGAATGCAGCTCCTCATTGGTCAATGTTTCAACCACTTTGTAACAAGTGGTTGCTAGGGCATTTCGGTGAGTACAGCGGTGACAGAGTGTTCTTATTTTTCTGGCGCGGGTTACAAAGGAAGTCAAACTTCGCAGACTTTTTCTCTTGATTTTGATTTCCAAGAGCACAATTCTCCTCGCGTTCAGAGGCTAATATCTCCACTTTATTTACTCTTTACAGTCGGGTTATATATCAAATTCAAGGCATGAATCAGGGATCAATAATATCAAATAAAATGGATTTCAAAAATTGCGAATAGTCTCTCCTTTCGACGTGACGCATCACATATTATGAAATAAAGACACTAAAACAAGATTTCAAATACTATAATTTGCTTTATTATTGTTATTAGATTCGATCCTTCATAATTTATCTATTGTGAATCCAAATTAATTTTTCTTTCTCCCGAAACTATACACCAGCTTTAACCATGTAGTAAACTCTGTAAATGCATATTTTTAATGTCAATACAGCCTTTTACATATTCTGGCAAGGTCAAGTTTTATAAAATATTACAACACATGGGACAGTGTAACACATAGGACAATTATTCCATGAAATATTTTCCATTAAATATTTGGTGTAGCGAAGGTGTAGCAACATATTGTGTAAAAAAATCCCACTGATAAAACAAAAGAACCATAATACAACAAATTACTGTAAACAAGTAAATATTTTGTTTCATTACTGAGGTGGGAGGGCGAGTAATAAAACTATATTATTTTACAACAGCTCAGAAACTTTTGTGAGACTACTACTGAGACATGACTACTTTAAGAATAAAAATATGGAAAGTTATGAGCTAGGTTTGTGATATTTTCACAAGAGGAAGCCAAGATGATATTGAAACAGAAAATATGTACTTTTTGGTTGTATTCTATAACAAACCTTTAGAAATAATGGTTGAAAATAGCATTTTTAATGCATTTTATCTCTCTCTTTTCATGAATATTAATGAGCCTTGTGATGTCATATGACCTTGATATGAATGTTTGACCTCATTTGCATTAAGTTTATTTCATGCATTTTGTGGTGATATGCATGTATGATACATTATGTGTACTTTTAAAACCTTACCGACACACTTGACACAAAAATGGTCGAAAAGTTGAAAAATCACCATCTCGGGAACAAATAGCTTGGACTTGCCCTTTAATGGCCCCTTTTGTTCCTTTTGTCCTCTTTCTCCAGGTCTACACTAGATGTTAATGTGCTTTTCTTGAAATTATTTATGTTAGTTGTCAGTAAATGTTTGTTATTTTGTCTCTAACAAAGATTCTGCTTGGATTAAAAGCGCAGGCCCTTTTTGACGCAATCTTAAATCCAACCCTAATGTTTAGTAAGGTTTTTAATGGGCACAGGGAAAACTTTTAGGGAATTTGAAGGGAAAGTTCACATTGGCCTCAGGTTTGCTAAAGGAAAGAAAGAGAAACACATAAATGATAGTGTGAGAATATGATTCAGACAAGACAAAAACAAAACAAAACAAAATGAAGTATGATGTTCAATGGCATTGTGTTTCCCTTCCAAGAACCTCTCCTATTTTGCTTTAGATCCTAAAGGTTTCAGGCATCTCAATTTTCCCCATTAAAATGGAAGAGAAATGTACATGTACTTGCCAGGTATAACACTGCAGTTGCCAATTTTAGCAGTGACAAATTCCTAACTTTCTTTATCGGTTTTATAACTTGAATCTTGATGACTTTCAGCACCTGCTGTTTGAAAATAGATATGATTGGAAATCTTTATTCATTCAGAAAGGATACAATGGATCTTGATTGTCTTTAAACTTCTCGTTTATTTTTCTTGACTATATCAACTACAACTTGCTAATGCTGGGACTCCTATTTGAATATGGGAGCTTCAAATTAAAGACTTTCAAGAAATTTTGGAGGCCTGCACATTTTTTGCAGCAATATGAAATCGTAACCTTGCTTCATGAAATCAGCATTGGAGCATACTTAAAATGTAGAAAATGAAAGGTGAGATTTTTGTTTTGGTCTTTAAACCAGAGCTCCAAAAATCTTAAGTGGTCAAATATTTGTATGTACATGTACATGCTGTAAATTCAACTCAAGCTGATATTACAACATGTACATGTACTATACATGTTTTTTTTTGTTTTTTGAAGGAAAGATAATCATGTAGGAAGTTCATGAAATCTGCCTTGAAGCATGCTGTCCTCCAAGCCTCAGATGAGACCATGTGAAGTTGATTATCTCTTCCATGGTCTCTCCATCAGAAAACAATAATGAATCCCTTTAGAGCTTCTCACCGCATCACCAGATCCGTGTCGTCGATATTATGGATCGGTAACCCGGCCTGGCTAGCTTATGGCTTCTACAATGACGACGACGCAAGATGAGGCACGTTATATTAGAGAGCGTGGTTGAAGTGCTTATCACCTGGGTCTGCCTAAAACCACATAAAACACCTCCAAACTAAACTTGGTTTGAGTGAGAAACTACAGGTTATTGTTATATTTAGCTGAATGGACCTGATGTGAAGTTACATATTAAAGAAAAAAAAAAATACAAAATATGGTACATTCTTTTTAAGTTCAAGCTTGAAATGTTTGTTTTTTTCTTCAAAAACATGTGGTTTACTGAAACTCTCCTTTGATTCTCCTGTAGGTACTCATCATTTCATTATTAAAGGGCATTGCAATAGATCTGTCATGTGGGTAGAGGGGGGGGGGGGGGGGGGGGGGCAGAAAAATATGCTAAGGGCCATAATGAAGTATTTAAATTGCTTTTGGTTTAACACTTTCATATCTTCATGAGATACATGTACATGATGAGATTTGGTTATCCTTGACAAGGCAGATCTAAAATCTTTAAAATGGGAGTACCTATCTAAAATCTTTTAAATCTTTAAAATGGAGTTAATGATCTAAACTATACTATTACTAAATGGGAGTACCCATAAAATCTTTAAAATTGGGGTACTGATCTAAAAAATAAGGTTCAATGTTTGAGAGCACCCCCATATTATTATACTTTGATGCATGGCGCTACAATGTATAAAAAACATTCATAATAAATAACTTGATTTTTTAAAGATGTAAACAGTACTATCATCTTTAAAGTAGGCAAAATGTTCAAAACGGGTATTTTTGAAGAAAGCGTAGGAGACTTGTTTATTCCCCTAGTGTCCCAGGAATTATCATATTATGATGTCATGTTTAATCACTCTATGACTGTATTACTGTTTCAATACAGTTGTAAATAAAGCTAAAAGAGCTCCAAATATTCTTGGGCATTTTCCATAAAATGTCACATTTCATTGTTTTTCTACAAAGAGTGTATGATATACATGTATGTACGTAGAGGATTCTGAGAAATATACACTTTATTTTGTCTAAAAAAATATGAAATTTACAGATGTACACAATGTACATCCAATTGTTTGCATTACTACATGTATGTACAAATCACATGATATCCAAATTTTGTAAGCATTCAACAGTTGGCTAATAAATCTACACCGTCATTCCTAACATGTCATTTCACAGAGCTAGCGTTTGTTTTCTCTAGCTTTTCTTCAATAAATCCCCTTGGTGTACTGGGTCAACCAATCATAGGAAATGATGCATTCAATATTACAAGTGAATTGCGATGAATATCTATCATATATGACGCTAGAAGAGTAGGGTAGGGTCAAAGCCAAAAATAGTGTTCACTTTGGTCAAATTTTCAAACTGGCAGTTCTATCTAGTATTATATATCATATGAAAGCTGAGATTCCATAGATTTCGGAAATGTACATGTCCAATATAAAAGACTGCCGACTTTCTTGGGAAATGCCTTTGAATGTGAAAATAGCGCCCTCTCTGCGCGACGGGACGGAAAATGAACATTTAATTACTTTACATTAAAACCTAAAAAGTTAGGGCAATAACAAGTTTTATTATGGAATACCCTTTCTAGGAGCATTTCATTCCTGAAAAAAAAATTCACAATTATTTTGTATTAAGCGTCAAAATTCACATTTTTAGGGCCAAAAATTGGGATTTTTCAGGTTTTTTGTACTTTGACACGTAATTGTTATTTTTTTTCTATGAAGAACACAAGATGGGTCACCCATGTTCTAGAATGTATCATTTTATTAGTGGGCGTCTACATCCTCGCCCTAAATGAAATGATACTCCACTCATAACAAAATATGACGTTTCAACATTTCCGTCCCGTCGCGCTTTCAGGTCTCTACATTGACACAACACAGATAGTTATGTATGGGACTGTAATAGAATTTTTTGCATTTATGTCAATTTTAAGAGGGCTAGAAATAAACAAATAATGAATGTATCATCCAAATTGTTAGTATTATGTAAAATAGTATCATGGGATTCAAATTTCAAAATATTGGCACAAGGTCGCAGGATACACAAGGTCAAATCTAAGGTCAAAATAAAGGTCAAAAGGTCATGACACGTTACAATGCGCTAATTTAAATACAACTTTTTCAGATAGAACATTTAATTCCCTTTTCAATGATACCACCTATACTTAATTTGGATCATTAGTTTTATCGCTATGGTGATTTGAAAATTTGTGACAAAAAGTCCATTTTTTTCCCTTCCCTGAGTTCCCATTCACTTTGTACATAGAACATATTTTCCGTCCCGTCGCGCGCCGGGACGGAATTGACATGCCTTTAAGAAATTCGCCTATAAATCTTTATCTATTAGATTTATTGCTAGCTCTTTTTTTACTATTGATCTATGGGACAGTAACAAATAGACACCACCTGACATGGTCAGCCTTGCTTATTAACTTTGATAGAATTCTTGTTTGAACTTTCTTTAAAAAACTAGTGACATTTTCATTCCGTCCCGTCGGCGAACTATAATTCGATGTTGCCGTGAAAACGAAACGTATTTCAATTTTTTTTTTTTACACATTGATACTTTCAAGTAAGCTCGACATATTAGTGAGGGTAAATGGCAGATAAAATATCAATTTTTCTTTTTGTGGGCATAAAACTCTATCAAATTCCGTCCCGTCGCGGCCCCTTATTTTTGGCTTTGACCCGGTATTAGTATTCCCTTTGGTTTAATTTAAATCGAAGTAGAGTAGATGATTTCACCGATAGAATTCTTGGTGGTAAGACCTCGTACCGATGATTGATGACGTCTGCTCCATAATGAGTATTATCACTATAAGTGTGTACCATTTCAATAAAAAACTGATAACAGCATCTGTATTTCAATAAACATGTACACAAAAATGCACCTTAATTACTGAGGTCTGCACAATATAGAAATTCTGGTTGGTACACACTTATTCAGTGATAATACTCATTATGAAGCAGACGTCATCAATCATCGATACGAGGTCTTACCACCAAGAATTCTATCGGTGAAATCATCTACTCTACTTCAATTGAGATTAAACCATAGGGAATACCGATACCCTACTCTTCTAGCGTCATATGTGATAGATATTCATCGCCATTCACTTGTAATATTGAATGCATCATTTCCTATGATTGGTTGACCCAGTATACCAAGGGGATTTATTGTAGGAAAGCTAGAGGAAACAAACGCCAGCTCTGTGAAATGACAAGTCAGGAATGACGGTGTAGATTTATTAGCCAACTGTTGAATGCTTACAAAATTTGGATATCATGTGATTAACATGTAGTAATGGGCAACATGCAAACAATTGGATATAATTTGTAATGGTAGATTCATTCATTGTTTACATCTGTAAATTTCATATTTTTTTTTAGACAAAATAAAGTGGATATTTATTCAGAATCCTCTGCATACATCATACACTCTTTGTAGGAAAATAATAAAATGTGACATGCAGCAAAAAAAACCATGTCTTTTTTATGGAACATGCTCAAGAATATTGGGAGCTCTTTCAGCTTTATTTACAACTGTATTAAAATAAAAATACAGTCATAGAGTGATTAAACATGACATAATCAGATATCTATGTCCTTATAGCCTTATCTTGAATCAAACACATGTAATGAGATTCTTTTACACCTGATCTGTATCTCACTTCTTTTATCTTATCTGCGCTCATTATCCTTCATATTTAAAGCCTTCATCTCTCTCTCGTTAGTTATTCTCTTTGTAATTCTTTCCCTCTCCTTTCTCTTTATATTCCCCCATTCTCTCTCTCTCTCTCTCTGCTGTCACTTGCCCATTATCTTTCCTTTGTATTAGCTCCTCTCCCATCTCTCATCTTTCTAAATTGGACTCTTGTTATCCTCATATTTGGCCTTCATCTCTCTTGCATTAATTAGTCATTCTCCCTGTCTCTTTTCTCTTTTTTTTTCTCCTTGTATCCTTCTCTCTCTCTTCCCCTCCTCTCTCTTCCACATGCTCTCTATTCAACCCTTTTCATTTTGCTATGTCCCTCTCTTAGGGTGTGTTCAATGTCGATTTCCAAATTTTAAACGCCAACATGAATCATGATACAAAACTCTATTACAAAACGCTGATATAAAGAGAAACAAAGTGGGTGTTCATTGTCCCCATTCCAGGTCGTAAAAGGTAACATCTTTCAGATCTCCGTTCGGAAGAAAATTTAAACGCCGCAAAAGATGCGTTTTGAATCACGATCAGCTTCGATTTTACGACCTTGAGGATCGCGAATGCAACGGAGTACGACACTGAACACAATTGAGTTTTCAAACGTCTTTAAATATGCTCTCACAGTGGAAGCTTCTGGTGCAAGTGAAAAAAGCGCAGATGTATGTTTTTGAGAGCGGGAAATTTATAGATGATGGATGTATAAACTATAATCAGCTTTAAATTTTTGACATTGAACGGTGTACCTCTGATCGCGTTTGTGTTCTGTGTTTTGTAATTGCGTTTTGTATCATGATTCATGTTGGCGTTTAAATTTGAAAATGGACATTGAAAATACCCTTATTTCCCTCTCTCGCTGTCTCTATTTTTTTTATCACTCCTTTCTCTTCTCTACGTCTACTCTCTGAATTCCTTAAAATAATTGGTGCAGACTAGACAAAACAATAACAGGGCTTCTGTACATTTACATGTAGATTAAACTACATTTCGTAACATTTCCACATCTTCACCAGATAGTAATTGTAAATATAATGGCTCATCTCTCTTCCCCCTCTCTATCTCTCTCTTACATGTATGTCTCGGGGAGGGACCACAAAGCCGAGGGCCCACGAGTCCGAAGGCCCACGAGTCTGAGTATTTTCCCACGAGGCCGAGGGTCCACGAGTCTGATTATTTTCCCGCGAGGCCGACTATTTTTCTGACCAGTCTGAGTATTTTTCCTACGAGGCTGAGGCCTCGTAGGAAAAATACTTGGACTCTTGGGAAAAATACTTGGCCTTGTGGGAAAATAATCATACTCGTGGACCCTCTGCCTCTTTGGAAGACCCCGTATGTTTCTTACATGTCTCGCTCTCCTTTACCTTCTTTCTCCTCTTTCAGAACTTCTTTCGTTGGTGTGGTCTACAGAAAGTAAACATTGAATTAAACATGCACCTTCACATCTTCATACATGTAGGATATTGTTTTGGTTGGTGTTCATGTACGCATGTCATTACTACAACAATTGATGTTTAATTGAACTTATTCGTTATTTTCTATTACATGTACATGTAATTTGCATACATGCTGTACATGTCTACAAAGAACTTACAATAAAAGTTTGTTGATTCCCTGAATATTTGTAACAGTTTAACATCTTCACCAGATGAGAACATTATGTACAAAAACAATTAATTTTTTTTTCTTTTAAAACTGAAATTCAGATTTGAGATTCTTTTTCTTACCTCTTTCAGGTTTTTGTTGTTGTTTTTGTTGTTGGGGAGGGGGGGGGGGCTCATGGTTACAAGGTCTTATACTTTTTTAACTGAAACGTGTCAGAATTATATTTATGCGGTATATGAACCAATTAAGATACAATACTTGAAGCATGAGTTTTTAAGGGATACAGTAGTTATGGGAACTTTTATGGAGAGTACGAGTGCCATAAAAGAAATTATACTGTACATGTAATTCAAATAAATTGTTTTCTTCAAAAACTAACCAATACTGAACGTTCAACCTTTATTAATTATAAAAAATGGAACCCAACTCTTAGAACAAAAAACCCCCAAAACAAAAAAAAAGATATCATGTATTGGGTTACCGGTATGTAGCTGGACCTGTAATTATTAAACTGTATTTGTTGTGGAAATAGAGTATTCATGGTTGAATTTTAAGGAAGAAAGGGTAGGAGAATTGAGAGAAATGAATTACCACTCTCCACCGTTTGACGCATCGTGTCTGATCCCGCCAGGATTTCAAGTTGCCAAGCCATGATCAGCCTGACAGATCTGGCGCAAGAAAAGCCAAATTTACTCCCCACTTTCTATTTTCGGGGGTTCATGTCCTCAGGGCATGCACTACATTATTGACATTTTGGCAAGCCCTTTGAGCAGTGCGGGATTGAGGTCCTGTGGGACTGTGGTGTGTGGTCGGCCTCTCTGTCTTGCCCATGATTTGATGCCAAACAACGTTAGGATATTTCCCCCAATTGTGGAAGTTCATTCATTTGTGGGTACATGATTGCAAGGAAAGTGCTGGAATTGAAGGCAGTACTGGCAGCTTAGAAGATTATTTTGTAGAGCAGACTTTCACAGTGTATTATTAAGGGATATGTAAATACTGTCAAGCCTATTTAATAGGGAAACAGAATCAGGAAAGAGGAAATACAAATCACTGTAACAAATCTATGTTTTTTTTTGTACACAGATTCTGCGACATGTGTTATGTATACATTTATTCCTCAGAAAAATGACCGCTATAGACAGATGACCTGTAGCCATGCACTATAGGTAGCTTCTTAAAGACGGGTTTGACTGTCTTAGTAATACGTGTATGTACGCAATCTGGAACAATGTACAAATCCATGGAATAAAACAAATGATCAATAGACAGGTTCGCTGATTGTATGCATAATTTTTAAACAACTTTAGTTTTAGCTGGTTCTTGACAACCTGTAAGCTTCACTGAGGCTTGCCCAATATAGCAACAACAAATTTATGCAAAATGGTATCCAAAGATTGTAATTCTTTCTTTTTTTAATAACGTAATGTTTGCATACCTTTTTACTCTGTAATAATAATAACTCTTGCACCAGTCTAATCCATGATTACCTGATATTTACTTAAGCAATTTATGTAGAATTTAGCAAGGAGATGTTAAGGTTGACAATTGATGGTTAATATCTCTGTTGACAAGCCTAACTACTAACATGGTCTTCCTTAATCCATTGAGGACTGAGCACAAATATATTCGGGCCGAGGTCTATAGGAAATGTGTGTTGTAGGCAAACCAAGTCGTCTCCAAGAGGTTAAGATATTTGTGGTCCTGCGAAAAAAAGAAGGTTTGTTGTTGTTCAATGGTTTGTTGGTCCAAACTTGACATAGATAAATAACTGTGATCCCCTGAAAATGAAGTGGGGTCCATTGTTCATCTCAAAGTGAAGTAGGGTTTGTTAATTTGAAATGAAAAACAGGTCGGAAATAGATCAATTTCATAGTCATTTGGTTGTCGTATTCGTAGACCCAACCATTACACTGCCAAGTAATCGCAGAATTATGCGAATTTTTTAATATGAAATTTAGACATCTCACTGGGAATACGCTAAAACATTGCCTGGCGTATCACATCTGTAATATTAATTTTCATTTTATAAAAGATTCCAGTCTCGCCCTTGACCTAAATACTGGCTCCAGATAGAACAGGCAATTTCCAAGATTAATTCGCCTCCTAGGCGAGTTGGGTTTGTGATACAAAACACACATGGTGCTGTTGGCTTGGTGATACTGGTAAAGTTTGTATTGGAGATTGTAATGGAGGGTGCGGTGATTATTACAGCTCTGTTGGCAACACCTCAAACCCTAGACAAACAATTAGCTTATCCAGCCATAAGAATATATACTTGAAAGCAAAGTCTAGGCAGGGGAATAAAGTAATAGATCATGAAAACAATATTGTATTGCTTTATTTTACATGCTGGACATTAAAACGACCTATAATTAATATTATAAATTTTTATAAAAAAAAGAACTTTCGAGAGTCAAATAGTTGGTTTTTATTTAATTGCTGGATTCAACTCTAGAATATAATGCATTTTAAATTATAACGACCTTTAACATATTGGAGCTTAATGATTGTTTCTTCTTCTTTTATAAGCCACACACAGTACCAACTTCAAGTGCAGAGTACCCAATCTGTTATGCAAACTCCATACAATACAAACAATGCACAATGAACTGTTAGCCCTCCAGCTTGTCAGCAAACTTAATGCCTTGTTTTTACTTGGCAATTAAACCCAGGAGGATGCAAAGTGTTTTTACTCAAGGCAAGGGCGCTAATGAAATGCAGTTGAAAGGCATGTAGTCTAGGGTACATCAATTCTCTATACGCCTGGGAAGGGGTCTTTAAAGAGTGCTGTGACGCATTACTAGTACAAATTTGAGATTTTTTCCAGGGGGGCATTTCATCAAAGGACTTGTCGGACATTTTATCTGACAAATTTGCTCTCGGCCAATCAGATGCAAGCATTTCAGTAGCTTATAACAGTTTGTCGGATAAAACGTCTGACAAGTCCTTTCATGAAACGCCCCCCAGGTCTGCATACATAGTACATATAAATGAAGACTTGTGTAATGAATATTTTGTGATCATTCTGCTTTTTAGATGCATGCATGCATGTTTGTGAAAAGGTCACAATGAAAAAAAAAAGAAGGGATTTTGAAGTTGAGCATTTCATACTGAAAAGAGAAGTAATGCCATGTGGCCATCAAACATTATGTAGAAAGATATTTACCAGATTTATCATTTTCTCAAATTACATTTCACATACATGTACATGTACATTGTAGACTTTTCAGTTGCACTCAAATTACACTTTAATAATAAAATATTCTTTAAGCCTTTTGCTGAGGGGGAAAAAAAATCTTAAGTGTAGGACTTGCTACATGTACATGTATGTTAGCTTTTACTGGGCAACCACATTGAACAATGATTTTGTAGGGATTATGCTTTTTGATTATGATTTTTGCAAAAAATTTATATTCGTTAAAAATATGGCGTATACAGTACAACAGGGTTTATTACACAAAACTAATGTACTTTTACTTTAAACAAAAGTAATGCATTGTACAAATTCCTTGTGTTTATCTGTGTAACTGAAGCTAAAAATCTTACGAGGGTTTCCTTTTCTTTTTACTCTGCAAAACTTCATGGATCTGGCCTGGCAAAATTTTTCACAAACATGTAATATAAGGTTATTTAATGAAAACAACACAAAAAAAGGAATATTTTTCTTCCTTGTACAAAATCATAGATACAAAAAATATTGGTTTATAAGTTTGTTTTTTTTGTCAATTGGCACATGCATTATGTGTACATGACAAATAACAAGTTCATGACAATCATAAATACTCCTGACGAATTTGAGTAGAAATTGGCATAAATAATGCATTATATCGACTACTTGTTTTATTGAATCAAAGTCAATACTCGAAACTCTATAATGAAATAAATTGGATATTGAAGTTTCAAGGTCATCTTTCAGCATCTGTAAATTGGTTATTGCGAATGTGATTAACACTGAAATAGAAAACCATGTCCATGCTCTTACACTGATACTGTAGTATTATCATGGAAATCCAGTCCCTTTGAACGCATGAATTACAGTCTGGATGTGTGCATGCATTCAATGATGGGGAATTAAATGAAACTGAGCCGGGGAGCATTAAAAAGGTTCATGAGCTGAAATAAAGAAAATTTAAAATAAAAGGGAATGAAAGAGAGGAGCCTTACAAACATTCTATTCTGTACAATGTAGTTATGTTTGTCTACATTACTAGTAAGGGGGGGGGGAGGGTCTGAATGATATTGCACACCTATAATTATCATAAGGAAGAAAAATAGATACTGTTTAATCTGTTAGAAACATCAATTCTCAATGACATTTTCTTTGAGACATTGCACTGGTATGAAACTATTTCTGTGCATAGTAGATGCAAATTTGACAACATTGAAGTTCAGGATGAGAGTGTGAATGAGAGCTGTGTAGACAGACTGATAGATAGATAAAGAGACTGAGAGATAAAGAGAAAGAGAGACAGAGGAGAGGGAGCAGTAGAAGAGGGAGAGAGAGAGAGAAAATGTGAAGGAAGGGGAGAAGTTAAGGACGTTGCACAGTTGAAACGAAGTCCATGCCATTTTCACCAAATTTTGCACAGAGTTACTTTAGTATCTATGTATGCCAAAAATGCAAAAAATAATATAGGTTCATGCGCTTGATTTTTTGCTACGGGACTTTGAAGTTGCCATATTTGGATGGCATGTAAAATACGCATAATTCAAGAAATTGGCCTCTGTTAGACCTCGCGATTGCAACAAACGAGTTAAAATCGTCATTACTTTGTCAAAACCGTATCAAACTTTATCAAACCTTCCCGATTTCTTACGAAGTTCATACCAAAGATGGGGACATTGTTTGAACTGGCACATTTGTACTTATTTTCGAGCCAGCAGCGCCCTTATGTAGCAAAAATGGGGCGTAAAATGGCAAAAACCATATCTTAGAGGCTTGGAATCTACAAGAAAATAAAAAAGTATAGTTTAAGGTGCACTTTTTTTTAAAACCATGACAGTCTCATCAAATTTTGCAAAGTTGTAGAGGGATTCATCATAAATATGTAGAAACTTTAAAAAAGAGGGGTCCATGTGCTCGATTTCGAACTATCGGCGCCCAAATACTTGCAAAGCGGCTTGAAAAGTCACAAAAACGCGCCGAAAATGTCCAAAAAGCGTGAAAATCCACTCTAAATTACACTTGATTCAAAAGTGTGCTCCCAAACATTCAAAATCCTTGTCATTTGCACAAAAATTTGCAAATTTGTAGAGGAATACATACTCAATGGGTAGAAACATTAAAAAAAACGGGGTCCATGTGCTCGTTTTTAAGCTATCGGAGCCCCGAATAGTTGCGAATTGGCTTGAAAACCACAAAAACGCGCCGAAAATGTCAAACAAGTCTGAGAATCCAACTTATATTACATTTGATTTAAAATCATGCTCTCGAACATTCAAAATCCATGTCAATTTCATCAAAATTTGCCAAGTTGTAGAGGAATATAAACTAAAAGAGTAGGAACATTAAAATATGGGGTCCATGTGCTCCTTTTCAAAATATCGGCGCTGTAATAGTGGCGAGTCGACTTGAAAACCACCGAAACGTGCCAAAAATACTCGAAAATGTGAAAACTCTATCTAATTTTCGTCTTACTCAAAATCCTGCTCCCAAACATTTACAATTCATTTCATATCCATCGCAATCTCTAGAATAACACGAACATGCACCAACATAAATGCTTTACATATCTCTGCAAGTAGGTAAATAATGAACAAAAAGAAGGAATAAATAACATATTTATAAAGTTCATTTCTTTTAACTCTTTAAACGCTGGATCGCCCATGAGCGCTGTATATTTTTCCATTGTGACGTAGTAAATAATGCGCGCCCAGGATGCGCGGTCAAGATGCGCAAACATAACTGTGCAACATCCTTAAGTGAAAAGGAAGGGGAAAGAAAGAAAAAAGGAGGGAAAGGAGGAAGACTAAACAGAGAGATAAAGAGTAAAAGAGACAGAAGAGGGGAGCAGTAGAAGAGGGAGAGGGAGAGAGAGAGAAAAAAAGTGAAGGAAGGGGAGAAGCTAAGTGAAAAGGAAGGGAAAAGGGGAAAGAAAGAAAAAAAGGAGGGAAAAGAGGAAGACTAAACGGAGGGGGGGGGGGGGGAGAAAGAGAAAAAAGAGGGAGAGAGTGAAAGAAAGAAAGGGAAAAGGACAAGGAAAGAGAAAAGGACAAGGAAAGAGAAAAGGAGGGGGACGAGAAAGAGAAAAGGAGGGGAAAAGAAAGAAAAAAAGGAGAGAGAAAGAGACATGGATAGAAGAAGGAAAGAGCAAAGGTAGGGAAAAGAGAAAAAGAAAAGGAGAGGAAGAGAAAAGATGAAATGCAGGGAATGATACATCGCTGACTCAGAAATCATGTTACGCTCTAAACCTAGCATACAGTCTTCCCCAAAGCTCTTAATATAAAGAACAGATTATTTGCTTGACTATGTCATCTGAATGCGTAGTATTCTGTCTTTGCATTCAACCTTTGCTTTACTGGATTTTCATCAAGTACATGAATGAAAGATCTAATTTGATTCTCTGCGACCTGGAATAGATTGATCAGTCCTCTCCCTTCACTATACCACAGGCTTGTCACAAACATTGCATGTATTTAAATGTGTCAATGTACTGTTCGTGGGGAACCTTGCAGAAAAGGGGTGAAATGTAAGAATTAAGAAGGGTATCCAAGTTGTGCAATCATTTCTACATTTCCTGTTTAATTAAAAAATCTTTACAGTAATGTTTTTGCTTACAAATGGCTTTATAAATAGGAGATGTTCGCAGGTACATGTACTGAACATGAACATTTCATTGATTGTTTTTAATTACATATATGTGTATTATTTCACTGCTTTTTGTGGGTTATCTTGCCTTTATTGGTTGAAACCATTATTATATTGAATCAGTATCCATTTTTTGTCTAAAAGTTGCATCTTTATATTCTAGATGTATGCCTGTCCTCTCTTTGCATGGTAAACTGAACATGCAAATGTACACCTACAATTTTGTAGTTAAGAAAATGTAAATTGAATTGTGTCAAAATAATAATAAACTCAACTTCTTTACCAAATCATGTGAAATACATACTGTACATGTTCATTGTACATCATGAGTATTTGGTCAGCAGTCATGGAGGAATTTTAGCAGGTACACATCTAGAGCTTTCCTTTCTGGTTCATTGCAACTATGAAGTGTAGTATTTGTCATTTATGTATGGTTAAGGGAGAGTTTAGTAAATAGTATGAGTAGAAAAAAAGGGAAGGGAGGTGGTTTTGAAAAACAAATTACTAAATAGATAGGATAATTAGTTTGATGTGATCTTTATAAATCAAGTGAAATACATTGTGAACGTTTGGTCATTTGTAGAGTACATTGTAAGTCGAGCGTAGAGCTTTAATTTCCAGTTCATTACCACTATGAAGTGCAGTATTTGTTATCTGCTCAGAGGCCAGATGATCCAATTAGCTCACAAATACGGGTCTTTGACCCACAATTTATCTTAACGCTCACCACGCCAGAAAATTAAATTTAGATAGAGAATAGAATAGATATATGAGATTGAAAGTGAGTGTGCATGTGGGACTCATAAATTAAACTTTTAATCTCCAGCTGAAAGCAAGTCATGTACACATGTGAATGGACTTCTCTCTCCTGTACATGCAAATTTTATACTATTTTCAAATGTCTGACAAGTTTATACCATAATTGGCAAGATAGTAAAAAATAAGGGAGAGAAAATAAAGTCCAAATTCAATTTTGTTTTTATTTAGTATTTTAGTTGTCAGCATTTATTCTGTTCGTATGAAATGTAGTCAAGCAAATAATTAATGGTACATGTAGTTTAGAGCTTTATTTCATTTAAAAAAAAAAAAAAAAAAAAAATTGTACTATCTTACCAAGATATGAACTTGTCAGACATTTATGAAAAAATATATTTCAATCATTTATTTCAACTGGAGTAATATGCAATATATAGCAATTTAATATACATGTATTAGATGTCCCTAAAAAAATATTATTACAATTTAAAGCTAAATTCATAATATCCTAATTGGCATAATTTGATGGTTCATCTTTTTCGTATTTAGCTGGCATCTCCACTCGCTACCCTACCAATAAGTCTAAGAATTTCTGGAGAATAAATTTTCTTTTCTTTTTGTATTTGTTTCAGGTGATAGCCAACCTGTTCATCTTCCTGGGTGCTAATCTAGCTGGTATCTTCACCCATTACCCTACGGAAGTAGCCCAGAGACAAGCCTTTCTAGAGACTAGACGATGCATCGAGGCCCGTCTCATCACACAACGTGAGAACCAACAACAGGTAAACAAAAAAAAAAGAGAAAGAAAAAAGAAAAAAAAGAAAAACTTATAAAGGGGTTATGTACAGTACATGTACATTGTCGGTCATGTTTCAAATTTGCAGAAATTAGAAAAGTAGAAAGTAAATTAGTTTGTGTCTTGAACTAAATCTGACTTATTTTTTGCATTGTGCTGGCTAATGGTACATGTACATGTATGAGAGTTCTGATGATTCTAAATAATTTTGCTCTGTACATATGAAATACAGTAATATGCCACATACAATATTAACCCATTCAAATACTTCAGATAATCATATTATGAATGACAGCACTGTGAAAACAATGCGACAACTACAGATTTTGAAATGATAACCTGATAAGTGTAGTTTGTAAGAGAACACAGGGATCCATTTAGTTGATACAGAGGATTATATTATTTTTTCATTTTCATTTTCATAAGAATCATATGAACATTTATTTCACAATTCAGAGAAAAGGAGGCGAAATTCCTGAGAAGCAACATGCTTGTACATGGTTCGCCCGTAAACAAAAATACAGTGTTACAGTACAAGTAATAAATACATTCAAAGCAAGTACAAATATCCACTGATTATAATATATAATAATATTGTGTAATAATATTGTGAAATTTTAAAGTAAGTAATAAGTGAATGAATGACAGAGGATGAAAAGATGTCTGCACAAAGGCCACACTATTTTCATCTTCATGTGAGTAATTCTAATTTTTCTGGGCAGCTTTTATAAGTAGCTGATAATCATGCAAATTGTTTACCTTTCCCATGGTCTAATAATGGTTCTAATTGATTCTGAATATTTGCAAAGTAAAGGACACCTCAGTGTCACTTTGAATTTCACCAAGGGTTATTTAGATTAGGCCTACATTTAGAATTCCGTAATTCTAAAATTCCCAGCAACAACACAAAACTACTGTTTACTGTTAACAGGATGATTAATCTGAAAGGGCAAGAGAGCTATTACACAAATCTATTGGAATAATGCACAGTTGGACCCTTGTGCTAATAGGCACCTGTGGCACTCAAAGGGCTAAAAAGATGCCTGTTTTTATACTTTGTTATGTACAATGTACACTAATCACCTGTTGTTTTGCGTTGCTCTATCAATGAACAAGCAGGCTCTCTCATCACCTGTTCACTATATTATCTTGCTCGCTAGACTGTCGGTCAACCGCAATATTAGCATAGCGGAGGATGCATCAAGTTTGGTAAAAGGCATCTAAATTTAGTCTGGCAATGTCATTGTATTATCTGCGGAGTGGGAAGATGGATGAAAGTGATGTTTTTTTTTGCTAAAAAGCGAAGAGGAGGATGGCCACCGTTGCTTTCATTCCTGACTATTTCAAGCTTTTTTTCTTCTTCCTTTCAAGCACTTGAACTTGTAACTATGCTGTCACTCAAAGAGAGAAGCCCAGTTTACATCAAAGCTTTTTTTTTTTTAAATATCACTATTATACATGCAGGTGTATTACTACCAAAAAAAACCCAACAAAGCAAAACAAAAATACATGTACACTTGATTTTTTATATACCAAAATTTTCAACATGTATTACTTTTCAACACTTTGTAATTTGTTTTGGTAGATATTCATGACATTTTGTTTATACATGTACAGTGTACTTCTCATATTATTGTACTAGGTGCATTCCCATAACTTTGTAGTTTACAATATGTAGGCACTTAAAAAGTGGGTAGATGGCATTTAATTTCCATAACTCGTAACAGTTTAATTCAAAACAGAAATATCTGATTATAAGCAAAGTTTTGATAAAAACAGATAATCGGAATTTGATTAGTTTTTGAGCATCCTGAAGTCATTCTACTATGGGTCTATTGAAATCATACACAGGAACTAGGTCATGCTTTGATATGATGTCATCTCGAATCTGGGACAACATTCATAAATGATAAAGATAATAAAGCAATTTTCATTTCTAGCATAATTTGGAATAATTCTTTATGGTAGTGATCAAAGACTTTGTGCAACAGCTCATCTTACTCCTCAGATATATGAAGAGCTTACTTGCAAAAGGGACTAAATCCACTTTTGATGAAAATTGAGTTATTGATATCAGGCCATTGTTCAGGTACGTACCCGTCTTTGAACAAAAGGATTTTCTTAAATTTTGATTGCAACTGTAAGAAAATGCATTTTGTAATTTCCCTTTTTCATAGACACGTGTACAAAGTCTGGTAAACAAATGCCATTTCCTCTGAAGATATTGGATGTAGTCCCTTTTGCATGGAAGCTCTTCATGTACAGATTTGCTGTGGTGCACTGGAGGGCGGGACAGCTGTTTCGGGTTAGTTTGAGGAGAGGTAAGAGGGGGGCGGGGGGGGGGGGGGGGGGGAGGGGAGGGGGCAGGTTTGGGGGATTACTTGTAAGGGGTTGTGGCAGTCTAAAATCTGAATGTTGGTTTTGGACGGTTTAATCACCAATGGGTTTAACTGCAAATTATTATTGTAATGTTTCTGCAAGGAAAAATATTTCATAGTTCTTTTTTTCATTTTCATTTTTGAGACAAAACTTTTGAGGGGATTGTTGACTGGAAAATCGGGACTGCAGGTTTTTAATCAATTGAACAGACCCCAGGGGACCCCAGGCAGCAAAAAACGAAACACATTGCATGCATAAAATGCTGGCTGAAGGGAAGAAAGAAAACTGCATCACCTGATTTAACGTCAGATAATGTTCCAAACCGATATAGCGTCATTATAATGAGAAGCATTCAATCGATAATATTAAACGATGCCCTGAGAGATGACTTCCATTATGTGCAAGGGTTTGATGCATTCTGCCATCACAAAAGAACCTGTGTGGGGCTGAGTGAGTTAAAATCAGTGGATTCCTACATAGCCCTTGACCCCCTAGAGCTGTCTGTCAGCTAAATGGTCCTATAATGGGTTGTCCCAAGGGAGTCAGGCGAGGGCGACAAAGTGAAGTAGCACCAAACCATCGTTTCTTCTCTTTTTAGCATTAATACAGCATTCTTTTCTCCTTTGATGATTGAGCAGTGTGGTGAAGTGTAGAGCTTGCTCTTGTTGAGTGTGAATGATTAGATTTGCTTAGAGGGGGCAATCCCTCGTGGATTTGATATAGCATACAGTGGTTAGGATCTCCGGAGGGTAAAGCACACAGCTACGGCAAAGTCCTTTCTGTCATGTAATTCGTTATGTGCCCATGCAGTCATCCTTTTATGCCTGTATTTGAGGGCCAGAAGGCTGTTAAATCATGATGACTTACACCCTTCTAGTCATCAGCAGGTGGTGTTTTTGCTCTTTTTCAGAATACTTCTTACTTTTTTGTTTTTTTTATTTTTGTGTAATTCTCATCCCCTTCCTAATGGCTTCATGTATCCTGTTTCCTTCTTGGTATGAGTGATACATGTACTTCAAGATAGTGGCTTTACATGTAGGTTCCTTTACATACAGTGCGTCCCAAAAAGAACTATACACTTTTGAAATGGCTACCAAATAAAGACAATACGATTCTTGGGTAAAATGTTTATTTGTATATAAAGCTCATATCCTCAACTATCATTATGACACCAAAAATTCCGAAAATAACGCATGCTTCAGTGACTAATGCCCACTTTTTTAAAGGACATAAAAATTACCCTGTGCAGGAATTCACTATTCATTTTGCACCTGGTTATGGAACGCCATGAAGGAGTCAAAATTAACGATGGAATAAATCAGCAAACAGAATAAAAAATAAACCAAAATTTAGAAAAATAATCAATACTATGCAAAAATGTATTGTTTCACTGTTTTGTTTTCATATCATTGATTTTTGCTTGGACTTCAGTTTATTTTTGTCTTTGTTGGCCGATTGATTCCATCATTAATTTTGACTCATTCGTGGCGTTCCATAACCAGGTGCAAAATGAATAGTGAATTCCTGCGCAGGGTAATTTATGTGTCCTTTACAAAAGTGGGCATTACTCACTGAAGCATGCGTTATTTTTGGAATTTTTTGTATCATTATGATAGTTGAGGATATGAGCTTTATATATTTATAAACCTTTTCCCCAATAATCATATATTTTTCTATCTGGTAGCTATTTAAAAAGTGTATAGTTCTTTTTGGGACGCACTGTATAAACTCTTTGAACAATGACCTTTGTAATGAATCAGACTAAAAGTCACACTGTTCAGTATTATTTCTCCTTATTCTGGTTAAGCATGTGCAATTTCTGAAAGGACTACATGTAGCATAGTAGCGATTCCCCATCCCTTAATGAAAATTGAGATTGCTTTTGTTTTACTTCTTAATGCTGATGTCATTACATCTTTATAATGTGTAGTTTTAAAATCATTTTGGTACTCTGATAATTCTCTACTTTCCACATTGTAGAATTGTCGTAGTCTAGTGTTTGTATCACTTAACTGGGAAATAAAAGGTCCTGAGTTTTATTCCTGGGACGGCACTTGTGTCCAGCAAGGCATTTTATCTATATTGCCCAACACTCCACCCAGGTACCCAATATGCTTGAGCCCTACATGTGTACATACTTGGACACTTAGCTATGACCGGGGTAATGCGCCATGAGCGTCATGCCTGACGGACCTAAGCGCTGTATAAGAAGTCAAGATTTTTATTGAATCTCAACAAGGTTTAAACGCAGATTATTGTTACATATGTACCATTCAAATTTCCATGTTATTTAGGAATAATACATGTATAGGACTTCTAAAAGGTCCTTTCAAATATCCTCACATTCATAATAAGACAAGATGAAGCTAAAATGTTTGCGCCAAACATGAGTCATTTTTAATAGGTAACACATACATGTACAATGAACTTGTGTGCAGCGCACATGACTCGACAGAATTGATTAATTGTCTTCGGTGATTCCGAAAACCTTACAATCCATACACCAATTCTTAGATGCATTATAATCGACCTTTCCCAATCACCTAGAGAGTTTTTCTGCATTTTAATTTCACCTCCAGATTTAAACTTAATCTTTGAATGCATGGTGCATTGTAAGACCTAGTCTAAGCCATAAAGCCACATGGCAATAATATCCAAACCTCTTTGAAAGTGTAATCTGATACAGTCTCTATACAAGGAAAATAATACTCTGAAATGGCAGAGGTCCATGGAACTATTCTAGAAAGCTTTCAAGCAGATTTGCAGAAGATCTCTGTATTTTTAGCACCATGAAAGTAAGTAGGTTTACATTATACATGGAGATGGGAGATAATAACTACTGTATTTGCTGTTATTTTTCGCGGGATCAATTTTTCGCGATTAGAGGCCTCAAAACGTATTTGTGGGTTCTTAAATTCGTGCTGCATTTACGTACGAACGCAATGCAACCCATGCAAAGCATACATAAGATAGCATGCTCATATATTCGCATGTTTTTAAATTTGCGCCGTACAGTCTTTGCACGAAATCTGCGAAAATTAATGTACCGCAAAAATTTCCACGATTACAGTATTCCTTTATTTATTCTCAACTGAACATACATAAGATATGAACAAAATATTACATCTTTGGGTTTTACACCCAAACTGGTCTTCATAAAACATTATGCATGCAACATTTTTTTTTTGTAGGAAATTATTCAAATGCTATGAAAGAGACATTTTTTTATAGCGTGAATGAACAAAATTACTCCATAGACATTAAGCGAAGTATATTGTTGCTTTTTATTTATTCATTTATTTATTTATTTATTTATTTATCTATCTACATGTATCTGTCTATCTATCTACAATGTATCTATCTATCTATCTATCTATCCATCCATCTATCTATCTATCTATCTATCCATCCATCCATCCATCCATCCATCCATCCATCCATCCATCCATCCATCCATCCATCCATCCATCCATCCATCTACATGTATCTATCTATTTATCTATCTATCTATCTATCTATTTGTTTTATTTCTGTAGGGTAGCTCCATCAATGAACAAACCATTGTTTTTTTTCTGGAGGCGCTACTTTTTAGATTGTTTA